>JAQJVL010000526.1:108036-605436 GCA_035578905.1 Stictocephala bisonia | reverse complement strand
TTTCAGCCACTTTTTAGGGTAAAGTCTCTTAAAGAGTAACGTATTATACAACAATATCGTTAACGTTCCATTCAACCCTGGTCTATTCTTCAGTCTTAACTTTACAATGCCATCTGGCCCTGGGGCACCATTCGGTTTTAATTTCTTTACTCTATTCTCAACCTCCTTAATCATTCTTACTTCAGAGTTTCCTCTCTCTCGCACTTTTGGAAGTCCTATCTCTGTTTTTGATTCGGTTTCCCAAAGGTTTCTGTATAATTCAATACACTTTTCAGGGGGAACAACTCTTTCACTGTCTCTATCCAAATCTCTCATATTACCCTCAATAACGATCTCGGATAGTCGGGATGGATTCTTTTTGAAAAGTTCTTGCTTTCTAGCATAACGACTAATCTTTCTTTTAGCGTGATCTAATCCGCCCCTTTTTGTCTCTTTACCCTTTGGTCTATTTATTTTCTTCCCTTCTGGCTGGTCTTTAACTATCCTATCTTCTAGCTCTTCCACCCATATATCTATTCTATCTTGCGTTATTTTTTTTTTCTTTGATTCCCTCCAGTATTTCCCGACCCACCTCACAAACTGAGTCTAAGTCCTCAAGCTTTTTGACTATAGTAGCCCACAGCTCATCTTCAGGTTCTTTAATGTCTACTGTATTATTTCCAGGAGGTGGTGTATTATTTGACAGGTAAGTGGCAAGCCATTAACCTCATTTTTATCAGCTAGTATTAGATCCGTATTAAAGCCATCCCACACTAAGTCAGGTGCGATGTGGATCGGTGAAGTTATTAATTCCGCTGATTCTAATTCCTCTGTTACTTCAATTATTTATGGCATCTCCATTTGGGGAGGAAAAAAAATACGGGTTAAAAGTGGGTGATGGAATGTCACTACTAAGGATGGGACGGGAATCAACGGATATAATGTCCGGATCAGTCCGATAGTCTCTATTAGGTGGAGTTTCTGATACCGTGTTGCCGGAAGAGGTTGGAAAGTCCGGCGTGATCGGAGACTCTTCAGGAGTCTCTTCACCCGCCATCGTGTCTCAAGAAAGTGATGGTATGAAAAGTCGGAGAGCTGGCCTAGAAGAGCCAGGCTATGATAATTCACATAGATTTTCAGTACGTGGTATCTCTACCTCAGGGGCAGGGATCCCATCAGGGGGCGATGATATTACGATCTCGGGGGGGTTCAGCTGTATCCTCTTGGGTAGCTTCTTCCCTCCGATCCTCAGTAAGTGGGGCCAACTTCCCACTTCAGAGTAGATTCCTAACTCTGGCCCTGACATGCAACTCGGTTTTCAGGGGCAAAAACCCAGTGATGTACAGAGCGTACCCTCGCTGGGCTCCCCCTCGACTGAAGTAGTCGGCCCATTTTTCGAAGATGACTTTATCCTCCGCTTCCGACCAAAGATCGGAGCGGCGGATCCGCTTAGATGAAGGTGAAGGAGGAGGGGGCGGTGGGGCTAAGCACTCCACGCTCCTCCCCTCGGGATGACGGGAATTTTTATGGGTTGTCTACCCTCTTTGTGTACCATATGCCCGAGGGCAATATGGACATGGAAAATCTAACGGGGAGGTGGGCCCCCGGCACTTAGAAAAGTGCACAGTGGTAGAATGCGGCTTTGAAAAGATAGAGCTACACTTTGAGCAGGAGAAACGTAAAGAAGTACTGGAATGTTAACTAGCACAGTGTTCCACAAGGTCCGAAGACTTTGTGAACCACTGGGGATATTTTAGACACAACGAGGCCTTCCACGGTATCGAAAAGCAGTCAGGGGGGTTGCCAGCAGCCCTCGATGGGGCGTTGTCACTGCTGCCAACGAGCTCCCTACCGACTGCACCAGAGGGGGAGCTCGGTCCCTCTGGAGCCATCCGAGGCAAACTTTTCTTTGGATCGGGAACAGTTATGCGGGGGTTCAGTGATCTGGCCGGTTAAGCCAGACCACCTACACTGCCGCGGAGGGGCTGCTTCCTAACGATCCGACAGCAGACCGGGGATAAAAATCTCCCAAAGGGTTCGAGGATAAATCCTCTACTTCAGTGAAGTCTTTGGCCTACGGCCGTTGCCCAGAAACTGGGATTGGGTAGTAAAACCTGAGTTCTATGGGTACTAACCCTGAAGTACAATTAGCACCGATAGCAAGAAAGAGTTGAAATGGTTCTTACTCTGCCCTAAGAAGGAACATAATAATACCGGAAGTAAGAACAAGAGTTGAGCAAGAGAGCTCGATAGAAAGATAAAGAAATAATCCTTGAAAAGATGAAGCTATGGATTATTTTGCAAAGAAGAGGAAGACGACTTGCCACAAGTAAGTGGAAGAAATGACAAGTCACTTAGCGTAACCACTCGGCCATCTCGGCCCCCCGTCAGCCATGCATAACTGACGAAGGGACCCCTCAAAGGGGGGATTCCCCCGAGATGTTGCCCAGCTCACCAGGGAGGCTGCAAAGCAGCCCCACACGAGGACTGGTGGTTTCCGCACGTATTGCTGCACCTATGCACAAGCACAACAATTTCGTGAGCCAAACTTTCTTATATTCCCTGGCCACTATATCCCATTGATATATATATATATATATATATATATATATATATATATATATATATATATATATATATACCAAAGACGCTAATTTTAATTATAATAATTAAAAAATATTTATCAAATGGACTTTATATTTTCTAAAAAGATTAGAAAATCGAACTTTGGCTTCGTTCTTTATGTTAATATTAATTTAAGTTGTATATAGAATGATTACATATTGCAAATTCATATTTCAATTGTAAATAAAGAAAATGATAAATTATAAATATTATAATACTAAATAAAATCACAAATTGATTATACGTACTGTATTATTTTACCATGTTGATTGTTATATTTATAATATTTTTTATTACAGTATTAGTTATATAATTATAAATTCAACTTGATAAACTATTTTATACAGCAATATTGTCTTATGTAGGTGGTTATATGTATTCTAATTGTGGGAATTGAAAATAAATGTTTATATTTACGTATGATTTTTCAATGTCTAATGTACAATTATTTATTCTTTGTATAATAGTATATTGAACCTATTACAGACTATTTTATAAAGCAATATTGTCTCATGTTGGTGGTTATATGTATAATAATTGTGGGAATTGAAAAGAAATGTTTATATTTACATATGATATTGACAGTTCTAAGTTAAAATTATTTCAATATGTAGTTCTGAATTGTGTAAAATTAATTATATAAATAACTTACTTCTCACTTGCACAATCCATTTCAGTTTTATTGCAATGTATACATTTCGGGGATAACCCCATCTTCATAGCATCTTAAAATATAAAACTACACAAACTTAGTTAATTTAGTACACTGTATAACGTTGTGGTGTATAAATTAAAATAAAATAAATATTGAAACAATTCGGATTAGATTCTTAACCTTCAAACCTTAACCTAGTATTTTGTATATACTACTTTAAAAATAAAAGTGGCAGATCGTATCATATGGTAGGTGGGTGCTCTCATAAGGGCTAAGTTGAGCTGTTACCATGTGTTCGATTTTTTATCATAGTTTCATATATTGGATTTGCTGTGAAATTGATTTGTTTGTTAAGAACAAGATGTGGTTCGCTTTTAACACTTGAAATGTATACATTGCAATAAAACTGAAATGGATTGTGCAAGTAAGGCAGTAAGTTATTTATATAATTAAAATTATTTATTTATTGTATTATTCTATAATGAACTTATTGACTATTTTATAAAACCATATCAACACTTTTTGTATAATTATTCTGGGAATTTAAATTACATTTTTATATTTACGTATGATTTTAACATTTCTAATTTTACATTATGCATTGATTATATGATAAGCTACTACACGTTTTATAATATTTTATAAAATAATATTGTACCCTTTTGTTGATTATATATAAAATAGACTTATAATTTTCAAATATATAATGTACCATTGATTATTGATTGTATAATACTATAATGTACTTATTAGACTATTTTATAAAATAATTTTATACCATGGTAGTATAATATTGTCCTGGGTGGTTTAATATGTATGGAATTTAATTGAATGGAATTTAATGGAAATTTTTATATTAACATATGATTTTGACATTTATACTTAACGAATATTTATTGACTATAGAATTAAATATTTAAGTTATTAGAATATTTTATAAAACAATATCATACGATTTTGGAAGTTATTTAATTAATAATTGTGAATTTTAAATGAAATTATAATCTTTACATATCATTTTCACAGTTACAATTTTTTCAATTACACAATATCTAATCACCCATGTAGATCAAGTGTGCTACCCGAGTAGATCAATTGGGCTACGCAAGTAGATCACGGATGCAACCCAAGTACATCACGGAAGCAATTTGAGTAGATTCAAATTCAAAATTCAAATTCAAAAAGTTTTATTGCATAAAAATCCAGTTCACATGGTATCACAATCGTCAAAATAAATAAATAATTAATGATAACAATTAAAATCATGGCATTCATTCATCATCCATTCAAACATATAAATGTAACATTCATACAGCCATTCATTCATTCATTTGGACATCAGACCCTCCTTTTGATGTTGGTATTTTACAATGTTCTAACTCCAGTGGCTCATCGTGAACTCATCAACCGAGTAAAACGCTTTTGTTACCAAATATTGTTTTAGTTGACTCTTAAATTGATTATGATTTTGTATTAGCTTGACACTCTCAGGGAGCCCATTGAGTAATCTGACCCCGACTTGTGATGGAAGCTCAAAAGCCGATGTTCTATGTTGGTGAGCCCGCAAGTTGTCCCTGCCTCTAGTCTCATAGCCGTGAATGTCCCTGCCCCGCACCAACTGGCACTTAAAGCGGCAGTACAGGACCACATCGAGGATATAAAGGCAGGGCAGAGTCAGAAACCCCAGCTCCGGGAAAGCGTCCCGACACGACTCTCTGGTTTTTAATTTTTGTATTATTCTGATTGCTTTCTTTTGGAGTCGAAAGACTCTTTCTAGTTTGTATTTAGAACAGTTTCTCCAGAGACTTATACCGTATGACAAATGGGGTATATTAGCCCATAATAGGCTATTTTCAAGACTTCCAGGGAGCAAATTTTGGAAAGTTTACGCAAAGCAAAAATGTTTGATGAAACTCTAGAGCAAATGTGATTAATATAATCATCCCAGGTCAGCCCGGGATTATGGTGCATCCCCAGGAATTTGACAGATGTGGCTTCTTTCAGAATTTCATCCTCGATCATAATAGAGGGTTTGTATTCATCTTCTTGCTGTCGAAGACTAAAATTAATGAAACTTGTCTTAGTTGAATTTGTTTTGAGATTGAGATCAGAAAAGAATTGAATACATGAATTAAGTTCAATGAATGAAATCAGTTCTAGATTTTGCAAAGTATTATTTCGGAAAGAGACAGTCGTGAAGTCAGCATATTGTACTTGTCCAGTCTGGACCAGTGAATTTAAACTATTGACATAAATTAGAAATAATACTGGTCCAAGAATTGATCCCTGTGGGACTCCATAGGTCAGCTTTACTTTTTTGGATGTGGCATCCGAGGTCTGAACACACTGGTCTCGGTCTTTTAGATACGACTCCAGCCATTGGAGAGACAGACCCCGCACGCCACATTCGTCCAACTGGTGCAGGAGTGTCTCATTATGTACACAGTCGAATGCTTTGGAGAGATCGAGAAATATGCTGAGCACATATTCTCGTCTGTCCAGCTCCTTGACAACATTGTTCATAAAAATTGTCACTGCATCAATTGTGCTTAAATGTTTCCTAAAACCAAATTGTTGTTGACTTAGAATTTATTTAGTTCCAGAAAATTTAGAAGACTTTCGAGAAATAAAATCTCGAGACTTTACTCAAGACTGGCAAAATTGATATTGGATGGTAGTAGTTTGCTACAGTTGAGTCGTCCTTCTTATAAATGGGAACTACTTTTGCTGTTTTTAAAGAATCAGGAAATTCCCCTACAGCAAAAGAAAGATTTATTAATTTTGTAAGTGGTGTCAAAATACTCGTATAACAGTTTTTGAGCATTCACACTGACATGTCATAAATGTCGCAGATTTTTTTCGACTTCAGTTTCTGTATCACCCAATCAAACTCCTTCTCGCTAACAGGAGTCAGTACCATGGATGTTACAGGTTCCCTAGCAATTTTGAAGTTTTGGTGGGGTTGGAGATTAATGGGAACTGTCAATGCAACTGAAGCAAAAAAATCAATGAACTCGTTTGCGACTTCAAGAGGGTTTTCAATGAGTTTGTTAATTTTTTTATAGAGATCGGATTATTCAGTTTACTGCATTCTTCCTTGGTATTACTGTTGATTATTTTCCAAGCTGTTTTTGAAAAATTGTCAGTTTTCTTTAACGTTTTAGTAATTTCGTAAGCTTTAGCGGCCCGAATAATTTTAAAAAAAGTTTGTGTATTTTCTGAAAAAAGATTTGAACTCTTCATTTTGTTTTGTTGTAAAAATTGAGTGGTAAAACTTTAGCTTTTGTCTTGAGATAAGAAAATCCCGTGTAATCCAGTTATTCTTTTGCATTCTCGGCCTATTATTGGATTTTTTAAATGGACAAGATATGTCTAGATAATAGTTTATGCAATCATGAAAGGCCTGGAATGCTTTGTTTGGCTTATTGTATTTTTGTAGGACCTCTCATGTTTCATTTTTAGATGAAAGTTTAATTCTTTAATATTTTGGGGCTGAACAATCCGTTTAGGAATGGATGGAAATTTTTATTTTTTTGGAACACATCCATTAAGCACGACCTCTTGGGCGTAATGACCAAAGATAGCCATCTTAACAACAGAAACTGAAGTGTTTCGTACATTCATAATAACTACTGTTTTGTCTCTAAGGTAATGCCTACAACTTAAGAATCCAGATCCACTGCAAACGGAACTTTAAAGGGCTGACATTTTAATGAGTTTTTTTGCAAATATTGCCACACCACCCCCTCGATGATATTTCGAGTAAAAATTTCGGTTAATACGCAATTTTGAATTTTAAAATTTGGGATTGTATCTTGTAAATAACCATGCTCAGAAATTACGAATATGTCAGGCTTAAGCTCATCACACAATATGGCAAGCTCGCCATCTTTATTCGTGGCAATCTGGGTATTTTGATGGAAAATATGAAGTTTTGGAAAAGAGGGAATGTTGGTTGCAGTTTGAGATTTACGGAACGGTGGGCCTGATGTCTCTATTTCGTGGTTACCAGAGTGTTCTGGCATAAAAAAAACGTTATTTTTTACAGGGCTACTAGTAATAGTTGTTCTTGACGATGGTCTAAGGAGTTCCTGGTGCCCCTCGGTTCGGAAGTGGCCTCAGCATAGTTCAAAAACTGCATTGTGGACGTGGTTGTCTCAGGTGAGGACAAGAGGACGGCGGAAGACACATCAGGAATGCTGCGGCGTTGATTTCTTAGTAACTTCACCCTCTTCAACCGTTCCGCTATACGGCCGGCGAGGAGACGTTTCCCACTGTAATTCAGATGGAGTCCATGTGAAGTGTAGTATCGTCTGGATATCTGGCTAATGTTCATCATATCGACCCCCTGAATTCGGCAGCACATCTTAAGTAAGAAGTTGTTAAATCTGCCTGATGGTGTGGTGAATAGGGCTCGAGAAATGATGGTCGTACCTAGTTGTCAGCGGTATTATCAGAACGTTTGATGTCTTTGTGCAGGTCTGTAGCACCTCTTCCATGTAGTTAAAAATGCGGTCTTCTCTTCCATTATCTACATCATTTGTACTCACCATCAGTACGAAGCAGTGGTCTTTGGTTGGTGGGTTGGCAGTAGGCTTAATGTCAAGTAAGCCGGCCCCCGTTTGCAAACTCCGCTTACCAAAGGGCCATGTCTCAATTTATCGCCAATCATACCTGCCAAATGTCGGACGTGGCTATCTCCAAGTATCGTTAAACTGTTAAATGGTATGCATGTTTTTGTGTTTACTGTAATTTTACTACCTGTTTGTTTTGTGTTGTTCTTAACATAAATAGAGTTATTTTCATTTCTTTGTCTATATTTATTTTTATTTCATCTTTTCTTCCCTTTTACTAGTAAAAATGTTGGGTCTTCTCCACTCTCTTCAGAATCTTCGTCTCTTCTTAGAAGGTCGAAGCGGTAAGCTACCAAAGGCAACGGAGAGTAGTGCGTGTTGTAGGTTGTTGTTGGCTGAGATACTCCTGACGAATTTATAGCATTTTTCAATTATTTATTTTCAGCTTCCAGACATCTTAAGCTTTCTATCATTCTTTTTGCTTCCTCCTTTAATATTAAGCATGTTTGGCATGAGATCTTCGTTTGTATGTCAGTTTGAGTCGCATTACTGGCAAATGCACGAGTCTCAGCTGTCTGTTTAGGAGCCATTGGTGTAGGAGGAAGAAATATGTTGTCAATTTACTGAAGAAGTCTTTGGTCTGAATCAATGGAGTGATCCAAAACAACTCTAGCTCTTCACATAGCCTGGCCAATTCGCCCTTCAATGCAGCATTTTTAGTCAGCAGTTGGTTGGAGGGGGAGAGTTGCACTCCATACTTCTTTGTTGTTGTGGATGTTGCACCACTGGTGTTGTTTCGCACTCCTTGGTGTGGTCTTGCGTACTCAAAGGAGTAGAGTCCCTCTGATTGGGATCGCACGGAACGGGAGTTGTGGCTGGAGAGCATTGCTTAAGTGGTGGTGTCGAGGTATGAGCTCTCATTGTCACAGAGTGTGGGCCAGTATGGCATTTATTGTAAAAGAAAATTGCATTTTTTTCTTTGTCAGTTTTGATGGAGGCTTTGCAAATTTTCCCCAAACATCTCCACACAATGTCTCCAGTTTTTATTGCATAGATCTCTCGATATTTGTAATTATTAAATAATATAGTGTCTTTGCCATTTTTGACACTTATAGAATAAAAGACGTTTTTGGCTAAATGTATTAAATGATAGTAAAGATAATAATAGTTAAATGATAAATATATGTTAATGGAAATAAGAAAAAATTAATATTAATAAAAGTATTTTGCACTTGAATATTCCAAATCCCCAACTGACCAAGCAAAAAGTAAAGTCCAGTGTGGGGTTTGACTGATGTTAGAGATAGTAGTCGGCAACGCTATCGATTACGCCACAGACACTGATAAGGCGGTGCTTCAATTATTGTATATGAGGTTTGTTTTTTCTGTACTACAGCAGCGTGGGGCCAGGACAAGACGTGACTTTAACCTCCAAAACTATGCCTGTTTTAAATGTAGCTTGTACTCAAATTATTAGTCATTTAATGTCCAGATCTACACTAAACTGTGGGTAGAATGTGTGCGGAAACATGTTTATACGTAGTATACTGCGAAACTAGATCATGGATGCTACCTGTTTAGATCACGGGGGCTACCCAAGTATATCACGAATTCTACCTAAGTACATCACATTAGACACCCAATTATGTCACGGATACTACTCAAGTAAATCACGGATGCTGCATAATTTGATCACGTATATTATCCAAATATATCACGGTTATTACCTACTTGTTCACGATTGGCTAGCAAAACAAATGATTGATTTTAACTTTATTAAATTTCACCTTATAAAATCAACTACATTGATTAGACAAAATAATAATGTATGATACTAAATATAATGTAAAATATTTATTTAAAAATTATACGTTTGTTATACAAATTAAATTATTGCATAACAATTATTTTATAATATGTTATATTTAATTTTAATATACACAAAAGAACATTATTTAAATTTACAAAAAAAGTTAACATTCAAACAATAAAAAAACTTTTCCTTCTTTTACAGACTGTCGTCCATTTGATGATATTCCTGTAAAAATAGATATACATTAAATAACAATTGACCAAAATGTTAAGTTTGTGGTATAAAGTTTAATGAATAAATAATTATAGTTAATATTATGAAATGTGAAGCAGTTTTATATCAATTTGGTTATACTACATTAATTGTAAATATAAAAGAAAATAAAATCACTGAAAAAATGTTTCTATGTAAATTAAAAATATTATTTTTATAATTAGTCCAGTCAATAAATGACCCAAAATGAGGTGTAGAGTGCGTGAGCAGGTAACTAAGCGATTCCTTCAGAAACTTGTTCAGGGGGCTTAGGTTGTTAACATACCAAAAGTCCTGACTCCTAGGTGATGAGCGGGGGGGAGGAGGGGGGGCTAAAGGTACGAATTTTGGGTTTTTCGCTTATATCTCGAGAACGGTGCATTGGAGAGAAATATTTTTGCATAATAAAATGGAGTTCTTAAAATTATCTAAAACTTTTATATTACATGTTTTTTTCTAATTCCTAACCCTTTTCGAGCTATACCCTCGGAAAAAGTTGAAATTTACAAAAAAAATCAATTTACGTCAAAATATTTATAAACATTGCATCATATTGTCTAAACCTATTCATAAACGAAAAGTATGAATAGAAAAGAAGTTGTAGATTTTTAAATTCCCTTTTAGAATATATATACATATGCTGATTAATGTCCAACCCGCCTAAAGTTACAGCTATTTTAAAACTTGTATAGCATTTTGCAATTTTCAGAAAATTAGTTTGTATATCATATTCTTAACCCACAACCTTTGTTCGTGTATTTTGTTTAAATTACAGATAACAATATCAGCAATTTGTTAGTCAATTAAATTTAATATTGTTAGTCAATTAATTAACTTGATGCTGTTCGAGTTGGTAAAAGGGCTATGAATTCAATAGTTGACTTGACATTTGCAAACGTAAAGTTATCGCGCAAGGATCGGGCATTGCCAATATCTTCTGACAGCTCATTGATAAAAGTTCACGATGAAAGGGTAGTAGTTACCCAACATTGCTCTTTCAGCGGATATGTATAAGCAAACGATCAGATGAGGATTTGATGACATATTTTGAGTATGAGTTGGCCCCATTTCCCTTAGCACTGTTCAACGAAAGTGGCATGAGAAAGACAAACAAATCAGTGCTGTACAACTTGTTTGAGCCAACCAAGAAAGATATTCTTCTGCCTCAAATGAACATTGTAGTCGATGGAGGATTTCTACTCCACAGAGTTATTTGGCCAAAAGATGCATTGGTTGTGACTATTTGTAATAGTTATATCACCTACGTCGACCACCATTATCCTGGGACTACTCGCACTGTGGTGTTTGATGGGTACGCAAACACAGCCAATAGCGATGATCACCTGTTCTGCAGTGTGCCTCCACTGTCAAGGGAAGTGCCTGAACAGTGTGCCTGTTGACGATGAAGACGATGTAGAGCCCATTCAGCAAGATCCACCCGCTACTGAGGAAGAAGATGCCATGGAAGATCACAAGAACAAATGCGTCGTTACAGACTAAAAAGGTCAGCCAACATCAATTTGACATGGGACACACAAATACCTGTTAAACAGGAAGACTTTTTATCAAATCCTACCAACAAAACTAACTTCATCTCCTTACTGGAGATAAAGCTGCAGGAGAAAGGGATACATACTCTTCAGGCTACCGATGACGCTGACATCCTAATCGTGAAGACTGCTGTTGAACAATCCACTCACAACTCTGTGGCTGTCGTTGGTGAGGATGTAGACCTTGCTGTCCTGTTGATTGCTTCCACTCCTGCGACCCGAGATATCTTTATGCTGAAACCCGGACGAGGGAAAACCAAAACAATAGTACTGTCCACCCAAGAGATGCAGCACCGTAGATTTGAACACATCCTGTTCCTTCATTCATTTACCGGATGCGACACAACTTCTGCTACTTTCAGGAGAAACAAGGTGGGCTTCTTTAAATTGTATGACATTTTTAGCTATTAGATTGCTTAATATTTATATATATATAAAAAGAACCACACTTAGCAATCTTTTCTTGATGTTTTTAATGTTTAAAATCGATTTCGGTCTCGAAAGACCATCATCAGTTTAACATAGAATACATTTGTAGTTTAACATAGAATACATTTAACATAGAATAATTTATAACCCTATTTGTATTCTATGTTAAACTGATGATGGTCTTTCGAGACCGAAATCGATTTTAAACATTAAAAACATCAAGAAAGGATTGCTAAGTGTGGTTCTTTTTATATATATTTAAATTGTGCTTGGAGTCAGAAATCATCCAGCAAGCAGCAATGACATTTTCTAACCCCTCCTCTACTTACGACCAGGTTGAAAAGGCTGGGGAGATGTACTTTCTGAAGTGGTATAAGGTGCCAAAAAAAACAAACCTCCCTTAACCAGTACCGCTTCCAATCGTTTACGAGGTCAGTGGCAAATATGAAGCCTGAAATCAGCTCCCTACCTCCAACAGAGAATGCAGCTAAACAGCACTCTCGGCGAACCTACCACAAATTCAGCAGTGGCTCGGTAATGAGCTGCCCCCTCAAGATTGGGGGTGGAAACGTGTAGGAGACACCCTGGTGGCAATTACAATGGAAAATCTACCAGCACCAGAGGTTCTTCTGAAAACTATATTTTGCCGCTGCACCAAGGATTGTGTAATTGGAAAATGTGGCTGCCGAAAAGCGATGATCACCTGTTCTGCAGTGTGCCTCCACTGTCAAGGGAAGTGCTTGAACAGTGTGCCTGTTGACGATGAGGACGATGAAGACGATGTAGAGCCCATTCAGCAAGAGCCACCCGCTACTGAGGAAGAAGATGCCATGGAAGAACAATCATTGCCTGGGCCCTCAAGTTCAAAGAGGATGAAAATTTGATTACTTTTAAAGTTGAGAGTAAAACATTAGGAATATATTGAGAACAATGGGGTTTACAATTATTATTGTATTGGTGTAACGAAACTATCTGTAGAATAAAGTGTGAAATTTGTCATCATCATTATTTTTTCTACTTTATTTAATAACTTGCTTATAAGTGGCCATATATGTTATTAGATGAACGAACAAAGGTTTTGGGTTAAGAATATGATATACAAACTAATTTTCTGAAAATTGCAAAATGCTATACAAGTTTTAAAATAGCTGTAACTTTAGGCGGGTTGGACATTAATCAGCATATGTATATATATTCTAAAAGGGAATTTAAAAATCTACAACTTCTTTCCTATTCATACTTTTCGTTTATGAATAGGTTTAGACAATATGATGCAATGTTTATGAATATTTTGACGTAAATTGATTTTTTTTTGTAAATTTCAACTTTTTCCGAGGGTATAGCTCGAAAAGGGTTAGGAATTAGAAAAAAACATATAATATAAAAGTTTTAGATAATTTTAAGAACTCCATTTTATTATTAAAAAAATGTTTCTCTCCGATGCACCGTTCTCGAGATATAAGCGAAAAACCCAAAATTCGTACCTTTAGCCCCCCTCCTCCCCCCCGCTCATCACCTAGGAGTCCGGACTTTTGGTATGTCAACAACCTAAGCACCCTAAACAAGTTTCTGAAGGAATCGTTTAGTTACCTGCTCACGCACTCTACACCTCATTCCTTGACTGGACTAAATTAATTATATATGAAATATTTATTTAAAATAAAACGCAATTCAAGTAAAAAATCGATAAGGTTAGGATGCAAATAATTAACAATAAATATACTGTCTATTTATTTCAAAATACTCAATATTATAAATTATTCATTAAAATTAAACTCATCTTAATTTTTTTATTTTAATTGAATTATTAATATTTTATTCACAACGTTTATATTTAAATAACAAATATTTACATTATTATTTTTATTGTTAAATTATTTTTGAAAATTTAACGATACAATAATATGATTTTAAATAAAAACTAATATATTTAATGAAATTGTATTTTTACTATGAAAAAATAACGTAGTGATATGACACATATTTTAATACAATCATGTTTAGTTATATAATACATTTTATATTTACTATATACAGATATATATATATATATATTAAAAATTATAATCATATATAAAAATAAAGTTGTATTATTAATTTTCTTAAGAGATTATTTTATTATAATACGTAATTCATAAATTAATATGAACGAAATTAAAATATGTTTTATTTCATATTATTTATAATCTGTTTTATTATTCAATAAAAATTATTGTAATTATTGATATTTAAATATAAAATATGCACATTTATTTATTATTTTCCGATCGTTATTAATCACAAAAATTTTATTATTAATATTAAAATCATTTATCCTTTTGTTTTTATGTAAATAAAAAAAAGAAAAATCATATATATATATGTATATATATATATATATATATATATATATAACCTAAACTAAAATATTATGAATTATACTTACGAAAATAGTATGCAATGAGGGTATGAGATATCCCTCGATTATTCCTCAACAGATCTTGCAACTTATTCTCATATTTCCGTCATAATTTCGTCTTCTTTTATGGCCGCGCTTATTAGGTCCATCTGTTTGATTATATTATTACTGAATAAAATGTTTAATTTTAATAATATAAAACTATTTGAAACTGAAATTCTTTAAAAATAACTATCAATAATTTTATTTATAAATAGTCAATATTGTTATTTACTATTGACAATTTTATAAGTAATAAAAAACTTTACTATAACAAAGAAAAATTATTAATAATTTGCAGAACAACAACATTTTAAAAAGTTATATGTTATTTAGATTAGTAAATTAACATTATTGTTAAGTTTAATAAAATAAATTAAAAAAAATATATTATACATTATACTTGAAAAATTAAATATATAAGAAAAATTAAAAATAATAATTAATATAATTAGACTATTTATTAAAAATAAAATATTATTAATTCATAAATAATAATTATCACTTTTTATTTTAATAATTATTATTAAAAATGTATCTAAGATTATAAAAGGGATTTTGAAAAAAATATAATGAATGTCAATCCATTAATATTAATTCAAATTAAAAATGTATACGAAAATAATGTAAAGAGATTAACTTACAAAATAATTGATCAATTAAAAAAATGAAGAATTTAAAAATAAAAACAATGTTAATATTTACTTTACATATAGAATTTTTTATGTATGCCAGCATCTCTTTGAAAAATAATAAAAAAAAAAAAAATAAAACTTGATTTATAGAAATAAATTCAACGAAATTATTGTGAATACATTTTAAATTAACATAACAATTTTTAAAATAGAATATGTCATTATTATAATTTATACTCCAGTTATTTAAATAATTTTAAGAAAAAATTCAATGGAATATATAAAAATAGGTTTTATTCAAAAATATATATTTTTTGTCATAAATGAATTGTAGTTATAATATATTATATATAATCAATACGGTAAATAAAATTCAATTACTGATCTTTTAATATTTTTTAATTATTTAATATTTTACAGTATAAAAATAATTATTATAAATAAAAATTAAATTACTTAGTTTAAAAAGTCTTCATTCATGAATTTAAAAAAACATTTTCTTCTAATCAAATCTTATTCGCATTAAATATGCAAATTTCAGGAAAGTGAATTATTATTTCATATATTATCATTTTATTGTGATTTTAAAACACAATTCTAATTGTAAATCTAAAATTTGTATTTAAAAATAACGATAACACAATTAATTATTATTTATAAATAACATAATATACAATCATTAAAAAAAACCTTTTAAATTATTTGATAAAAATATATTATTAATGATTATTATGTTATAACAATGCTAGAAAATAATAACCTAACCAATATAGTATTAATATAATATTTATGGAGCATTATTGTAATAATTTATATAAACACATATTCTTCTTATTTTAACGATACACCAATTTTAGGGTATTTCATTTTATTTAAAGAAAAATATTATAGTTATTAATATTTATTTATTTACCCTGAATAATATATTATGAAAAATAAAAAAGGAGGATGTTACATTATGTAATGTGTTAAAAAATATATAAGTAATACGGCTTATTATTAAAAGTTTATATGTTTATTATATTTAAAATCTTTGTATTAAAGTTTTAATTAATTAATATATTAGCTTATTAGAAAAAATATTTCAAATTATTTAAAGTATTATTTTTAAAGATTATATAATTTTCAAATATTTTATTGTGTGTATTATTTAAAATAATAAAGTAAAATACAATGTTTAATTACAAATTAAAATTAATTTGTAAATGGATAAATTTTTTTAATTATTAAGAAAAATAATAATGAAATATATAAACAATATAAATCATAATAGTAATTTAAGAAATGATTTTACTAAAAATAATTATAAGAATTTTCAATATTAAAAATATATATATTGAAAAGAAAGGAAATTAATACATTAATTTAAATAAAAATTGTATTCTTAATAAATTACTAATAAAAATACAATGCATTATTTACTAATAATATTTTTACTTACATCAAATGGAAATATCTGCAAAATATCTTCAATGTAATATAGTCTTATCAATATGGAAGTTGTTTTTCACTGAAAAACAAAACATTATGTAATAATTTGTAATATAAATAAATTTAAAAACTAATTCGTATGGTAATTATATTTTAACAAATGTAATATATTTTATAATGTAGTAATTAAAAAAAAATATTATCAATACAATAAATATGCAAACCATTATTGATAGTATTTTATTTAAAATATAGATTGACATAATTTGAAAAATGTTTTTTTAAATTATTATTTTAAAAATTTAATAATGAAATATTTACTATACATTTTTTTAATTTTAATATCTTATTTATATTTATTATTATAAAATTATTTAAGGGAATGAGGAACTGCCCATTTTCTTTGAAAGAGCAACTCTAACTTCTCGGAGAATGGTTTCCAAGTCGAGTTATTTTTCTGCCTTAATGGTGCAGCTCGTAGAAGGTCAGTGTGTTAAAAAAATTAGTGTTAGTAAAAAAATATAAAATAAATAACAAAAAATAATAATAAAGTTATTACAATTATTAATAAAAATATATATTTTTATAAGTTTTAGAATTATAAATTTTTTATTTAGTTATTGAATAAATAATAACCTATGAAACTTATTAAATTATTATAAAATACAATATTTTATTATTGTATTTTATGATAATTTACAAAACCTCCATATAAAATGTTTGACTAGGGTACGGTATGCATCGATGTTTACAGCATTAATTTTTACCTTATCTCTGGTAATACATTTGTATGAATAAGAATCCTTTGTGATCACTTTTTCAATACTTACAATCATGCTCTTAATATCGGAAATGTTTGGGACAAATATTGGTGGAGGTCTTACCTCTGCTTTGTTGGCGTCTTGGTCATGAGACATTTCTTCATCTGCAGTTTGTTTTGGATTATTTAGACACTCAAAACTATCGCGTAAGTTGATAGGATTGTTCACATCAGACCCTGTGCAAGGCTTTTTAACATCCAACCCATTACCTTAGGGCAAAAGTCTCTTATTCCTGATCGGCATCCTTTGCCAACCGTGTTTGTTTGGTGTCTTATCTTCATGTTGGTTGGGAAGAGTGTGTCCATGTGATTCGGTTACTATTCCTTCATTAGAGCAATAATTGTGGTCATTTCCTATATCAATAAACATAACTTTGTTTACATTTGACGGGTTAACCTTTGAGGTATTCATTTACATTGCAATTAGGTTCAGATTAATATATTTGAAAGAAATTACACAAGTAAACACAGAAACGCAAATTTCCTTACATATTTTAACTATAAAACAATTAAAACGAACAATAATCATTAAATATATATAAAAAAATATCGGAGTGAAATAAACACAGTTTTACACAGAAAGGTATCAAACCGCTGCTAATGTAAAACTGTTTAATATTTTGCGCTAGAGCAGATGTTTTATTTTTAATTTAATATTTTGAAAGTACAAGTAGCCATTTGTAAAATGTCCTCAAAAAGGATGCCAAAGTTCAATGTAAGTAATTATTATATTTTATCTTTATTACCTGTATTTTGTAAATTTTAAAAGAAATGATTATCTATTGCTCTGTAATATTCTTTTAATTATGCTTTCACCATTAGTATAATTTCTTATTTATCGTTTATTCATCAAAAAGTTATGTTTATAAATGTTGTATGATTGTATAATCATCCATGTATTATATCATTGAAATTTCGAATTTAAATTGAATAATATTTTGATATGTTCAATATAATATTGATTTTAATTAATTGAAATATAAAACTGTAAATTTTTATTGTACATTATCTAATAATAATATATCAATTTTAATATATCATCTACAAAATAAATATTTACGTTACAATTCTATTAAGATCGTTCAAATATAATCCACTACATTGCAGCACATACCAATATTAGATATACATTTCTTATAAAATTACTCACATAATTTTGTTTTTAAATTTTAATAACTGACATTTGAAGGGCTGGCGGAATAAAAGGGATAAGTCCACTTTCAAACATTTTCAGGAGAGCAAAAAAAGTGATCTGAAACCAAATAACTGTTGTGTTTGATAATTTATTTTTTGGTTCTCTTTGTCCCTCAGTAGTTTAAAATATATATATTAACAATTTGTAGTGCAAAAGTACAGTAAAAAATGCTATCAGGTAGTTTTTGTTCAAAACAGTGTCTAAACTATAAGTTTTTGTGGGAAGAAGGTGATTAGTCCGTAGGACTTATCCCCTTTATTCCAATAAGAGTAACTTTAAAAAAATACTGTTTCAAACGTCATTTTTAATTTTGACTTTACATGTTATTACAATTAAATAAACTATCTATTACATGTTACAAGTTAAGTAGTTATACAAACTATGATCAGAGAGTGTTCTCTTCCTGCTTAATTGTTTGGAAGGTTTACAAAGAAGATCCTAGCTTTAGGTTCACAGAATTTGGCCAAAATCTGTAGGTCTCGATATTTTGCTGCACTTATCGGAATGGGACCTAAAATAAAAACAAAGTGATTAAAAACCTAATTATTTGTTTTAAAAAAATTATAAAACGTTCCTATAAAAATTAACTTACCATCATAGGAGATGCCTGGTAGAGTGAATTCTTCATTTTGTGGTGGTTGATTGTTCCGGATGTGGTCCGGTAAAGAATAGTTGTCGGTCGTCACCTCTGGTATGGCTGCCATGCAGTTCCCCCGGCGGTCGAAGGGACTAATTAGGGTCGATAATCCTCTGTCCCAAAAATGTCTGCAGTTCCCCCGGTGGTCACTCCGGCGCACACCGCTAACCTAACCTAACCTAACGTAACCTAAAAAACCCCAATAGGACAGGAGGCAGGGCTGAAAGTGACCGCCGGGGGAATTGCAGTACACCCTAGAAGGGGCTCCGGGGGAACTGCAGGTACCCTCCGGGGGCTTACCCTGACCGCCGGGGGAACTGCAGAACGCCCTCTGGTATTGGTCGAATTGGAAACTTCCTGTTTGTGTAGAGTGGAGCTAAGTGCTCTGTCCATTTTAGAAAAATATTTTGCCCAGCAATCTGATCACTGTTTTGGTAATTTTGTGTTATAAGTTGAACTACAAAAGGTGAAGGTTTCTGCCGAGCTGAATCAAAGTGTTCCTTCCAAGCTTCCGGTGTCTCAAGCCAAGCTTTTGGGTTTAATAAAGCCATTTGCCTGTCGGAGTCTAAGTAGCTGTGGCCACGGATTGGATAAGTGAGAGTAATTTTGGTAAAACGTTTCTCATGGTGGACCAAATAATGCATAAACCGTAACATGGTAAAATTCTTGTTTCGTCCGCCACATGCATCACAAAAGAAGCATATTTCCTTGACTTCTAGTGGTAGGTGGTTATAAAAGAAGTCGTGTAAGAGAGAGCAGACTATGTTTGAGTTTCCCCACTGTCTCTGTGTATAAGTAGAAATAACTTTGACCTGATGATAATATTGTGATATTGAAAACATGCCAAGACAGCTGTCTCTTATAATAAACGTCATTAGTCGACACATTTGGGATTGGCCAATGTTTGATTATGGCCAAGTTTCTGCCATAATCAAAGCAAATGGCCTCTTTTGCTACAGAAGTCCGACTATCATTAACTGATGCACTTTTTCTATTGTAAAAAGTTTGAGTCTTTCTTTTGTGAAGTGTGTATGATGTCGTTAATCGACTTATTTCGTTTTCTATTTCTTTTATTCTGTCAATGTTTGTGGAGTTCTTTTTTTCGGTCTCCAAACCTTTGATTTTAGAATGAAATTTATCGCAAGTAGAAGAACAAGTGTCTACTTGTGGATAACCAAAGCTTATATTAAATTCTGTTAAAAAGATTTGTCTGTAGTAGTGGTAGGACACCTTTACTTCTTGATTCTGTATCTTAAACAATTCAAACATTTTTTTAACATTCAAATCTTGTTGCAGGTAAGTTCGTTTGGAATCTTTCAAACCATAATGATTGTTCCTGGAAGGAAATGATTTAATGTGGTTTCTAATTAAATTTAAAACATCATCCTTAATCTTGTGAGGCCTAACATCATGTTTTCCTTGCTTGCTTTTTTTACAAAATCCAGTAGCTACAAGACCAGTACAAACACGTTCTACTCGTTTTTTTCCTATTCCATGAATAGAACAGAAAGCCTTTTTGCAAACGTCATACTCAACTGTCTGGCCCTCATCATTTTTACCACGGACTCTATACTTAAAAGTGGCCGAATTAGGCAATCTAGCCTTTTCTACTGGTTTCCGATTACGTCGACGTTGTACAGGAAGAACATATATCAATCCGCTTATGTAAGTGTCTTGTTCGTCTTTACTCTCCATGAGATTAAGAGTCATAGTTTACTTAGCAACAAGCGCTTGGACTGATCTCAGTCATCACGCAATTCTCACGACTCTTTGGACTGGTCCCTTTTATTGCTCAAACAGAACGGACTGATCTCCTTTATCCCCGAATAGAGTATTATTTGTTTATTAATTTTAGAAGGACTGGTCCCATTTATCCCATTACCAACAACACCATTCAAAAGACATTGGTTCAATGTATAGTTAGGCATAAAAACATCATTATTTAAAATTTATGGACTTATCCCTTTTATCCCGCCAGCCCTTCATTTGCTTTTTTATTATTTTTTTGAAAATATTCTATAATGTTTAATTTTTAAAATCAAAAATAAAATTATAACAAAATATTTATTAATAAATAATTGAAATTAACTGAGATTATGTTATTATCTGCACCTGGTTTTGGATTATCGATAGTAAGTCTTGAAATATTCTTAATAAATTGTAATAAATCAGTGGATTCCATGTCAAATTGATTCTGAAAAATAAAATAATTGTTATTATGATTATATTAATGAAACAAATTTTAATGTAGTGATAGCAAAAATATTTTCATAAAAATATTTTTAGTAGTATAAAACATTATTTATATTTAAAAAATCAACAATTATCATCATTTGAAAATTATAACATTATTTTTAAAAAGTTTTTATTTTGGAAAATATTGTCAAATAATATTTACATTATCAAGATGTATAAAATAAATTCAATGAAATTATATTATCATTTGGAAAATATAACAATATTATTGAAAAGCGTTTTCTTTTTTATAATAAAAAAAATAATAAATGTCACTTTTAAAATTCTACCGAACGACATATTGATAATCATGAAGATCATAACCAATGTGCGAGAATATAGTGTTTTTTTAAAATATATTAGTAAGTTCAATAAATAATTATATAATCAATAAATAATAAAAATTATAAATATCAATATTAAATGTAAGAAAACAATCTATTTAAATTCATAATATATATATATTTAAAATAGTTTGATAAGTTTATTATAGAATAATACAATCGATAAATAATTGTGTTTAAGAACTGTCAATATCATATGTATATAAAAAATGCCAACAATTATTATACATATAACCACCAATATGATACAATATTGCTTTATAAAATTCCAGCAATTATACGCACGCGCACACGCGCACACGCACGCGCACGCACGCACACACACACACACACACACACACACACACACACACACACACACGCACACACGCACACACGCACACACGCACACGCGCACACGCGCACACACACACACACACACACACACACACACACACACACACACACACACACACACACACACACACACACACACACACACACACACACACACACACACACACACACACACACACACACACACACACACACACACACACACACACACACACACACACACACACACACACACACACACACACACACACACACACACACACACACACACACACACACACACACACACACACACACACACACACACACACACACACACACACACACACACACACACACACACACACACACACACACACACACACACACACACACACACACACACACACACACACACACACACACACTCACACACACACACACACACACACACACACACACACACACACACACACACACACACACACACACACACACACACACACACACACACACACACACACACACACACACACACACACACACACACACACACACACACACACACACTCACACACACTCTCACACACACACACACACACACACACACACACACACACACACACACACACACACACACACACACACACACACACACACACACACACACACACACACACACTCACACTCACACTCACACATACACACACCAAAAGGGTACAACAATATTTTACAAAATATTCTAATATTTTTAATAGTTAATTATATAATCAATGAATGAGAAAAAGTTAGAACTGTCAAAATCATGTGTTATTTGTATAATTATTGTGGGAATTTTACCGAAATGTTCATATTTACATATTATTTTTACATTTCTAATTTAAATCACTCGTTGTGTATATAATTAAATACTAAGGTTATTGGAATATTTTATAAAACAATATTGGTTATTATTATTATATTGGTTGTTATGTGTTTAATAATTGCGTGAATTTAATTTAAATTTTATATTTATATAAAATTTTGACATTTCTTCTTTTTCAATATTTATTGAACATAAAATTACCTATTGAACATATTAATCTCTTTAATAAAACAATTTTGTACTATGTTAGGGGTTGTGTATAATTACTGTAGGAATTTAATTTACATATTTATATTTTCATAAAATTTGTATTTACTAGAGCTATTTTTAGCGTGCCATTGTTTGGGTCTTGATGTAGGAATAGTTCATAAATTGAGTGTGTAGGAAGTTTTGAAATGATGTTTAATTAACTCCTTTTATATTTATAAAAGAAATTATTTTATAAGGATTCTTTAATGTAATTTAAGCTATGCATACGCTAAGCTCCAGGATGCCTTTGGCTCTGCATACCGTTCAAGGGTCATCGATGAATTCCATCAAAGGATTTTATTTATTGAATATCGCTGTGCATACCTGCGGTCTGTTTGGTAACCGGTGGAATTATTTACCCACGTATTATAATGCTTAAATTGTGTTTTTTAATATTTTAAAAGTATGCGATTAATGTTATAATAAAAATAGATAAGGAGAATTTTAGATGAATGTGGGAAGATAAAAATGAAGTATTTTATAAACACGAATAGAATCTTTTTATTGATTAAAGTCGTATTTATTATTTTTAATTTGTGAAAGTTATAGTATTATTGTGGAACACGCATATATGAATTTTTCGGCGACAATGCACATTTTATGTAGTCTTTTCTCCTGAACACGAATGTGACAAAAAATTCTTCACACGACGAATAATAACTGCGAAATTCAACAAACATAGTGAGTTAGGTTAGGTTAGGTTAGGTTAGGTTAGTATATTGCTAACTTAACTAACCAACCTTACCTGCTTTATGATTTTATATTTCTATAAATTCAACAAACATAGTGAGTTAGGTTAGGTTAGTATATTGCTAACTTAACTAACCAACCTTACCTGCTTTATGATTTTATATTTCTATAAATTATGATGCAAAAAACTCAAAAACAGATTTCAAGAATATTTTTAATATGCAATTGTCTAGGAAAATCAGCAATGACCTTCCATTGCATTATCACTGGACACAGTATTTCAAAAGGAAATTTGAATTCAAAACATGTAACAACATCATGATATTTAAAATGCATGGGAATCAGTGGTACATTAATCAAACGCATTCCAAAAAATAGTCAAACCAAGAAGATGGACCAATTAAAAGTATTTCTACTTTACTATCAAACTAAAATAAAATTAATTTTAATTCAATTTATAACATTTTTAAAAATCACGTCAAACTAACATTTAGACTAATAAATTTAATTAGCCACGTAAGTCTAAATTTAAATACTTAAGTTTATGTATAATTTTAATTTGACTATAATAATTACTTTTTTTTAATATCTGTGTAGATTCTGGTGGTGATAGCATTGCTATCGAAATGCCTCTCAAATAAAGTTTAGAATATTAGTTTTAAACTGGGTTTAAATTTTGTGTTTTAAACTGTGTAACCTGATTTGTTACATACCTTAGTTTTTATTTATCCATAGTTTTTCTTGTACAAATGTTACTTTTTTTTTAATGTTTTTTGAAGAGTTGGCATTTCCGGCAAAATTTCTATGGATTCGTGTTTGTGGGGTTTAATTGGCTTAAATCGTCGAAATATTCAAGTTCATGTAGGTAATATTGTGTTGATTAACGATGGTCACTCTGAGAGTGTGAACGTATTTCCCAGGGGAGAACTCTGTAAATGCATTACCAGCGGCTCCGGGAGAAGATTGGAAGGGTACATAATTCAGTATTGACCTTTACTACATTACAACGTGCGTATAATGAAGGAGAACCAGTAGGCCTTCCATTATCACAGTATTACAAACATACAATAACGTGCAGTGTAACCGAAAATAGGGTGTTATATGTCCACTACTACCGGTAAGAAAGAATAAACAACTCGCTCAGTGAGAGAATCTATAGTACCTTTGATTAATTAAATTCATTGTACAATATATTTTGTACCACATACAATCAGTTCAAAGTTACTATCAATAGTGCTACAAATTAATAAATACACATAAAGAGTTTAGTGTCTAGTACACAACTGACTTAAGGTAAATTATCAAGACAAGTGAATATCCACAATAGATGCCTGTGAACTCGAAACTGCTCTAGAAGCCCCAGTAGGTAGCAGCCGTTTGAGACTGGTCCCAAACACCAAACGGGCAGATCTTAAAGGGTGATTCTGAGAGGAATCCCAACTGAAGCCATACCATCTTGATCAACATTCCTCAGGTTGCTGTTCACCGAGTGTTGTGAGTGAGTCTCCGCCTAGTCTGTAACTGTCACAAGGGCGCCGGCCAATAAAAAGAGGGTGTCCACGTGGACCCTTGATTTACAACAATACTGATTAATTATCATCCCCAGTCGGTAGACAGTCAGTCAGGCTCAGGTAGGAAAAAGTTCTCCACTACAGCAACTTGTGGACACCTGTGAATCGTCCTAGCGGCTACGTCACACCAGCAGTGGGTGGAGCTTCACTCTCAACTGTCGCTGATGGATTGTATACTTTGACCAGCCCTAAACGTTAACGTTTGAGGTAGGTCAACCACTAATAAACATCAAACATAACGAGATCAATGTAAGATACGATGTCTTATTTACCTCCGTCGGATGACGCAATGGAATAAACACAGTGAAATAGAATAAGTGTACGACGCAATACCTCATTTCTCACTGTCAGGTACGTAATGATATAAATATTCAACTCAATAGAACAAATGTACGACGCAATGACCTCATTTCTCACTTCAGATACGTAATGAAATAAATATTCAACTCAATAGAACAAATGTACGACGCAATGACCTCATTTCTCACTTCAGATACGTAATGAAATAAACATTCAACTCAATAGAACTAATGTACGACGCAAAATGACATCATTTCTCACTGTCAGATACGTAATGAAATAAATATTCAACTCAATAGAACAAATGTACGACACAATGACCTCATTTCTCACTGTCAGATACGTAATGAAATAAACATTCAACTCAATAGAACAAACGTACGACGCAATGACTGGCCTCATTTTCCACCGCCGGATGACGCACTTGATGGAATTAACTCACGAAATGTCCTAACATCCACACTTGTGCGTATTTTGGTGGATTTTAAATACACTAAATCATTTAAAAATAACATTTGTGTATCATTAAATCCAGAATTTCGTTTAAATCAACCGTAATAGGTGTACTTGTCTTGTTTAGGTGATGTTAACCAAATTATTCAATTTTCAAAACCGAATTAAAGCACATCTGGTAAATGCAGCGCTTACGGAAATGGCAACTTCTTTAATCTCGATTGCCATCTCGGAATACAATTCTTTAATTGCAATCACTAAATGGATTTTTAACGTTCTTTTTGTCACTTTTGTTAAATTGTTAACGGTTACTAATTCATTACTGTGTTTATTTTTACCCAATTCTATGAAATTACTTCATTAAGTAATTTAAAATCAAAACGCAATGGATATCTTGATAATGGTATTTTTACTTGATAATGTAAAAATATTCGTTAAAATAAAATTTAACTTTATCAAGTATGAGGCATTTACATCCAGTGAATAATAAGTGAAATAATAATACAGTAATTAAGTACTTATTGCAAATATTCTTTCAACGAATGTTTAACATACTTGTGAGGGTTACACAAGCTCTACAGGTCCAGTTCACTTGAGGAACAATTACGGTGAAAGTTGTATGATCGTCTGAAAGGACACTCCAGAGCGCTGGAGTGAGGATTCTCCAGCTATTCAGACCTCCGTCCAGCTTCAATAATTCACCTCTCATTGCTCATAGAACTGTCAAATATTATTAGATATTTTAGAGAATACCTCGTTTACGAAATATATTCAAATCTCGACAGTTTTTCTTGAACAAATAATTTTACGTTTAAAAGTAGTTGCTTTACAATTACGTTTTAGTCCTTAAACTTCCAATAAACTCTCTCTTATTCTTAAAGGAATATAACCCTATGGTGGATGGCAGGATTATTGAGTCTGGAATGTATCTGTTTCATGAGACGAAGGGTTCTTAAGCGATGTATACCTGGTCAATGGGAGAGCTCTTACACCAGAACGTTGAGTGGGTGGGTAGACGTCAAATATTTGTATTTACTGACTATTTGGTAATGAAATCATTCGATGAATACTCCCTATTGAATATTAAAACGTTGAACGTCATTCCAACGTTTTAAAGAAATGAACAAGGAAATATAGAACGGACAGATTGTATGTATTTAAGCAAAACCTATATACTTAAACCTACATTTGGGTGAAACAAAGCTTAACAAACAATCATATACTAGTCTAATAAATCCTTCGTTTCTGACTCTGGTGAAAGAACAAAAACAATTAACCAGCTCGTAACAAACAAAATAGAAAGTGGCATGAGTTGCTATGAATAGTGACGTTTTTAACTCAGAAGACACATTTTTTCGTAATTTCTAATTTTTGCCACAATGATTTCCCGCAATAGTTGCATGATTGTAGTCTTAGTCATAGAAGGATACTCTGTTTAGTCTGGTTAACTAAGATCGACTTATGTTCAGTATGGATCATTTATAAATAGCCCATTAGCCAGGATAAACTAATAGACCTATTGCTTTACGAGGAATTCAACCACGTAATATTAGTCTGATTTTCAGTTGATTGAGAAACTTGATAATCAGTTCTTTCCTCTACACAACATCCGGACCCTGACTACTATCCAACATGAACACCAAAGTAACGTCCACGCCGATAGGAACCACTGAGTGGACACCATTTCGGTATAATGGTTTTTCCCTAACTATGTTATGTTATATGTTTATATTTTCTGAGGGGATTTCATTCAGCAGAGTTATAAATGAATTTAATTGATCAATGTTATACCCTTGGTGTATTATTTATAGGAACACATAGCATCTAATTTGATCAGCATAATTGCAACAGATCTCTCTAACTTTGTTTTGATACAAAACTTTGTTCGATACTGTTGCAATGTACAAGTTAGTGGATACTAATTTATACTTCCAGAGGAAGTCGAAACCTAAACCAATTTCCCTCACGTTGAAATCAAGATTCTGCCTCGTTATAAATGTGATTTTCCGTCTCGTAGAAATTTATTGGGATTATCATGTTGTATAATGGTTTTAGGTAAAAATAGAAAATTGGTGTTCCGAAAAAAAAATCGAATTGGAAAAATTAGTATCCAATAACATCTACAAATACGATCAAGAGAAACTGTATTTTTAACAAAAAATGGAAATAAGAAAAACACATTATGCACCCAAAACAATTTAAATTACAGTATTGATTTTTCTTTTTTCTTCTGAACACGAATATAACATCAAAATATTTATACGACGAATAGTAACTGAGATTTTCTACAACTAAAGTGGGTCAAGTTAGTATGCGTTGACCGTGAATACGCATTCCTTACCTAACTTACCCAACCTAACGTAGTTGATGTCATATTCGTGTTAAGGAGAAAAATCTTCTTAAGGATAATGTACTATGCCTAGTTTTTGGTAAAAAAATCTGGGACCTTTTCCATTAATTCACTACCTCTACTTTTTTCGTTACTTCACTACCATTACTTTTTTTTATTGCAATTACGGTTGGGTTAAGTTAGGTCAGGTTAGGTGGCTGGTAAAGTCGATCACAAACTGGTAAATCCAATGATTGACTTACTGCCGAATGCGCTCTCCGTGTGTTAGTTCTTGGAAAGCGATAAGATAAGACCAGCGATATCGGATTTCTAGCGGATGAGGAATATCACAGTGGGTGTAAAAACGAGTAGGGAATAGTTTCTAGAGCAATAGAATATTTATCGAGCGGTAGTGAATTAACGGAAAAAAAATTAGTGGTAGTGAATTAACGGAAAAGATCCAAAATCGGTATTTATGCCAAAAAATGGAATCTTGTTCATGGGGTTAATATGGACTTGTTAAAAAATCGTTATGTAAAGGTGTGACGCCTATATTTCATAGTTACCATGTTTTATTACGTAATTAGTACTAAAAGTAAGTTATTTTTGGATTTTGTACGATTTTATTTTGCTTTAGATACTTGATAGTTTTTAAACCTTTCCGGTTTAAATGTATTAATAATTTTAATGTAAAATCAGCGTTAAAATCACTTTAAGCTTACTGTATTACTATACTGACTGTAGTTTATATTTTGGGGAAATTGTTTAATTGCAATTTGACAAAAGACGAGTTAGTAGCTTCCTTTGCGTTTGGTGTTTATTAATTAACTATCAGTCAGCTGAATTGATACAGAAAACTTATCTGAATACTGAGTTCTCCTTTAAGATGACTATTTTCAGCACATTACTTTATGCTTTACTGTGATAACGTAAACGGGGGCTATTCATTTTATTTCACCATGATCTGATTTGTTCAGCTTGCGTCCAAATGGGTTGAAAATATCGATTGTGCATATGAATAAACACAATCCATCGGATGCTCCCCAGACTTACACCACATTACATTCTCAATAATGGACGTATGTTGGGACGAGGGTTTTTTGATAATCGACATTATTGCAAGCAGAACTATCGATATATCTGACTGTCAAGATTTCCTCCCAACAATGTGCCTCACTAACATACAGAGAGTGTATTGGTATCGTTCGTTTTATTAGGTAGATGTAGAGGTTATGATGTAGATAAAGGGTTTCGTACTTGTAAGTTTTCGAAGTACAACAATCAGTTTGTACACTCATGTTTAGTTTTTTGTCGATGGTTGAATTAAAATAAAGGATCGGTGGTTTTGCATCAGAAGGATTTGATGAAACCGTTATAGTTCGTAGCATTAATGTTAAGTATCAAATAGATATACCTAAAGACAATTAGTTGTATAGTAATTTAAAAAACACCAACATTATATCTTACTTAGTCCGCGTTACGTAAGTAACTAAGGTTATCGCAAGATAACGGAGTCAAGCAACACCGAGCGTGGCTGTTTCTTGGACGGGTGACCGTCTGAGTGATCCCGTCCTAACCACAGGGCAAGTAATACAAATTTGTATCACTTGTTCTGTGGTCCTAACACGCTACCCACCTGCCTGGTCACTGATGGTGGTTCGGAAATCACCCTTAAGCTGTTGATCCCCAGACGAAGTGTTAGAGAGGAGTTCCAGCCCTAACCTCGCCTGGTGAAATAATACATATTTTAACATTACAGACATTGTATGTCACCCAGACAAACAAAATTACTTTTTCTTGCAAATCATTTTTCTTGGCAAATAGTATATATTGTCTAGTGAAAATATTTACTATCTTGTAAATTTAAGTTATTTTTTTAAAAATAAGTCGTACGTAGTAAAAAGTAATGTTAAGTTGATTGCTATCTGTTTATTCGTAAAATAATTGGACTGATAAAATTGCAATTATTCCGTGCACAGACCATTGGTCTATGCAGACGTTTATTCATTGTGCTTCTGTTAATCTCTCACCTTTATAAATTATGACTGAGCATACATTTGTACTTGGTGTTTGGCTTGTTGAGAATAAGCTGCTTTTTTGGTTAAACTATCATGGTTTTTGTAAACTATTTCCAAGTTTCAATATTTTGTTTTTGCTGTGGAGTTAGTCTTTTTCAGGCGAGAAGTGTGTAAATATATTACGAAGAGTTTTCGTAGATGATTTGTTGAAGGATATATCTAACTACACAACAATCTGCCAGAAAACAGGCGTTTGTTACATACAGATAGAAGTGTTTCGTATATACAATAGGGTGGGTCGAAAAAAATCGATATTTTTTTTTCGGATCGTAATACCGCGGAAAAGTTGCTAAATGGTATGACTAAATAGGGGAAAAAATATTAAAATTATCGGATGTTATCTTCCGTTCGCGCATGAGCTCTAAAGTTTGATTAAATTTTGAAAAAATTAAAGTTTTTTGGAAATTTTTAATAATTTTTTTTATTACGATATTTAATATGTAATAGGGAAAAATGTCATCTACGACACACTAATGAATTAATATAAAAATACTGGTAATGAGTTTTAACATCTTCCGTTCGCGCATGGGCTGTAAAAATAGCAAAAAAGTGTTGAAAACCTCAAAAATGTGGACTTAGGAAAAATAAATATATACAAGCTTCAACATATTATTGATGTATTATCCAATAAATACAAAGTACATATTTCACTTACGAATAGATTACATGTCTGGTAGTTTGAACTGTCTTTTGTTATCAAAGGCTGGCATCGTGGACCTTGACTTAAGTGTCGTTCTTATGTACCCGTCTCGAGCTGCAGATCCGCAAACCTTAGCAGAAGCCTCGCTCACCAACTTGACGCTTCTCTCCACTGCTTGAGTATGGACTGGCATCTTCTGTGATAGGATTTCCCACTTCGGTACTTCTTCTGTTTTGATGTAGGTTTTCAGTTCATCATCAGTGACATCTTTCAATAGAGGCGGCGAAGAAAATTCACAGTTTGTCCAATAATTTAATTCCGTGTAGTCTGTTGCGGAAAAGTTTAGCTTAGGTGCCACGTACGTTCGAATTGTTTTCCTCTTTTGGTCTCTTTCTCTTGCCTTAATGATGCGGCGGAGGCCCAGTTCTCTTATATGTTTTCTGGGATCTTGAGTCATAGTAATCATAACATGTTCTGGATGCGCAAAGAACCCATTTCTCTCTATAACTGGGTCAATTACAGCTTTGAGTTCATCTTTAAGATATCTTGAGGTTTCAATACATTGGTGCACGAGCTTAGGGCCATCAGTAAAAAGTTTGGTCTTCTTAATACAAAACCACATCGGCATATATGACTTCAGAATGAATATTACTATTTCCTGGAACTCAGCAGTTGGATTTTCTTGACTAATGTAGAGTCTTAAAGCACGGTTCGCTGTTGTTAGCCACCTTGAGTGAGACAAAGGTCCTGGATCCCTGATTGATAAATCTTTTGGGCATTCACCTGATTTAATCGCTTCTGATATTTCCAGCAAATACTTCTGATCCTTACTAAGAGTTTTTTTGTCTATCTCAGGGATTTGGCAATCAATACTTTCAAACTGCACTACTGGAAGTGTTTCACATTTGATCAATTTCCCACCAATCGGTCCTTTCAAAGAATTTGGCCCGGTCGACTTACCATCTAAATACTGAAATAAATGGCGGAAGGGTAGTTCATTAAAATGAAGAAGACAAACTGCCCATTGCAGAGGCTTACCTAAGTGTGTTTCAATACGGCGTATTATACCGTTTTTCAATCCGGTGTTAACATTGGTGCCATCACAGCCAATAACGACTAATTCGTCCAAAGAAATGTCATTGCTTGTCAAATAGGATATAATAGAGGTCGCAATATCCTCTGAACTTCCTGAATTCGGGGTCACGTGACCCAGAAATATATTACCAGGTTCTTGTATAAGCACGTAATGTTCCTCCTTTACCACTCTTTTAAATCGTTTTGAATGTGCCTCTTGTACCACAATAGTGTCGTCTTTACGGCCATCAAAATATAGCCCAATTAGCTTATTTTCTGTTATAGAACTGGACAAATCAGCCCTAACATTGTGTTTTTCTCTTCTTATTTTACACTTGTCAACTACTTGTGAATTGTCGCTATTAGTTACCACGCCAACGTCCTGCAAAACACTTGAGGCTATTGCTGCTGTAGCACGATCGGAAACACCGTAACGATCACTAGTTAATGCAGTAGTTTTAAGGTTAATCCTCATTTGCCAACCGGATTTCTTTTTTGGAGATTCAGGTATGAATTCTTGGTCACTGTCACTGCAATCGTCACTGGAGGTCAAGGATTCATCACGTTGTTCAGTTTCGGAAACTTGGACATCTACTTTTGGTTTTGGACAGCTGGAACGAGATTTCCTCTGTAAAGATTTGGCACGTTTCTTTGTTTCATTTAAGTCCACACCTCCAATTTTGCCAATGCCGTGAGTGCGTAGTGAATAGATAAATTTCAGCTCAAGTAAAGGTATTTTTTTAAGCTTTTCACAAGTACAAGTTATTGAGCAGATACACTGGCATTGATCCGGTGTTTTATGACAGGTACATTCAAGGGCAATGGGGCATTTGCATGCCGCAATGTCAAAAAGCAAACAGCATTTTTTCTTAAAATCATCAAGGTTTCTCTTAAAGACTTCCTTGTTTTTGTCTCGAGTATGAGATTTTCTTAAACTATAATACTTGTCATGCAGTGCAGTCAACAGTTGTACTACTCTCTTATCACTTACGGTGGGAATTGATGCTCTATTGTACAAACACACTATTTTGCCAGCTACTGTATTGGCTACTTGTCCAAAACTAACTCTTTTGTTGTTTACTTTAACTGCTAAATTATACCTCTCATTCGATATACATCGAAGAACGTCCTCTCCTATAGGGAGCTTGTTAGGCGGCAAGTCTCTTGGTGTACCGAAAAACGGACACTGGAATTCTTGTCTAGTGATCACTGTCTTTGATAATGCCATCATTCATTGCACAATTGTTCAAAAAACTACACCAAAATATGAAATTTGGAACACACACTACGCAACACATCCACCGCACTCAAGAGACAACAGCAGACTGGCACACAAAATTGCGCGGCGGACAAGTGTAATGGCTGCCTGCAGCGGAGAGGGGGTATCACGTGACGCGGCGTGGGTCGTTGACCCGCTAGTGGCGCTGACAGTAAGTTTTGTATCGCTGTGCGCGATCGAAAAACCAAGCCTAATTACGTCTGAATTTTTTTCTTTAACTATCAGAATATGTATAATCAGATATTAGGTATTACATTATTGATATCTGTAACTATACATGAAAAGAAAATAGGACAAAAATCCGATTTTCTTGTATTTTGGCTATATTTGGATGTCCATGCGCGAACGGAAGATGTTGAAGTGCAATACCGGTATTTTTATATTACTTTATTAGTGTGTCGTAGATGAAATTTTTCACTATTACATATTAAATATCGTAAAAAAAAATTATTACAAATTTTCAAAAAAAAATTATTTTTTTCAAAACTTTAGAGCTTATGCGCGAACGGAAGATAACATCCGATAATTTTAATATTTTTTCCCCTTTTTAGTCATACCATTTAGCAACTTTTCCGCGGTATTACGATCCGAAAAAAAAATATCGATTTTTTTCGACCCACCCTAAATACAATGGTCACTGCTATTTGCCTTGCACAGTTTTAATTTTGTTACTTTGCTGTCAGTTCTTATGATTACGTTAATCGTCTTTTATCAATTGATTTAACATCTTCATTATTTGTCAAATTACCTTAAAGGAAGTTTCGTGCCGTAGCAAAAAACATTATTTTACATAGTTTGATTAACTATAACGTCAAATGAAATAACATACAAGATCGTATGTTTTCAAAGCCAACTACCAAATTAAATTGAAGAGGAGTGAAAATTTAAAAAAATTTACAAATAAAATCTAAATAAAAAAATACAATGAACAAAGTTATGTCTTAGTGTTTAAATGTTGATCTCCTGTCTTAAAGCTAAATCGAGGTTTCTTAACCATTCAACAACCACTTCTCCAATTAAATGAAGGCCAACTAATATCTCTTGAAAGGGACCCAAGGGCAATCATTAACTATGTGATCCATAGTTTGAATTTCGACACCGCAATCACACGACTGATAATTTTCATTCCCCTCTTATATATCCAGCAGTTGCATCTTCCCACACTCGTGCGAAAGCAACTCAACATGGTTCATTCATTACGAGGAAAGTTCATTTACTCATGGCGGTTATATTGTAAAGTAACGTTCCATTACTAAGCATGTCTATAATTAAAACAACTTTTTAACCAGTACTGGTGCAGAGTAATATAAATTAATTGTAAAGCAAACATTTGGTGATGATAAACTGCCAATATAATATTTTAATTGAATCAATGTAACTGAGGAGTTTATCCTTGCACTAACAACATATGTAAGCCAGCAATACTATCGATTGTCAACAAAAACCTTTTCCACTACACGTCTCAACACAGAGAATGTAATCCGGCGTAAGCCGGGAAAGCAAACGAAGGATTTGTGTCCATATGTTTGTTCATTTGCACAATCGATGTTTCACGGTGTTTGGACTCCCAGATGAACTAATCATATTTCGTGTAATAGAAAATATTTTACAACAATAAGGGAATAAAAACAAAACCAACTACGTTTCGTTTTATAACAGGATAAGAGGGATTGTGGGAGAAATATACAATTAATTTCATTCGTACAGTATTTGATATAATATTGAGATACTATTACTCTCATTACGTACTAGTGCATAATTTCTCTAAAATAAAGTACAATTTGTATATTTGCAGTAGTTTTATATAAATTACTAGGGAACACTTCTGCGCGCTTCACGTGCCAAACCCGCTGCTCGCTGCGATCGATACATCTCGACATGTGACTTTTGACTACAAATAAAAATTGTTAATGTATAAGGTAAAATCAAAATATTATATTTATTTACAGTACCTCACTCACATTACTTGTGTTGCTACCTATTGTATAGTATAAATACCCAATGGTGTTACTTAGTCTATTTCAAACGTGTTCATTTAATTTGTTTTTGTTTAACATTAGAAGATTAAACTCATAGTATAATATTAAAAATTAATTCATATTATAATATTAAAAATTAATTCATATTATAATGTCAAACCTACAAAATAAACATGTTTATTTATGTATTTACAAAACAGCTGTCATTAATTTACTAAAATCAACCCAATGTTATCTTTATGGAACAATCTTTTAGGGACGGTTTCTACCCCCTTAGGAGTATTTTATAAAGATGAAAATACTTAAGTTGTATTATTTAAGATATAAAGAAACAGTGTACAACATTTCAGCTCCCTATCTACCTACATGGGAAGTTGGATAGTTAGTGATGAGAGAGTGAGGGCTTTTCCTTATATACTCGTATATATATAGTCGCCTTACGGATAAACAACTGAAGCCAGAGAACTTTACAAATATTTATAATGTAAATTTCTGCACGAGTTCAGTTCAAAGTTTTACTAATTTACAAATAATCGTTATTAGTTCAAAATAGTTGGCTGAATTTAATTATTGATTGATTGAATACATGTTATCGTTTAAAATAGTTTTATTATTATTGTTGTTAAGTATACCAATTTATTTTCATTTATAAAAACAACTCAAACTATCACTCGTATTAAAATAAACGGTTCCAAAGAATTTGCACACACTTTCTCCCTATGTTAAACACTAAAAAATCAAAACTGAAAATTACCAGTTTGATTCCCAAATATTTTTTTTTTTTTTCATAACTTACAGACTAGTCAATTAGAGACACGCAGTTTTAATAAAATTTTTAAAATTGTAATTCACATCTATCGTGAAAAATTAATTAAAATCAAGTTTTTATAAAATTTTATTTTGTATGTTTTTTGACCATAAAAATAAATAAAACTAAAATTTTAAAAAATTATGAAATGGTCTGGTGATATTGGCTAAATACACCCACATACCAAAGTTCATAAACATTGATCCATCCGTTTGGTCTCGAGTGAAGTGCACATACACACAGGCAGGGGCAGACTTTTTTTTTTGAAAAAAAAACCACTTTTTTGGGTTCAGGGGACCTTACAACGAATTTTTTAAACCAACTTGAAAAACATCTTTTTTACGATCACAATACTTTCTCTATGCTAACGCATATGGGAGAAAGTAAAAGGAATAGACTGTCTATGACTATCGATATTGCCTCTTAATTTATCTTCACCAATTTGTTCAAATTAGTATTTCATATTTATGACAATTTGTTTGATCTGTTAACAATAAGACACCCCTTTGGTTAAACTGTTTATAATGTTCTTAGTGATCCATTTCGATATTTTATGTTTGGTGTGGAGTTAGGCCGGATACGTGAACCTGGGAACGTATTTCTCAGGGGAGAACCGCGTAAATATATTACAAGGGGCTCTCAGAGATGATTGGTAAAGGGATGTATGAAATAAGATATTTTTTCGTTTATTACTCTTTTATAACTCGCAAGTTCACGTGGGCCTGACGGCTTGTGCGTGTAATTTGTTCAACTAGGGATGCTTTAGCTCAGTTTGGAATTGAAACCTTGGACTTGCTCTACGAAATTCGATTTCTTAGTCACCGAGAGGGAAATTTCTAACTCCTGTATAACAGCCTTCTACTAAAAGTTTGTTACACACAATTAGAAATTTATAAATACCAAGTTAACGTGTTAATAAAAAAAAAATTGTACACAGAGTGTAACTAAAAAGGAGTCCTCACTATATATTTTCGGATTCTACACATAATTTAGGTTAAGCTCTAAGGTCCTATAAATTAAAGGTTGCTGTGACTTGCAGACTGTTCAACGTATCTACAAAGTTCTTCAGACTGGCAAGCCTAAATATCTCAGGCAAAATTTTATTTTCAGGCATGAAATAAACACCCGAAGTGTCGACAGGACAGCCTACTTCATGTGACAAAGGTCCGTCTAGAAATTGGCAAAAAAGCTTTTAGGTACTTTGGACCGGAAATATATACTGCTTTGCCTCCTGTTTTGAAAAGTGTTAGTTACCGTTTATTTAAAAGTCATATCAAAGAGATTGTCATATAGTTTTATTTATTTTTAATTTAGAATAATGTTTATTTACCTGTATGCTATGACAAGAGTTGCCTTGTAAATCAGAGTATTGTATCTTTGAAGAACGCTTGCAAAATAAAGACGTTATTTATTTATTTAATTTAGAGCAGAAAATAAAGGATAACGTTTTGTCGAATTCTGCACCGTTTAGTGTCTATTTGTTAGACACTGCACCGTTTGTTAATGTAAGTCAATTATTAGTGAGTTTAGTTAAAAAATGCTTTTTTACTGCATTCTCTGGATGCTCTAATACTTGCGGTAAAATACATTTTTTACCAAAACTACACTGACAATAGACGGACAATAACAGTTAAGGTACCAATACATTTGTAATAAAATTTACTAACAATTATTTCTGTTTTGTAAAATTCATGAACCTAACAGTTTATAAGTGATTTTGATTTCAAGAATGTAAATAACCGCTAATTTTAAATGGCTAAAGATAACTCAGTGGCTATTTTTATACCATTTAATAGTGTCAATGTAAAAAAAAGTCACAAACAAAAAGCTAGAAACTAAACGGAGCAGAATTCGATATAACTTTATCCTTGATTTTCTACTATGAATTAAATGTAGAATCTGTAAATATATAGTCAGTACACCTTTTTAGTTACACCCTGTATATTCAATGCTGACTTAAAAACTTGTAGACTGAAAAGTAATATGAAAATTAAAGAATTTACTAATGTATATTCATAAATAAGAAAGCGAAGACTAAAATTCCATGGGAATTTTAATACAGTGGATTTCATTAGATTAACTAATTAAACTGTCCAATTTTAGAAAATCTAATAATTGACAAAACAGAAACACGTAAATGGATTATTGAAGAAGACCGAAAAGAAGCTATTACAACACAAACTGACATTACAAAGAGGAACACATTCTTAATATTATGGTAAACCAACTAGTCAAAACCATCCGGCCTTATGTCGGATAACATAACAATATTGAGTCCCGTGTTGGCGGAGGATATTGGTTGACAATATGACGCCAGGAGAGCTGGGTTATAAAACGATTGTATTGCAGCTTTAGAGCTATTGTGATTCTCCGGATTATCCTCTCACAATGAGACTCACTAATACACAATGCAAGGATTTTGTTTGTAGAGTTCCATTCATTTTCATAAGCCGATTGGTGTTGTAAAAGTGGAGTACGTTTTTCTATTCATAGAGTAATCGTGGGAAAAGAAACACCTAACATTTAGATAAGCTACATAAAATAATAACGGTTTGATGGCAGTCATTATGATCGATATTAAATCAGTAAGTTGTTCTACATGAATTAATAACTATTAAATCTCTTGCGATATAAGGACCTTTAATATCAAATATACAGGTACATATTGCTTCAAACATTTTGTTTATTGTTTTAAGTTGTATGATACATTAGGAGTTAGGAGAGGCCTAGAAGAAGTGTGTTGGTGTTATTTTTAATTCTTGTTTAAATACTAAATAATGATTTGATTTAATCGTTCTAACGTTGATTTGTTAATGTTAATCAAACCAACCGATTGCCACTTCTGCTAATGACGTAGTGGGTGGGGATTTTCTGTGCTGCCAACTCGCAGCTTACCTCTTTTTAGAAACAATGCCAAAATTAAATGGAATGACACACTGGGGGAAGGGTGGTTCACTCTCTCTCTTCCACCATTCAGTCCATCTCTCTCGTAACGGTGCTCTCAGTAGATCACTTTTAAGCTGCCTTACTATACTTACTTCTGCTGTTTTCCGAGCTGCCTGAAACAACATTGACACTTTGAATATGCACAATCCTCCTATTTATGGCAGATTAAATACTCAGATGAGTAGGACGTTGGCTGACAATATGAAGCCAGGAGGGTTGGTTGTAAAATCGATTTTATTGCAAGCCGTTGTGATGCCAAGGATTATCCTCTCACAATGTAGATCACTGTGGGTTTTGTTGTGATGCCAAGGATTATCCTCTCACAATTTGGATCACTGTGGGTTTTGTTGTGATGCCAAGGATTATCCTCTCACAATGTAGATCACTGTGGGTTTTGTTGTGATGCCAAGGATTATCCTCTCACAATGTGGATCATTGTGGGTTTTGTTGTGATGCCAAGGATTATCCTCTCACAATGTGGATCACTGTGGGTTTTGTTGTGATGCCAAGGATTATCCTCTCACAATGTGGATCACTGTGGGTTTTGTTGTGATGCCAAGGATTATCCTCTCACAATGTGGATCACTGTGGGTTTTGTTGTGATGCCAAGGATTATCCTCTCACAATGTGGATCACTGTGGGTTTTGTTGTGATGCCAAGGATTATCCTCTCACAATGTGGATCACTGTGGGTTTTGTTGTGATGCCAAGGATTATCCTCTCACAATGTGGATCACTGTGGGTTTTGTTGTGATGCCAAGGATTATCCTCTCACAATGTGGATCACTGTGGGTTTTGTTGTGATGCCAAGGATTATCCTCTCACAATGTGGATCACTGTGGGTTTTGTTGTGATGCCAAGGATTATCCTCTCACAATATGGATCACTGTGGGTTTTGTTGTGATGCCAAGGATTATCCTCTCACAATGTGGATCACTGTGGGTTTTGTTGTGATGCCAAGGATTATCCTCTCACAATGTGGATCACTGTGGGTTTTGTTGTGATGCCAAGGATTATCCTCTCACAATGTGGATCACTGTGGGTTTTGTTGTGATGCCAAGGATTATCCTCTCACAGTGTGGATCACTGTGGGTTTTGTTGTGATGCCAAGGATTATCCTCTCACAATGTGGATCACTGTGGATTTTGTTGTGATGCCAAGGATTATCCTCTCACAATGTGGATCACTGTGGGTTTTGTTGTGATGCCAAGGATTATCCTCTAACAATGTGGATCACTGTGGGTTTTGTTGCAAGCCGTTGTGATGCCAAGGATTATCCTCTCACAATGTGGATCACTGTGGGTTTTGTTGTGATGCCAAGGATTATCCTCTCACAATGTGGATCACTGTGGGTTTTGTTGTGATGCCAAGGATTATCCTCTCACAATGTGGATCACTGTGGGTTTTGTTGTGATGCCAAGGATTATCCTCCCACAATGTGGATCACTGTGGGTTTTGTTGTGATGCCAAGGATTATCCTCCCACAATGTGGATCACTGTGGGTTTTGTTGTGATGCCAAGGATTATCCTCTCACAATGTGGATCACTGTGGGTTTTGTTGTGATGCCAAGGATTATCCTCTCACAATGTGGATCACTGTGGGTTTTGTTGTGATGCCAAGGATTATCCTCTCACAATGTGGATCACTGTGGGTTTTGTTGTGATGCCAAGGATTATCCTCTCACAATGTGGATCACTGTGGGTTTTGTTTATGGAGTTTCAATGTGTGTTAACAAGCTGATTACAGTTGTCTTAAATTGACACACCAAAAGTAATATTGATTTTGCGTTTCGTACTATTTAATGTAAGCCTTGTTTTACCATTAAATAAACCCATGCTGTGATTGTTTATTCATCAAGGGCCAAAATAGAAAGTCTCATTTTACTTAAATTATAATATTTACCACGCAATAGTAGTGTTTATTTCTAAACATAAACACAAATAAGAATATGTTTATAACTATATTGTAAAGAATGTATTATAAATAAAAAGAAGAAAGAAATCTTCCCTCTCACTCTTTTCCTGGCCAATAACCACTGATCTTAATCATAGGTAAGAACACATACCGTGGTACTGACCTACCCGCCCACCCATACATCCGACATTCGCCCATGAGATGGTTTCTCCTTAGACACTGAAGGGATGACAAAAGCAGGGTCTTCATTTTCATTCATGGCTTCAATTGTTAAACCTAAAAACACTTACACTGCTTTTGTTATTCCTAAATAACAAACTCTAAACTAAACACTACACAAACTCACTTAAACACTAACTCTTTAAAAGATTACACCAAAAAATAAATCTAAAACCGTAAAAACAACATTACTTGACTACAACACACTTGACAGCTAACTTCAAAGTGTCAGAAAACAGTGCTGCCAAGAGTAGCAAATTAAAATACTTGGACTTTTCCAGTATTTTCCCCAGGAACCAGTGGACTTAACAGATTCTTTTATAGGATGTGTTTTCTTTACATGTAAATATCTATGGACTTATCAGGTTATTGCTAATAATGAATAAATAGGGAAAATACTCTGTTTTAGCTCTACATAACACCATAAAAAAGGACTTTCCATTATTATTATTATTTATTATTTTTTTTTTTCAATTTTTAACTGTAAAAGCTGAGTTTTAGTTGGAAAAAAAGTCCAAAAGTCATTACTTTGTAATAAGAATAAATAAGTAAATAACAAAAGATCTACTGTCACATTGCTAAATTGATGGATGATGTTCGCGTCCACAGCATATATTTAAAGCTGTACGTACCCTCTGGGTAGTGCTAAACGAGCAACAAATCTGGTAGCTGCACCGTAACAAATTTGTGATCTCCCAGATATGGCAACTAAAAAAAAAAAAAAATAATAATAAAAAAAAAAAATAAAAAAAATAAAAAAAAACTGGAAGCTTTAAAGGTGGTATAAAATTATAATACCATTTAAATTAGTATTGACCATAGTGCTTTAATAACGAATTACTGTATTGTTGTTAAAAATAACTTATTTTAAGTTCTTTTACAGCTGATTTCATCAGTTGATGTGTATAATTAATATAATTTATAAGACTATCTAATTAATGTTATTTGTGACGTATCATTGTGGACTATTGTGAACGTATCAGAAACTCTCTTATTTTAAAGATTCAATTAATCTTTATCATGGTACGGAGCACACAAATAGCTGATTTCAATAAGAAAGAATTTAATCATATTTTTCCTGATGGTAAAAAAAAATAAATAAAATTTATAATTAGTTAATGTACAGCTAATTGAATCTTTACTAAAATAGCCCTGCTTTATAGTCAATAGTGAATTCTTATATAACATTTAAAAAATACAATCAAAGTCTTAACTGCGTTTTACCTCTCAAGTTTACCAGGCTAGTCATTGACATTTACCAAAGCTTCTTGTGTCGACCGCGTCAAAGGACTGTTTACAATATGGCCAATAATAGAAATAGAAACTTTTATCTTTTGGTGTATTCGAACACGTCATTTATATATATATATATATATATATATATATATATATATATATATATATACACACTATTACTTCTTAGACCATTAAAGACCTGAAGAAAGACACAAGTCGAAGATTTTAAAAGAAATAACAGGCAACAAAGCTAAAACATTAATGATTTATAGCTTAATTAGTCCTGAAACTTAAGTATGTATCGACCAGTGTGACATGTATTATTATCTTGGCTGTAGACACTATTGTTTTTCTAATACTAGTACTAATAGAGAAATGGTCACAATTCATAACTAAAAATCAATTAATTCATGTTGCCAAATGTTACATAAATAGACATGTGACTATTTGAAACCATTTATTTTCTCAGAAATTGCGTTTATACATTTCTAATCAGAATAGTTGGATAATATTTTATTTCCTTTTCCAATAACTATAATTTTTAGTTACGAGAGCAACGTCCTACCTTAGCAGTAATAAATATGTTGAACCAAACCAAAAATTGTATTTGCTTTGATGTGATTCAATGTTCACATGGTGCACTACACCACATTCAGTGATTGGTGCACTATACAATATAAGTGTTAATCAACACAAATGTATTGCAATACAAAATAATCAAATATCACGGTGATCAATTTTGGTAAAAAACTTTTATCTTCCTCAGACCAGAGGAATTCACACTGGATTTTGTAATCCCTTAGTGAATTCCTCTGGTCTGAGGAAGGTTAATGTGGTTTTTCGAAATCAATCAAAATATTCGTACATTTTGCTCTTATATTCTAATACATTTGTGTTGTGTGACGCTAACTTGTATTATACATGTATGAATAGTGGATTCAGGATGGAGATTACTGAAATGATCAAGAACTATGTAATTAATGCAAATCTGTAATTATTATTTAAACCTTGTTTGAAGAGGCTGATCTAGCTAAGATATGAGTGAGGACTCCATTCGTAGGGCCGAACCAGTATGTGCCATTGGACTTGCCTCTGACAAGACTGAAATACAGCACTTGGCGAGAGATCGTCACCTACGTAGATGGTAGTGATTTAATGGCCAGGTCTTTCCAAAATCTCTAGTGAAGGGACTCAACCCTACACTGACCAAATCACTCACCACCATGAATCGGAATGACGTCAAGATGATGATTGCTTATATTACTGGACAGGGCTACTTCAGGAAACATCTGGCAAAGATTTCTATCTACAGAGAAGACACCAGATGCCTTTGTGTTGACTGTGAGACTCTTGAGTCTGCCGAACATCTATTAATTAAGTGTGAAGCTCGGGAGAAGGAGCTCTCTGATGAAAGATTGATAGCTAGTCTGTGGAAAAAGATTTTAGAGCTGGCTAAGCCGCTTGGAATAGGTATTCCGTTATATAAGGCAACAGGGGAGAACAATAAACCTAAGGTTGAGATGCAATCTAGGAATGACCTCAGAGCTTTCCTTGTCCTCCGCAAACTAAACTAAACTATACCTTGTTTGGGTAACTGGAAGTCAACTGTAACAGTAAAAATGATAAATTAACTGAAAATAGCACCATTAAGATAAATCATTCCGTTGTTAATTATTATTTTAAATTCAAAGCTAAAATTAATTATTAATGTGTCATACGTTTTTACTTTTTTTAGTTAAAAGCAATTTAAAACGTACAATTGTAAACGTAGTAGACAATTATATTTAAATAATTGTTAAAAGTGATTTGGAATTGTCTGTCATATCGGACATGTGAACATTGCTATAAAACAACAGAACTAAAAACATTAGGGCAAAGGCTAATTGGAACAAATTTCCTTAGTTTTGCTGGAACGATGTAAAGTTTCTCCGCAGAAAGAAAAAGATGAGGCAAAACGTTTAAAATACCAGTAAAATAATCTTCTTACATTCGTTAGACCAAACGTTGAACGCTTAGTTGTACATTCTCATAATTAAAACTTCCTAAGCTTGTACTCCTCTTATAAGGCAACTAAAATATCTACTAATTAAATTACTTATTGTTTAAATATTACCTTGTAAAAACCTCTATGTTTAAGACAATGTGTGTGAAAGTACTCAACAGTTTTGTTTAACAGTTGATAATGTTACTACAACATAAATTTAACTTTTAATAGCACTTCGTATATGAATATAGACTACCATTTTGAGTTAGGTATACTTTCTACAACTGATAGTTTTTGAGTTAAAGTAGAATGCCTTAACACAGCAAATGCTCAAAGGGAAATCTTATCATCTTTTTCACTGGGAGTGAAAATATAGTTTGTCAACGCACTTGATTTATAATTAGCACATAAAAGTGACCTGCGTGCTATATTTTGCCCGTATAGAGATTTGAGCAGCCGAGGGGAATTATTCCACCGCTCAGCTGCCGTCAGCACCTTCATTTGTTCAACTTCCGCGACAGTGCATAGTTGATAAAAATTGTAATGAATTGTACATGTTGTTTAATTGCTATTTATTGTTTGCATTTTTATTGTTTATATTTCTGTTATTATTAACAAATTGCTACTTATTATTAACTACTGCTACACCAATTTAAATTAATTGTTCTTGGCTATATTCGTTAATGAAACCAACCAATTGTCATTACTGCTAATGACGTAGTGGGCGGGGCTTATCACTGCGCTTCCAACCCTTGGACTTCCGTTTTCCTAGTTGCCAAGGTAACATTTAATAATATAATGACACGGTGAGGGCGTAGTAGTTCTCTTTCTCACTTCCACGACTCACTCAATCTCTCTCGCACCTATGCTTTCAGTATGTCACATTCTAAGCGGCTTAAATATTTCCATTGATCTATATTAATTTGTATTTATATTGTCGTATCTGATTGTAAATGTGATTTCATGTATTAATTATTCTATTTATGATATTTTTTTACTAACGTAATTTAATCGATTTGCACTTTTCAACTCGCTCAACATGTAAGAGCAGTGATCGATCCTACACAGTTTAGGTGCTTATTGTTATGAATTTAAGTATTAGTACAGTATACGAATGCTTTTACTTATCAAAAATGAATTCGATGAATTCAATGATAAGGAATATTATTTGATTATTCTTTATTAAGACATCGATCATAGAGATATTGGTGAATATGAGGGCCGAATGAGTGTGATGAGTATAGATGAACGAGTGTAGTCATTGTTACTAACTAGTCGATTGTTCTTTAGAAAAACAAAACAATAATAGCCCTTTCACAACAAAAAAGGTTGTCATGTGAAAGATTCATTCAGATGATCAATCAACCGAAAAATCAAATGAATCAAGAATCACTTCAGAAACTAATTCATTCTGTGTTGGTTCAATTCATATGAATCCTGCTGAATCAAAACTGACTGAGCGATCGAACGTAGGCTGTTCTCAGGTCTTTGAAAAATAGAGTTATATTTATAAATTATAAAATTCTATGTATTCATCTCAAATATGTTTTTAGTTCTTTTAGGTAATGATTAGTTTTACATAAAATGAGTTAAACATGAAGTTTGATAAAAAAACATGAAGAATTGATGATTATTTTTGATTAATGACAGACTTAGAGAAAACTAATAGACATTGCCATAAACTACCCAACAAAACTTAACCTCAAAAACATCCCTAGTCCTGTTTGGACTTCACTCATTTAGTTACATGGTATTGAAACTAAGCTCACCATCAATAATCAAATTTTCAATCAATATTTACACATCTATGATCTTCTGGGGACTCTACATCTGTTTTAAAATCAGCACAACGATAATGAAGTCTGGGGAGTGGCGCGATGAGTTTAAAAGACGATATTCAATGGTTACTAGTTGAAAAAACTAGTTTTTAGGCCTCTTGTTAGTTTATTGGTTGACACTTTCTCCTCATATGCAGATTGTCACGGGTTCAAATTCCGAGAGGTTGACGGGTTTTGAAGCAAACCTTCCTTGAATTTGCTTGAAGGGTTTGGACCGTTGTCCCTTATCAACGTTTGAAGACCAAGTACAAAATTCCACTGACTTAAAAAAAGTAACGGTAGGTTTCATGCAAACACATCGGAAAGTGGCTAATGAGAGGCAAAAATGATATAGTATTTCTGTTTTCTTTTATTTAGACCTACATAATTTTGTAAGTAATAAGTAGCCGTAGGTATTTTTATTATTTTTTGCTGACAATTTACAACTTATTGCAATAAAGAAATGTTTTGATCTATAACTAAACATTCTTTGTAGGTATATACATCATTAGATTTTAATGGAATTTGATTAAGATGCAACTCATTTAAAATTTATATAAATAGAAACTCGTAATTATATTAAAGCCGACTATATATACTTTAGGATAACTTAGATTGTAGCTCACAACAAAACGTAAGTGTGAATTTTAGTTGGTTGTATTACAAGAGAGTTAATAGTTAGTAATTGATTTAAAACGTCTAATAAATTTCATAGCTAGCATGATCACTGCCATCAAGCCGTTATTAATTTATTTAGATTATCTAAATATTAGTTGTTTCTTTTCCCACGATTACTCTATGAATTGAAAAACGTACTCCACTGTTACAACACCAATCGGCTTATGAAAATTAATGAAATTCTACAAACAAAATCCTTGCATTGTGTATTAGTGAGTTTCATTGTGAGAGGATAATCCGGGGAATCACAATAGCTCTAAAGCTGCAATACAATCGTTGTATAACCCAGCTCTCCTGGCGTCATATTGTCAACCAATATCCTACGCAAACATGGGACTCAATATTGTTATGTTAGCCGACATAAGTCCGGAAAGTTTAGTTAGTGAAAAAGGAATTCAGTGTCTTTCAGCAATGGAGACATATGGAGTATGGGCATTTATCTATTTTGTTTCTAAATACCTATTTTGTCGAAGGCTAGTTTATATTTGATCCTAATTAATGAATTTTTTCATCATGTAGCTCTTTAGTCAAAGCCGTTTTTGATCCATCAGAGTACATCGTTGAATGCTTAGTACATGCTTTTAAACCATTCATTGTTGTATGTATTGAATTAAATTCGTCACTTTGTAAGTCGTAAGACACGTTATATTTCCGAATTGTTACTCTTAGCTTGATGTTTACCAATATATTCCTGAACATGTCTGGCGTTACTCAAAACGTGACCATTTAATGTTACGTATGTTTGGTATAAATCTGTACATAGTCTGTGCGCATATAATTTGAATAAAGAATTACAGATTTTGAACAAATTATTAAAGCCCTAGAAGTTCCTTTATCTTATCCCCAAATATTCAGGTACTCTGAAAATTCCATTAATCGAAAAATTATCCATCATAAAATTTCGATTAAAAATGCAAATTGAACTGTCGTTTTCATCTAAGTTGTATAGTACTGTGAGTATATAATAGTTTTGTGGCTAACTCTTTTATCTTCTTTGCCCTCAGTTTCTTTTGATAAACAGGTTCTTTTACCTAATAATGAAATATCTATTCTGGAAATCTATAAATATTTAATAGACACACAATATATCCACAGTTTAAACTTAACATACATAACATTAGATACATTTAGAGTGTTTAGACAAATATTCAACAATTCAGAACTCAAAAACTTAAAGAGGCAACTAGGAAATATACCACTCAAACAATCTAGTGATTGATGACTTTAAATCTACACTATTGTTGCCATATAGCGATAGTGATTATACCGGCGTTCTTGGAAAGGAATGGAAAGTTAATCTTATATAAATAAAACATAAATTCTTCCTTCTGGATGATTTTTCTGATCTCCTCTATTAAACTATTTCATCTAAAGACGATTGACTGTTTCAAGTATTCACATGCTTAATAGATAAAATGCAATGCAATCACAAAGGAACTTTTCTCAGCATACTTTGGTAAGAATAAAGGAACGTAAGGTTGCGTGTTGCGTGATTATGAAACGTTACTGACAATGTCAACTTCAGGACTCGCTTACCTAAAAGCGAATTACGAACAAGAATCTTCTTTAAAGGTTGATAGACCAAAGAGTTGTATTGGAATTTACGGTCTCAGAGAAGATTACGTCTGATAGTTGTGATTTAGGATCTTTTTCTTAATTCACTACCACTATTTTTTTTTCCGTTAGTTCACTACCGCTTGATAAATATTCTATTGCTCTAAAAGCCGTTCTGCAATCACTGTGGTATTCCTTATCCGCTATGAATCCGATATCGCTGGTCTTATCTTATCGCTTCCTAAGAACTTACACACGAAGAGTGCATTCGGCAGTAAGTCAGTAATTGGATTAACCAGTTTGTGATCAACTTGAATAGCCAACTAATCTAACCGTAATTGCGATAAAAAAGTGGTGGTAGTGAATTAACGGAAAAGGTACGTTATTTCTACTTCAAGTCTAACATTAAAGTTCTAAAGTGTATGTTTTGTTAAGAATATTAAAAACTGTTACTGACTGTTAATAACGCCCTAGAATGTATTTGGTAGGAAAGGATTTCTTGAATACATTCACGTATTAAACAAATTCCTTTAAAGCCATATAACAATAGTGATTATACCGGTTTTATTGGAAAAGAATGTAAAGTTAATCATATATAACTTAAACATAAATTCTTCCTTCTCGAGGATTATTCTGATCTCCTCTATTAAAGTATTTCATCTAAAGACAATTGACTGTTTCAAGTATTCACATGCTTAATATATCAAATGCACTTTTTTCTAGTGTTCACCACCGGTATAGGACTGTCACTATGGTAAGTAGAATAGACAACGGTAATGGTACCTTACGTAACGTGATGGGAAGAACCGTCTACAGTTGTATTTAAAGGTAATATATGCATATGATAACTTTAAAATGACACAAATAAAAATAATTATATAAGTAAACCTTTTGATGATGTTTTGGTCATTTTCTAAAAGAATGAATAAGAACTCCGTGAATTGAACTCATATTATCAGTCCTAGTGTTTTAGCAGCATGGTTTAGTACATTATTATAAGGTATTACCAGTAGTACCGTAAATTGTCAGCATTAGCGGTCGTATAGACTAATTTTATTCATTTTATGGCATTTTAGAAATCTTCGTATTGAAGAATATTACCCTGTATTTGTTGTTTGTTTTTTCTCAAAGTAAATATACTTGTATACATTTGTGCATAGCTTTCTGGTTCACAGGGATGCCTGTTGCTATATTGAGGCAGGGATCGGATAACAGAAGTTAAAGTTGCAGGAACTTGTGGTCAACCGGGGACCGGATTAGATAGGGACTAAAGAGGACCTCGATAATCCATTTATGCGCATGATCATCATCATCATCATCATCATCATCATCTGGACGTGATCTATGTACTCTATCCGTTAATCCATACCATAGTGCTCTATCTAAGAAACACTATTCGTTATTGAGACCCCCATCCTCAAGATATGGGGGAATATGAGGGGCGAATGAGTGTAGATGAACGAGTGTAGTCATTGTTACTAATAGTTTTTTAACTAGCATAATATTTGTTGGTACACAAACAGTATAAGTACACGTTACACAGTACAATTTTATTACAATATAAGCACAAAATGCACAAATATAGGGGAAGGTTGCCTAAATTGAAAAACGTTGATAGTTTTGCTACCTATAGTTTTACTGGTAATTTATCAAAAAGGCCATGTATTTACCACATATATAGAATTTTTAAACTAATAATGACTTCAGTATTAAGAAAAATGTAGTAGACATTAACAAAAGTCCAATCTAGGAAACTGGTTTCCTAAATTGGACCTAGAGTTTCCTAAATTGAACCGGTAATTGTTACAAGGGAATTTCATAAATTAGGCACACACAATATTTTTAAATGAAAACTATTTAATTGACGTAATATTGAATGACTAAAACTAACTTAAATATGATTACTGACAATCTGTGCAAAAATATAGTTTTTTACCCCAGCACATATTTCATGGGCCCATTGACGGCATTTCATACACTGAATCATGTCTTGTATTGAAGTAGTCTCGCAAATAATACAAAACCAAACCCCTATCTCATTAGAGCTTAATTTGGATTTCTTGCTTTTTTTGTTTTACCTTATTTTGTTTAGTTTTTTCTTCTTTTTTCAGTTTTCTCTCCTTAGCAATTGTCAAATCTGCCTTTAACAGCTTACCTGCCTTATAATGCTGCTGGACAATATAACAGCTTGCTGGGCTCGTTTTGTTTTGAAGTGTGTTTCTAAATTGGAGAAAGTTTTTTAGTTTACTGTTCAAAAGTACTGTTAGTTGCTGGTAAAATGTTGGTCGTGGTTGCTGCTGACAGGTTTTGAGATGTGGTAGCAGCTGATGGGTCGTCTACGTCAGATTCGTTTTGAAATGTGGTTTCTTCAGTGAGGTTGGTGACGGCTGCAAATGCAGATTCATGTCAATGGGCCATATTTCTGTGGCCCTGAATCCACTCATAGCATTGGAAATCGTAGCAGCTTTTGCATACTTCACGTAGGAGTTTTGACACTTGAAACTGTGTAACCCCTAGACCAGGGTTCAAACGAAGCCAATTTTGTACCTTTTGTATATAGTAGGATTGCAATGGTCCAAAAAAACATCTGTCTAAGGGCTACAATCTATGAGAACTGTGAGCAGGGAGCTGCAAAAGGATTATCCCATTGTCACGTGCTATGTTCAGTGCTTCTAAGTTTTTAGAAAGAGTGTTGTGTCCATGTAGAAGCAATAGTACTTTATTTTATTTTGTTAGTTTGGCCAATTTAATGAAGTGGTTTAACCATTTTACAAATAACTCTGAATTTATGTTGCCACTTTCAGAAATCTCAACCATACACCCTGGTGGTGCACCTACTTTAAGATCAGGCACCATCCTTAACCTCTTAAAGTTGATCATCGGAGGAATAAACATGCCAGAAGCACTAAAACAAAATACCATAGTAGTGCTTGTTCCCCTGTCTCCGCTTGAAATGCCCCTCACTTGTTTTTTACCTTTGAGCGCTAATACATTTGACAGCGTTTTTGAACAGTGCTAAAGCCTGATTCATCTACGTTGAATATTTTTGTCGCATCAACATTATTTTCATCGACTACTTTGGTCAAAATACTTTTAAAATATTCAGTATTTTCATTATTGAATCCCCTAGCCCTCGCTAACGATGTTGATTGTGGTTTTCTATAAGTTAGTTCAGGATGTATTTTTTTAAAACTATAAAACCACTTTTTTGCTCATTTTTGTTAAAGTTGTGGGTCAGATTATTACGTTCGGCTAGTTGGTACGCCAGTCAACGAACGTCATTCATGGCTAAACCAAACATACATTCTTCTAAGTATAAAATATGTTTGACGAAAGCATTTTCTATTTCTGTCGATAACACTGTTACCCTCCCAAAAGCTTTAGTGCTATCATTGGCACATTAGATGAATTTAAAACATGACGTTTTAAAGTTGCCTTTGGTACACCGACTGTCTGCAGCACTCGTTAAGTCCTAAGTCACCATTATTAAATGAAGCAATTGCTATTGACATCTTCATTTCCGTACATTTTCCATATTTGCCTCTTTTACTTTCCGTTCTGCAAAAAAATGGACAACCGATGTCAAAACCCCATAAAAAAAAAAAAAAAATAAGAGACAACAATGTCTATTGTAGTTTCTTAAATTGGACCAGTTCAATATTGGCAACTTTATTGTGGTTCAATTTAGGAAACTTTACCGCATGGAAATAAACGACACTTACTTAACCTAAATACCACACCTAAATAACGTTTTGTATACTGAAATGTACCTTAGACTACAGATGATATAATGTGAGGTAGATTAACTTACTTTACTAGTTGTAGACTTCTTAGAAGCAGATATGGAAAATCACATCACAATGCACAAAAACACAAATTTCATCCCTGAACCTATAATGGGGAACGTACAATGAATGTCAACTGTTGGCGAGGAGGCTTGTCTAGCGCCACAGTTCACATATGTGCCGCTAGATATCAGCTCGCATCAGTAGTTTTGAAAATATTAGCCTGGTCCAATTTAGGAAGCGGTCCAATATATGCACGCAGTGTGTGTGTGTGTGTGTGTGTGTGTGTGTGTGTGTGTGTGTGTGTGTGTGTGTGTGTGTGTGTGTGTGTGTGTGTGTGTGTGTGTGTGTGTGTGTGTGTGCGTGTGTGTGTGTGTGCGTGTGTGTGTGCGCGCGCGCGCGCTATGTACTGCATGGTATTAGGCTTTAACTATACATGATAGGTTTCTAAGTTTGTACGTAATGGCCTCTAAAATTATCTCACTTGGATTATCTATATAGTAAAAAGAAAACGGTAGTATAAGATTTTGTCTCCCCTTTTACAATACAAGTACAAAATGCACAAATATTATGGTGATCGATTTCTGTGAACTACGCTCACCTTTCTCTGACCAAAGGGATTTACAAAAGAATGTGGATTCCATTCTTTTTTTAATCACTCTGGTTAGAGAAAGGTGAGCGTGGTTCACCAAAATCGATCACCATAATATTTGTGCATTTTGTACTTTTTTGTAATAATTTGTGCATTTTGTGCTTATATTGTAATAAAATTGTGTTGTGTGACGTTTACTTGTACTCTTATTTTACAAACTAAGGTCGACTGTTCCTCAGAAAGAGCTATTTATTAATAACCCAATAGGCAACTAAGGGATCTAAAGTTTTACGAGGAATCCGAACCACGTAGTGTTGATCTGATTTTCAGCTAACTGACAAGCCTGATACTCAGATCTCTTCCCTACACGACATCAGAACCTAAACTACCATGCACCATGGACACCACTCCCCGAGTATTCTGAAAACGTTGATCTACTTTTTACCAATGATAGACATAAATTAAAATACATGAACACATATAATTGAATTTGACATCTTAATTTGCTTTTTAATTATTTAGTTATTGGACAAAATTCTCTAATTTATTAAGATTGACTTAATTATTAAAACCATATACTAGATAACGATGAATTTCACTAATTGTAAAAAAAAAAAAAAAACTAAGGCACTAATCTAAAATTTACTTAGAAGTTTAGAAACCTAATGTATGAGTAGGTTTTTAAGCTGAAAGGGGACGCATGTAGGGGGAACGTAACATCATCCCTCCAACTATCTTGAAAGCATCCCTCTATGCTCTTTAGTCACATCCATTTTTTAGTCATATTCCTCATCAATTCAAATTACTGTATATCATTAACAATTTGAATAAAAATCAAATTGGCAACTTTTAATAAAGGAAATTTAAACATTTTAAATACAATCTGATGTGAGTAAACATAACGACGCCTTTTACAGTGCCATGCAGATTTGTGCCTGTTATTGTCTCGCTAATTTAATAACACTCTATGCATAGTAATTCCGGTCTATTTAGTTTGATACTATGAAAAAATATATTCATAGTAAATAATTAATTAATTAATCCACGAATGGGAAATTAGATATCTTGAAAGTCTCCTTAATGTACGTATGGATGCGCAATTTATAAATGTTTTAATTATTTCTGTTTAATTACTCTCCTGTAAGTCATGTATTTATATTTGTATCTTTAAGAAATATAATTAAATAAATTAATAATATTTTATTGTCTTTGTACAAAGAATTGCTGAGACAATAAAGAATACATAGATGTAATAATGCAACGTACAATTTATATGGTATAAGTTAGTTTATGGATCCAATTTTCTTTTTCTTATTAGAATTTTGTCATTTTCTGCAAATTCTTTCCTTTTAAAGGTTTCAGGTCTTGTACATTTAATTAGGGAAATATCAAATTAATTTTAAAATTCAATTAGTGAATTCTTCTATTGATATACAGTAGTTCCATCTCCGATAAAATGCTGTAAATATGTTTCCTAAAACATTTAATAGTTAGTTGTTATAGTGTTGAAAAGTCGTACTCCAATTTGGTCACAATTTGATTTTAGAGATTTAGATAGTCTGCAACCTGTTAAAAATAAATGATCTCGATTTCTAGTGTTGTTTTATGTTTCTCAGATGATTGTGTATGTTTTTCATAGTTTTAAGTTCGTGTATATGTGATTTATTATGGATTAAAACTTAATATATGAATAGTAATGGTAGAGTTAGTATATATGTGTTTATGAAATATGTTTATAAGATTGCTCGGAATATAGGTGAACATAATAAATATTCCGATTGGTGCTTGAGATTGTTGGACTATTTTTCATAACACTCAAAACATAACAATTAATTATGGTTCGTATATTTTGTACGTTTACAAAAATATATTCTTAGTAAATATTTTATTATTAATCAACCAATAATAAAATACTATTCAGGCTATTAATTTGGACAGTTTCTTCTATCTCAAACCTAGGCAAAACAGAAGAAACGCTTTTGACTTGTGTATAAAAACCAAATATTGATTTTTTAACACATTTTTAAGTTTTGTTTTATACTCTAATAAAATAGTTATTTTTACTTCAATTATTGTTAATTTCACTCTTAATAGTTCACAATTAACAATGTTTTTTTATTGCAAAATGTTTTTTAACATCAACACAGATTCTTTGAGAGATCAAATAAAAATAAAAAAGTAGTTATTAAGAAAGAAAATAAATTCAAACGTAGGTATAAATTGAAACGTTGGTTTACTTTTCTTTTTAACTAATTTAATAAATTTGTTTTACGTACTTTTGCTACTTATAAAGTGCGTCCAGCTCCGACTGTAACATATTTTAGAGTATTGTATGTCAGGTAAATGCAAGCAAGTAATATTAAATAACATGTGCCCTTTCTCGATCGGTTTTTGTCTGTATATGTTCTTTTACAAACATTTGAATTTTTCAAAAATCCTTCGATATACAATACTGAATTTTGGTATTAAAGTTGATCTTTAAAAACACATTAAATTTTTGTACCTAGTCTGTATGTCTCAATTATCAATTTCAAAATGGTAGTTGTTTAAAACTTTCTAAGTCAAATATCAAATATACTATATATTTTACCAAAAATTTAAAGACACACAACTTTTAGACTCCATTACGCCAAATCCAACGATATGCCAATTTAAAAGATCGGGTGATAAATAACAAAGAAAACTTATTTTTTATAAGTAACCGTTCACATGTTTAAAATTTTAACAGATGTAATTCAAAATTCGCATTAAAAATAGTTAATTTTCTGTTCAAAGTAACTTCCTTCGCTTTGTTGCACAGTCAGAACCGTTTGAGGGCATTTTCTCTAACATTTTCAAACACTATCCTTTCCTCGAAAATTGCAGCAGCCTCAACAACTCTTAGTTACGATATCATTTTCATCAATTATAGGAGTGCTAAAAAATTAGTTTCATGTATTCCAATAAAAAGAAATGCAAAGGTGTCAGATCAGGAGATCTTGGGAGCCAATTTTTGGTTCCACCTCGTCCTATCCAACGATGTCTGTAAGTTCTATCCAGATGAGTCAAAAAATGAGCAGGCGCCTCGTCATTTTGAAACCATGATGATTGTCCGTACGCTAGAGGGATATTTTCAAGCAGTTCTGTTGGTTTATCTTGCAGAAATACAAAACAAATCGGCCTATTAACTGGTTTGGGCCTATTAAATATAAGGGCCTATTAAATAATTTTTTTAAATACCAGCTCACAAATTTACGTCGAATTTATTTTTGAAACGCCGTTTAAAGATTCCTTTAGAATATACATCAGCCTATATGTGATTGTTTCGGGAGTTAAAATGTCTTCCCGTGTGAAACATGCCTCAACAGTCAAAAAAACTTGCCGCAAAAACCTGGATGATTTACTTCTTAACAAAGAAACAACGCGTGCAGCCTGAATGTGTTTGAAAGTCTCATGGTTTCAAAAGCAAGTACTTTCTAAAGTTTAAATGGATTGTGCAGGTTTTAATGGAGTACATTCCAGACCGTATTTTTATTAATAGCCTACGTAATTTGTTAACAATACAACGAACACAAACTGAGGAATTACCTTCTATTTGTTACAAAAATTCTTCTTCAAATTCCAATCTCCTCACTTGCCTTTGACATTTGTCAGGTTCTTTCTTTCTGCCATACCCACTTTCTCTCGTGTGGTGGTGCACACTACTAAGTAGGAAAACCTTCGGGCTTGGATACGTTCTGTTAGGGAATCGTTCGGTATACAATTCGGGTGCTAAACGAGCATTGCCATTTTCCAAATCATAAACAAAATGAATATCCGCCTATTCTGCCCACGTTAAACGAATCATGTCCAGTCTCCTTCGCTTCGTTCCACAGTCTGAAACGTTTGAAGGCATTTTCTGTAACATTTTCAAATATATGATTTTCAAGTACAGTCTGACTTGATAGGTGAAGTCAAACAGTCACAGTGATACTATTATTTTTTAGATTTAGATAACTAAAAATGAATTAAATACTAAAAAGGATATAATAATAATAATTTCATTTCATTTCATTTCATTTCATTTAATTTAATTTAATTTAATTTAATTTAATTTAATTTCTTTTCATTTCATTTCATTTCATTTCATTTCATTTCATTTCATTTCATTTCATTTCATTTCATTTCATTTCATTTCATTTCATTTCATTTCATTTCATTTCATTTCATTTCATTTCATTTCATTTCATTTCATTTCATTTCATTTCATTTCATTTCATTTCATTTCATTTCATTTCATTTCATTTCATTTCATTTCATTTCATTTCATTTCATTTCATTTCATTTCATTTCATTTCATTTCATTTCATTTCATTTCATTTCATTTCATTTCATTTCATTTCATTTCATTTCATTTCATTTCATTTCATTTCATTTCATTTCATTTCATTTCATTTCATTTCATTTCATTTCATTTCATTTCATTTCATTTCATTTCATTTCATTTCATTTCATTTCATTTCATTTCATTTCATTTCATTTCATTTCATTTCATTTCATTTCATTTCATTTCATTTCATTTCATTTCATTTCATTTCATTTCATTTCATTTCATTTCATTTCATTTCATTTCATTTCATTTCATTTCATTTCATTTCATTTCATTTCATTTCATTTCATTTCATTTCATTTCATTTCATTTCATTTCATTTCATTTCATTTCATTTCATTTCATTTCATTTCATTTCATTTCATTTCATTTCATTTCATTTCATTTCATTTCATTTCATTTCATTTCATTTCATTTCATTTCATTTCATTTCATTTCATTTCATTTCATTTCATTTCATTTCATTTCATTTCATTTCATTTCATTTCATTTCATTTCATTTCATTTCATTTCATTTCATTTCATTTCATTTCATTTCATTTCATTTCATTTCATTTCATTTCATTTCATTTCATTTCATTTCATTTCATTTCATTTCATTTATTTATTTGTACAACAAATATTCTACACGTAGTCTTTTTTTATTTATTCCTCTAGCCTATGTCTAATTGAGGAAAAAACTTATTTATAAATACATTTGCTATAATATTTACATCATAAAATACATTTTTATCCATTTATTCCTTTCATTGTTACTGTACTTTTCAATTATTACTTATCATTATTAATTTTTTCTTCTTCTTTATTAACAAACTTGCTAAGTTTCTTAACATTTATACTATCAAAAGATATTAATTAGATAACAATTAAATCAGAAATTCAATAAAAAAATTATATTAATTCAAAACCAATATCTTATTAGATCCAAATACATATAAATATGAAAAGTAATGTAAGATAATATAGCTTAACACATTCAAATAAAACATAACATAATAGAACACAGTATAAATACCTTGACCACTCCAAATATTAGGAATATTAACGAGAGTAAATATATAACAACAAAAACAGTAACAACAACAACAAAAACAATAAATCAACAATAAATTAATCTTCGGTGGAATATTCATTTACAAACAGTTGCAAAAGTAATTTAGGGCACAACAAAGTTCAGGTTCTAATAGTGTAAATGTTTGGACTGTACCAAAGGTCTACTGTGGACGGAACTGACTACACCAGAGAGGGGTGAAATCTAAAAAAAACCATAACTTAAACGAGTTGCATTCCTGCACTGTTTTCATATGCAACAGATTATTTAGGGTTATGTTGACAAATAAATGACATGATGTCTGATTCGTTAAGTATGATTGTATTTTCCTATTATTTGTAAAAATGTGTGTCAGTGTATGTGTCATTTTCGGTGTTGGTTGGTAAGTGAGTATATTGATGAGTAGGACTAATATTTTATGTTATGTTTGTAAACTAATGAAATAGTTTTTAAGGTGTGTTTTCAACTGGCTGTAATTGTGTAAATGTTGTAAATCTTGAGGTAATGAGTTAATTAGTGATGGGATTCTAAATTCAAGAGGTAGCCTACCATAATTATTGTAATGCCTTTGCACTTGATATTGTCTATGCCTCAAATTATATTGCACATCACGCTGAATTCTATAGTCCTCATTGAAATAATGTTTACTTAGGTCTATGTATCTAGCCAAACAATCAAATTTCATTATTTCTAAACATTCCAATGGATTACTACAAAATAGTACTTTCAATATCCTTGTTATGACATTTTTTAATTGTATTTTGATATATTCAGGGGCTAAATAGTAAACAGTTATTCCATATTGAAACATACTTTGCACAAGAGAAAAATAAATAAGTCTCTTTGTGCTTACAGAAAAAAGTTATCCAATCCTCCTACACTTAAACAGTACTGTTCTTAGGCAATTTGTTAGATAGGCTATATGTGAATGAAATTTCATATCTGAGTCTAAAATAATTCCAAGATGTTTTATAGTGTTACAAAATGTAAGAGATTTACATGAACAAACGGTATTTTTGTGTAAAACACCTTGAATTATGGCATAACAGTTCAGCATATTTTTCTATTGGCAAACTAATATTTATTCTAGGATTTCTAAAAATTATACCCGTAGTTTTCTTAGATTTTAACATAATTGAATTGTTAAAAAAATATTTTATTACCAAATCTAAATCTTTCTGTACTATGGACATACCTCTATTAATATTATTATGAACTAGATACATTATGTTATCATCTGCATATTGTAATATTTTACTACGTATTTTTAAATATGGCAAATCATTTACATATATGTTAAATAGGACCGGTGATATTATACTCCACTGTATTAAGCCAAATTCCTGATTGTAACTATCACTAACAATATGTCCTACAGAGGTGCATATTTGTCTATTTTTGAAATAATCAGTAAAAAATGACATTAGTTTACCCTTTATTCCTATATTAGATATTTTACTGAGCAAAATTTTGCAATCTACTATATCAAATGCTTTTGTTAGGTCCGTTGCGACAGCTATTATAAATTTATTTTCATGTAATACCTTATTAATATCATTAGTCAAGTATTCCAAAAGGTCTATTGTAGATTTGCCTTGTACAAAGTCAAATTGACTTTCACTGATTATTTCATTTTCACATAAATATCTAGTTAGTTGGTCATTAACATAATGCTCCAGAATCTTCATTATAATAGATATTGACCCAATAGGCCTATAGCTATTTAAATCATTCTTAGTATTTCCATTCTTAAAAATAGGCCTAACATATATTATTTTCATTCCAGATGGAATAATACCAGTTTCAAATATTCTTTTTATTAGATGGATGAGAACATGTTTTAAATATAATATATTATTTTGTATATCTTGTGGCCTTATTTTATCCGGTCCAGCTGATGATCTTACATTTATATTTCTTATAGCTAACATTAGTAGTTTCTCATTTATAGGCCTAAATAACATACTCATCTTACTCCCTATATTATATTTACCCTCTTTAAAACTGTTATCTAGATTCAGTAGACTCTCCAGTAAATTGTTTAATAATGTTCTTTGTCATATTAGAGAAATTATTATTAAATTCGTTTGACAAAAAAAATAAGTCATTATCATTTTCAACATTAAAGTTAGATTTGATATTTTCTAATATTGTAGGCCTAGGTTTTCTATTGATAGCCTGATTAATTATATTCCAGGATTTTTATGGTCTCTTGAAGTTTCTGATAATATTTTAAAATAGTATTCATTTTTCGCTTTTCTAATTTTACCTAATAAGTTGTTTCTAGTATATCTAAACAATTCTCTTAAATGCAAATTATATCTATCTCTCTTAACTTGATTCCACAAGAAGTTCTTATATTCTATCAATGCTTTGATATCATTAGTTATCCAAGGATTAATATTTATATCCTTATTGCATTTTACATTTATCTTAGAAGTATCATAAATTCTATGAAATGTATTAACAATTTGACAATAAATTTCCTCTGGGTCCATTATGTCCAATATTGGCCACCAATTCTCATGTTGAATAGCAAGACTTACTTTTTTACAATCTAAAACTTCTTTAAAAATGTTTTCCTTAATAGTTCTGTTCTTGCCAAAGTTTACAATCAATCCTGTCCAGTAATGATCTGCTATCTTATTTTCTATCACATAGGCTTCATGTTTACTACCAGGCAATCTTACATTAATGTGGTCTAAACACTTTGATACTAATACATTATTATAAAATTCTACTCTAGTTGGGGTACTAATCATGTTTTGCATTTCATAAGTATAAAGAGTATCCAAGTAGTTCCCTGAACCATAAACATTAGTCAAGTAACATAAGTTAATATCCCCTAACATAATTACATTTTTCTCATTCATTATTATGTAAGATGACAATAAATTTTCTAAGTCTGCATTAAAACTATTAACATTCATATTGGGGGGCCTATAACATGATGCTTATATTAATTGTTCATTATTAATATAGTTTTTTTTTTTTATATAATTTTTTATTGCATGGACATTTACATTAAATGTATCGCAATCGTCAGACTTGAATTAAATTATATATTGGTTAAAATTAAAGCAGCCATTCCTACAGAATTCCACATTCATACATACATTTTTGGGTCATATATTCTTCACATTCACACAATTAGTCCAAGTTAGATACTCCAGCTTCCAGTGTCAAACCGCCGAATTATTGGTCTCCCAGTTGTGGGATAAGAAATCTCTCACGGAGTAAAAGGCTTCGGAAATGAGAAACCTCTTTAACCGTGCCTTGAAAGCCTTTGGCTCAATATTGCCTTTGTATTCTATCGGAAGACTATTGACCATGCGAGCACCTGCTTGTGAGGGAAGGTGCTCGTAGGTTACAGTCCTATGTTGTGCGATTCTGTAATTTTCTCTTTGTCTGGTTGGATAATTATGTATTTCACTGCCTTTGGTGAGCACACATTTGAACATACAATAAGATGCAGCCTCTAAAATGTAAATGCAAGGCAATGTCAATAGCTTTAACGACTTAAATACGGGTTTGCATGACTCTCTAGACTTCAGTTTGGACATTATCCTTACTGCTTTTTTTTGCAGTCTAAAGAGTCTCATTAAGTCTGCTGAGGAACAGCCACCCCAAAAAATAACTCCATACGACAAGTGAGGATAAATGAGACCATAATACGCCGCAAGCATGACTTGATTGGGACATATCTCGGACAGGGTTCTTAGAACGTATATTCCGGATGACAGCCTGGAGCAAGCCATATCAATATGATTGGTCCAAGATAGTCCCCGGTCGATGATAACTCCGAGAAATTTTGTCGCATGAACCTCATCCACCTCTACTTCATCTAAGACAACCCTCGGCGATTGATCAATTTGTGATGGGCGTAAGGAGAATCTAATGAAATTAGTTTTAGAAGGGTTTATTTTAAGATTGATACTATTAAAATGTTGGGCACAACTATTTAAATCTATAAAGGTTACTCTTTCCAAATCCGAATTCAACTCCTCACTTGTACAGAGGGTTGTATCATCTGCATACTGAATAAGCCGCCCATGACGCAGTGATGCAGGTGTATCATTAACATACACCAAAAAGAGCAAGGGGCTGAGAATCGATCCCTGTGGGACCCCGATCCTTAATTCGCTTGGTTTAGATGTTTTATTTCCGATATGGACTGCTTGAAACCTATTGTTCAGATAAGATTTGAGCCACGATAACGGCACTCCTCGAACACCATATGACTCTAGCTTCTTTAAAAGGATTTTATGGTTAACACAGTCAAAAGCTTTGGAGAGATCGAGAAACACACCAAGAGTATGTCTACGACTCTCCAAATTGTTAACTACCATGTCGACTAGACTCACTACTGCATCTATTGTCGACTTCCCCTCTCTAAAACCAAACTGGTCATTCGAGAGAAGAGAATGTTTATTCAAAAAAGAAACCAGTTGCAATAAAAACGCTTTCTCGAAAACTTTACTTATTACTGGCAATATGGATATAGGTCTGTAGTTACTGATTGAGTTTGGATCCCCCTTTTTGAAAATTGGTGTTACTTTGGCTGTTTTCAGTGAAGATGGAAACTGTCCAGATTGAAAGGAAATATTTATTAAATGTGACAATGGATATAACAAGTGCCTGAAGCACTGTTTTAAAAGCCATGTAGACATGTAGTGTAAATCATTGGACTTTTTGGGCGATAAATTTTGTATTACTTGCGTGAGCTCTTTGATAGATACGGGGGCTAAAAGCATCGAGGTGGACGGGCCATGCACACAGCCAGATGATTGAAGGTTTAAGCTATTATTTCGACTCAAAGGGGTTGGAAGGTCAGAGAAAAAAGTGTTGAACATGTCAGCCACAGTAGAGGGATCGGATATTACCTCCCCATCGATATCTAAACTGATATTTCTACTTTTTTGTTGATTTTTAAATGAATTAATTAAATTCCACGCGGTTTTGGAAAAATTTTGTGAATTGATAAGTTTTTTTGAAATATCGTATGCTTTTGCAGCTTTCTAAATGCGTTTATATATTCTTTTGTATTTTGTTAGGTATTGATGGAATCCGGGGTTATCCGTGGAGCTTGATATTTCTGATAAATACTTAAGTTTCTCCCGGGAAACCAATATTCCTTTTGTAATCCAAGAACAATGTTTTCGTTTAGAATGGGTTTTTACTTCCTTTATTGGACAGGATATGTCTGGATGAAAATTTAGGGTATTGAAGAATTTGTTAAATTGTGTGTTACATGAATCAGTGAAGTTGAGAAAAGACCAACTTTCCTGGGAAAGAGATAAGTTAAGATTGCTGATGTTCAGTGGTTTTGACACTCTAGTCTTATGAAAACTGGGGCTTGCTTGTTTGGAAGCCAGTCCTGGTATTGAAGCCAGCTGGGCGTAATGGTCTCCTATCGCTGTATGTACAACACATACCTCTACCTCCGGTATGTTACTCACAATATTGTCGATAGCAGTTCGTGAGGTGGTCATAGCTCTAGTAGGAGAGTTGATCAACCACTCTAAATTAAAAGACTTTAAACAATCTGAAAACCGCTTGGTTACGGGAGCTTTAACGTCAAGAACGTTAATATTGAAGTCACCCAAAACAATAAACAATGTATTTTGCATCAAGTGCTTCAAAAGCTCCTCAAACCGTGGGAAAAATTCGTTAATGTTACCGCTGGGAGACCTGTATATGCCAATTATAACAATGTTTCCTCTATCAGTGTGTAATTTTACGCCCGTGGCTTCAAAATCCTTCTCCATCGTGTCTTTTACTTCAAAACACTTGTAAGAAAGACTTTTGTGAAGGAAAATGGCCACACCCCTTCCCTCTAAAGAAGGTCGACAGAAATAATTAGCCAGTACATAGCCATTTACCTTACAGTAGGAGATGTTGGAGTTCTTAAAACCATTTTCTGTTACAACCAGTACATCGGGCACTAGTTCTTCGCACACGAGCGATAGTTCGTCAAGTTTGTTAGTAGCCCACTGGGCATTTTGATGTAGAACTCTAATTTTTTTGAATTTAGGATGTGTTATTGATTGGGTTTTTTCTTTGTCTGTCTGTGCTAATTTTGCCTGGTTGCTGGAGTAAGCTAGCCTAAAAAACATTGTTTGTCTGCGCTTCAGGCATGAAAGAATGTTTATTTACAGAAGATTTCTGGTGGATGTCAGATGTATTGTGGTTGGTAACAGCCTCTGCGTAGGTCACGTGTTGTTGAACGCCAGACGACGATGGTGGGGCGGCCACTGATGGTCCTTGGCTACGACGTCGATCCGCTGGATCCATCATAGTCCTCATTTTGTCCACTATAAGACCGGCCAATAGACGCTTCCCGCTGTGTTTGAGGTGCAGCCCATGTTGGGTGAAACATGATCTTGAAATCTTGTGTATATCAACCATCCCGATACCCTTGTTGCGACAACACAGCTTGCGAATGAATCCGTTCACCAATCCTACAGTGCCATGGATTGGACTCCTGGGGTGAAGGTCGTATCTAGGTGTAAGGTGTACTACTAGGACTTTGGAGTTCTTTTTACAAGACTGAAGCAGTTCCTCCATATGATTATAAATTAAGTCCTCTCTCCCTTTGTCAACCATAATAATTTGTCAACCCTTTGTCTCCTTAGTTCCCACCATAATAACGTAGCAGTGGTCTCGGGGAGGCAAGAAGACAGGTTCCATGTTAAGTACACCGGCTCCAGGTTTACACACACCGCTTACTACAGTTCCAGCACTTACTTTGTCACTAATTAAATTTGCCAGGTTCCGAACGTGACTATCACCAACAACCGTAACGCTCTTGAAAGGCATGGTGTTCTTCATTTTTGCAGTAGGAATTTTGTTTGGGTTTTGTTTGATATTTGTTTTGGTCAAGCTGAGATGTGAAATAGGTTTGTTTCTCTTCTTCCCCGTCTTTTTACGTATGGTGACGAATTCTTGCTCTTCTTCGTTGTTACAGCCGCTTTCCTCCGACAGTGCATCAAACATATTACTCGTTTCAGTCAGTGGAGACGGCAAACTAGGGGATAGCGTTATGTAAGATTTATTGTTATTTACATTTTTTAGGTGGATTATTTCTGCCTCCAGGCATCTTATACTTTCAATCATGTTATATGTCTCTTCCTTCAATATAACACATGATTGGCATTTATTGTATGTTTGTTCTTCGGTCTGAATCGCCTTGCAACTCACAGTACGTGGCTTGTCGGTATTTTTTGGGGAGTGGGTCATTTTTGATTGTGGGGCCAAGAACACATCCTCCGTATATTCTAAGAGGCGCTGATCCGATTATATCGAATGGTCAAGGACGATCTTCAGTTCAGCCCAGAGCTCAACTAATTCTTTTTTAGAGCGATGTTTTCCAGAAGAAGGTCTGCAGTCGGCTGATTTGTACAATGCGATGAATCATTTTGTTCTGTAGTTATGTTAAGTATAGGCGCGCTCGTGGGTGTAGGGGCGACAGACACAGATACTGGAGTAGTTGCGGAAGGGGATTGCTTTTGGGGAGGTGGCGTGGGAGTCAAAGCCCTCATCGTCACCGGGTGTTGTCCATTGTGGACCTCATTAGAAAAAAATATGGCATTTTTATCTTGGTTGGTTCTGATTGTTGCTTTACAGCTCTTCCCCAGACAGCGCCACACAATATCTCCACTTTTCAGTGGGTAAGATTCCCTATATTTATAATTGTTATATACAATACAATCTTTGCCAATTTTTGAGACTTCCAGTACAAAAGACATAGTTATTTTCTGTTTGAGTTATGTAGATACAAGTGGTTTCCACCGTGTCAGATTAATTGATTGTAAATGAAGGACAATTATTAAAATAAAATATAACAATCAATTTCCAAGACGCAAAAAGAATTGTAGTCAATTGGAATTGATCCCGGTCTCCTAGGTTTGGTAGGCTGTTACTATACTGATAACGCCACCGTAGCGATAAGATCTTGCGATGGAGTGGTCGTACAAGCGTTGTGCAAATCTGGACTTACGACAACGTGCGTGCGGTTAGCCAGTTGACAGACAGGAGGTCTAACCTACAAAACGTTAGCTTCTATTACAGTCATTTACTCACGTAATCAAGTCCAGAACAAACAGATAGTTTACAGTTCGATACACCAATTGTAACTGCACATTTCTGCGCTGAAATTATCGCGTCAGACATGAAAATTGCCGATCAGTAATAAATTAATCCGGGAGCGAGCGTCCGTCAGTGCACACAGAGTAGGCCAGGCCTACCAACACCCAACCAAAATTAGTTAATTTTCATCAGAACTAATTTCATAGAGTTTGAATGTATTTCCCATTTTATTGGATTACATTTTATCTCATTTCTAATAAGAACTAATAAGCCTCCTCCATTACCTGCTGGTCTACACTTATAGATATTTTTAAAACCATTTATACCATACAATTTAGCTTCTTCATCTGTTACATTAACTTCTGATAGAACAATGATATCTAAGTAGTTTAAAATATTTTCTATATAGACTAAAAAAATATCCCAATACTTTTTGATACTTCTAACATTAGTACAAATAATGTGCACGTTTCCTTTTAGTCCATTTAACTCTATAAAATTGTTATCTGTTGCCAATCAGAGAAGGATGTAAATTTACCATCTATATTTAGGTTTTCCTCATTAAAATCTATGTTCATAAATTATAAAATAAGTTAAATAAATATACAAACAATAAACTATAATATATATACTTTAACAAAGCCTATACAACAAAAATAAATATTTATAAATTAAATAACAAAAATATAAATAACAACAAATTAAGTAACAACTATTCAACAATGAATTAGAATACAATTAAATAATCAATGAAAATAACTAACAATAATGAAATAGTTAGATTATATAAGTGAAATAAATATTTTGATTAACCAACTAAACAAATATAGGGCTAAAAAGATCCATTTTCATTGTGATATTCTTTTATATTTAGATAGGCTATCTATTTTATAAGCTGCATGTCTTCAATTTTGACTATTTGTATTGCTTTAGAAGTATTGTCCTTTTTTACCATGGTTCTATTACCATTCATCCAGATGTATTTATATCCTTACTTTTCCGAGCCTGGTTGACCTTGGCCATTAGGTCTGAGAAGTAGGGAGTGAGATGATCAATAAAATGTATTGCTCTATCAGGATGAACATCATTTTTTATTAAAGAGACCTTAGGCCTACATTTCCTAGCTTTACGAACTATATTATCTCTAGATTCTCTAGACATACAATGAACAATAATTGGTGCAGGTGTGTTCTTAGTAGGTAATCTATGAGCTGTGATTTCTTCATTTTTTATAAGTATGTCCATAGATCCCAGCAGCTTGATCACACTTTCTCTGACATCTTCTTTCTCTGCTTGTGGGATGCTAGTAATAACGAAGTTTCGACTTCTTCCATACTGCTTCTCTTGCTCTAGTGTTACCTTCATTTCATTAACTTCATGTTCTAGGTTTAAAGTTTTCTCTTCTATCTCTTTCATCTTGCCGAGTGTATTTAGAAACTTTTCATCCAACCTTGTCATTACATCCATTATGCTATCGACTCTCTCACTCAAAGCTTTTTCTTGTCTTCTAAATAGCTCTTCAAAGAAGCGTTTGAGAGATTGGATTGCAGGGTCATCGATATCAAGATCTAATTCTACACTCTGCGTTCTAGGCTTACCTGACCTGCAGTTAGCACATTCCCATTCAATCTTTAGTTTCTGACTTTTCGCTTTCCAAGTTGTCTTTTTTAGCCCAGAACAATCATAATGATAGTTATTGCCACATTTACCACAAGTTACATAGTCACCATCAACAGGAAGTTTCTGATTGCATTGGTTACAAGACATTTTTTATTTACTTATTATTTATTTACTTTTTTGTAGCAAAGTTACCTATTTAATGTTTATACTCACTTGATATTAATAAAATTGTATGTGGAATAATGTTAATTTAGTAATAGAAATAGAAAATGTTTACCTTGATTGGTTTGGAAGACCCTAACCTCACTTCTACAGGTAATCACACATAAACCAATATCAACTTAAATTCACAAAAAACCTATTACATTTTCTAATAAATGGAATCTTTATTTACCCTCTTCACTATTTTAGTGAGCCATATAATCCATTAACTCCAAATATTACTAGTAAATATGAGAGTGAAAATGTTAGGTTGAAGTTACTTTCAACTACCACAGAGTAATAATAATAATAATAATAATAATAATAATAAAAGGTAAAATAAATAAGCGATGAAATAAAATTGTTTTTAAATATATAAGTTAGCTAGCTTTTAAAACATTAAGTACTCACGTTTTAAAAACAATGGTGTAATTTTCATAGTTATACATGGAGGCGTATAGTATGCGCGAGACTTTTATTTGTTTATAGTTGTACTAACCATGATCCAAAACGTAAACTGTTTCATAGAATAAAAAACAGATCACTCTACACTGACACTCGTGAGTAGATCCTAATTTTTATTTTAGCTAATAAATCACATTTGAAGATAATGTTCTTTATTTAAATCGTTTTAATCAGTAAAATCGCCCCAACTATACTGTTAATGTTTTTAGGAATGCTTTGATAAAACCGCTTTTCTTATATCTCCATAACAAACATGACAAGGTCATGGTCACAGCTATCAATACATTAATAGAGAAGTAATTACATTTTTAAAACAGTTGATTGTTTATTTATAATCAACTGTTAAAATCTGCTATTTCACCAACCAGTCGTTATTACTCTTCTCAAATTTACTTTGTACTCTTTACCCTGATTACAATACTTTCAGTCAAAAAAGTTTTCTCTATAATCTATCACCCGATCTTTAAAATTTGTTAACGTTGAATTTGGCGTAATGTAGCCTACAAATCATGCGCTTTAGCATTGTTGGTTTAAATGTGTAGTTTATTTGATATTTTACTTTTTAAGATCAAAATTCAGTATTGTATGTCAACGAATTTTTTAGAAATTCAAGTTTTGTAAAAAATACATTCCGACACACAGTCAAAAACGAGTCTAGAAAGTACACTTGCTATATTGCATTATTTGCTGTATGACATGACAAACAACTGGACACTCTGGATATCTGTTGTTGCATGAAACAAAATTTGCTCCTTAGAAAAAAATTGCTGATAAGCGATAATTATTGCTATACATTATTCATTTCTAAGACTCCGATCATAAAGATATTGTTGAATATGAGGGGCGAATGAGTGTAGATGAACGAGTTTAGTCATTGTCGCTATAACTAAGGTCGACTGCTCCCTAGAAACAGCCATTTATTAACAGCGCAATAGCCAGGACAACCGATACTTTTCTTTGAATCTGAACCACGTAATATTGGTTTGATTGTTATGTAATTGACAGGTGTTGTGCTCAATTCTCTTCCCTAGGGCCTAGACTACATCCGGATCCTGACTACCACCCAAATACTAACAGACATCAAACTTCTTTAATAGTGTCTACGCCGATGTAGAACACTTTGTGTTATTACCGAAAATAGAAACTATCGCCTACAATCACCACAACAGTTTGTCCCTAAGTAGCTGTGTTACAGCACTTCGGTAACAGTGAAGAATTTTAATTATCATTGAACAATTATAGAATACTTTCATATGATGTCACTATATTTAAAACTAATATTATTTAAACTTCAACAAATTAAAATCATGTAATGTTATGTCATATTTTATTAGGTAACTTTTTATATATGTATTTCCTGATTACTGAGGTAAATATGTAAAAAGTTAGTATAGAATTTCCGATCAGATATTGAACTACAGGAAGTAAAGGCACATTACTTCGTATAGTTATGTTATCACCTGAGATTCGATTTCCGGTTTTAGACAAACTTCAGATGATTTCCTGTTTGGTAACTAAAGGGCTAAGGTAAATTTATAGCTTAATTGATAAGAAGGTTGCGTCGATCTTGAAGTAGAAGGTTATTTGTAGTTGAAAAAACAATAAGAATTACACACTCTTACTTTATTTTAATGTGAAATTGTTTAATTTTTTAGTAGCTCATATATTTAAACTGGAAGTGTGAGAAAACCCTATCTTCGATTTTTAGGAAATCACTTTATTATTTCAATTAATAAACCATAGGACTTTTGGATCAGTTTCAAATTAATATTACCTTTTTTAACTTTTTTATTTAATACCTGACAGCCGACAGCAAACCACACGCTAATTATGCATATTTTTGGAAACTAAGGAAATGTTTATCGATTTAATGGACTAGTATTTTTTTACAGTTATATGAGTAATAAGAGGTGAATTATTGAGGCTGGACGAGGGTCCGAATAGCTGGAGAATCCCCACTCCAGTGCTCTGGAGTGTCCTTTCTGACGATCATACAACTTCCACCGTAATTGTTCCTCAAGTGAATTGGACCTGTAGAGCTTGTGTAACCCTCACAAGTATGTTAACGTTCATTGAAAGGGGATTTAGCAATAATTACTCAATTATTATTTCAGCAATAACCCTCATCATTAACTTGTACTAACTGTACATATATAACAATAAATAAGCTCTATTTCTTATATAAACGTACAACAATACATAACAATAAAAAGTAAATACATACACTTAATAATACATACTCTTAATAATGTTAATTTGAGAAATAAAGGAATTACCTCCCAGGCTAAGCCTGTTTGGAGGATTCCTAGACACAGAATTGTATTAAAAATACAAATATTTATTTGTACATTACCTAGCAGACAGATAAATAACTATTTGTCAATACTATTTTTTTAAATATTTAACCTGCTACTGAAAGACAGTGTCAATTCATCATTGACGCTTAGAATGTAGAATAATACCAATATTAAAATGTATAAATCATTCACGCATTAAATTAATTTTAAAACTGTCCATTGGTATTTCCGATTACCTACTATTGTTTTGTTTACTTAGCAATAATTATGTTTTTATTAAAGCAAAAAATGTGTTTTACCTTTGTTTTTCAAGCTCGTAGGCACCATAGAAGTGAGGAATAATTAATTTTACTTAAAGCTGGGCTTAAAATATTAAAAGTTTATTATCTACTTTTGAATATATTTCACTGGCCACCATGGCCAGTTTTATTTTTGTTCGTTCTATGTTTATTGTGTATTGTTAATGTTTGTGGGAATAAATAATCATTTTCGATTTGTTTTGGTACTACATTATTCCTTTCTCCTCATAAAATTTCGCTACGTTTATTTATTTACGTTTTTTATTCGTACAAGCCCTCTGATTCAAGAAATATGCACATTTCATCATCCTCTCAATGTTAGGTTAAATGTAAGTTTGTGCTGATACCATCATTGAATAGATCCATGTACAGCCAAACAGCCCTTTATTTTTGCTAATTGCATTGAGGAACATGAGCATAGGTAACGTTCACATGTAAAATGCAAATGGAGCTTAATGTATAGCGGTCGTACAGTATAAGGGAGTGGTCGGCTGTCTAGTTGGATAATGAACTGTTTGAGTAGCGACAGTGGTTCTTCACTAAAATACAAGAAATATTCAGAATTGTAATCTTGACTTAGCATTAAAATTGTACCGTTAATTCTTTACGCGAAAATATTAATGAACAGTAGTGTTAGCAAAACTAAATTATTCCCTGCTGGAAATATTAATTTGGTACGTGGTCCTGTTTTTTAATATTGATATTGTTAACATGTTATACCAAATACTATGTTACTATATCAGATAGAAATACCACTATTCAAATTTGTTACTATTCATAATGAAACGTAGTATGATGATACGATCGATTCATTATGTATGATTGAATGAATAAATAAATAAGCTGTTATTGTAGTGGTGAAGTTAGGACTATAAAGTCCTCACTTACACTCAAATATTTATAGACAGTAAACTTTAAAATTTATTTTTATAGTGAACATAAAAAATAGGAATCTCAATTTATTAATTTAAATATAACCAAATGAATATGCACCGTAGGCCTAAAGCATGATCGGTTCGAAAACGGTACTATAAAGCACATGGAGTGTCCCTGATCTCACACTATATTTTGCCAAAAATGGCTTTTTTCTTGCCTATTAAGGCAGTTCTTATATTTTATATTAAGGCAGTTCATGTGCGGAATAAAAGTGAGACCATAGTTTAACGTCAATCCAGAATATGGTACAACGCGATTAAAAGCGACCACTTCTACACTCAGCCTGACCATTGGTGGGTGTCTCAGGTCCAGCTTCCCCTTGAGCATGAAACCTATGGTCTTGGAAACCGAAAATACGACATTTGAGATAGCTGCCCAATCTTCCGAAGCACTGAGGAAGACTGCAGCCCTTCTCTCAAGGACTGCTCTTGACGGTCCAGAAATTAACAACGCTAGGTCGTCAGCGTATGCTATAGTCTTAGTTCCTTCAGACCTCGGAGTTTTTATGAAAGTGTCCATACCTAAATTCAAAATGAGGGGCCCTTGGGACACCCCTTCTATTCTCTCTTCTCCATGAGCACTCCGACTCTCTACAACTTAACTATTCTATCTCTGAGATAGTTTTTAATCATGTAAAAAACACATCTAGGTTTCTTAAGATGACAAAGTCATGAGGCCACTAAACCGAATTAAAAAGCCCACCCCCCCAAGTCAATGAATATTGCAATAACATATTTATCCTCGTTACTTTCGACAATATTCAATATAGCCTGTATTGCATCCAGAGTACTTCTCCCGGGCCTGAACCCGTATTGATCCTCGTTCATGAGATTATATCATGTAGTATCTTTAGAGTTTTCTCCTAACATCTTATTATAAGTATTTCTAAGGAAGGACAACAAGCTAACTGGCCGTTATGACCGAACACTGGTTCAATCTCTGCTGCCACCTTTTCTTAAGATAGTTAACCTTGCGGTTCACCAACTGCTTGGGAAAGCTCCTTGACTCCAGCAAATATTGTTTAGATGGAGGAGAAATCCTCCATTCTGTTGATTAAGCATCTTTAAAGCCTCCACCCCGTACTGGTCTGGACCCGGAGCTCTGTTATTCTTGGCTTTATCAATTGCCAGGTTGAACTCATGCTCTTTATAACGTTCTTCCCTTCTGGAATCGTAATGTGATACGGTATTTCATCTAATTTCCTCTTGCGCGTCCCTCGGAAAGAACTCGTTGACCAAAACCAGAAGAGTATATCCATGCTCTCCATATATCTTCCCTGGGAATGTCAAAAATCAGTAACTTCGGGGGCCTGTTTTTGTGTTTCCTTACATCTAGATCTTCCTTTGATTTTCCACTGATCTCCTTAGCCGCCCTCAAATTATCCGTTTCTATGGCTACACCTCCACCCTGAAACCTCGACAAGCAGTGAATTCTTTCGAACTTGGAGTGCATTTCCTTCCTGAGCTCAGAGATGCACTCCTCTTTGCCTTGCAACACGGGTTGGAGCTCCTAAATTCCACGTATCTTCCCTCCATATTTTCTTTGGCCTCATGGAGGCTCCAGTAGTTACTCTTAATGGTCACAAATCTCTCCATCATCTTAATGGCGTTTTCTTGGCCTATATTTATAACCTGTCCAAATGCCACTAAATTGTCAAAGTCGTTTTTTGTTTGTCTATATCCATCGTCCAAATTAGTCCTTTTGGGAGATTTTAAATTACTAAGTCTTCCTGTTCAAGACTCCTTCTATTTGCGCAGACTGATAGCAGGAAAAACCAGGGAGGAGATCTTGCACGCGTATTGCCTTTTAGGATGCTCATTATGTGACTTATCTCTCACTGTGGCCGAGGCCAGTAGATAGGGACAGAACGAATCTTGTTAACCTAATCATGCGCGTCACTAATTAGATAACGATGTATTTGGCTATTACTTTTCTTCATTTATTAATTTTTTTATTTTCTTCTAAGTTCGAACTTATGTTCTGGGGACCGATACTTCTTTTCTTAAACTAAAACCTCGTCCCTTTCGCCGGTCTCGGACTCACCACCAGAGAGATTCTTACTCAACTCAGCATCCTCTGATGGTTTGGCACCATACTGGGACTTTTAAAAAAATTAATAATTTCTATCCGTTTTAAAATTTGCCTTATTTTATCTTCATATCCTAACTAACTCATCCTATCTTCTTAATAGTTCTAGATTCCTTAGGTGTTATCCATAGTCCAAGTGAAAGTCACCAATCTCAACTGAGGTCCGCAGGGCGTGTACTATTTCCACATCCTGCGCGATGACAGTCCGATGTTCTTAAAGGCGGTCAGGGTGGGATGAGGAAAACCCTCCCGCCCTCCAACAACCAGAGAAATAACTTCTCCTGTCGTCCGGTTGTGGATGCACTGCTGCTGAGGTGGTAAGGTCCTGTAGTTGTTGATTTTCCCTGACGGCAGCTTCTGAAATGGAATTTCTGTTCTCGAGAACGATAGTAACTTGCACACGGTCGTTTCGGACTACGATCAGGTCCGGGTTCTTCAAGTTGCTCTCCTGGTCTATGATGGATTGTTCTGTGGCTACCGTCAGGTTTTTATGGAGAAAATTCTCCTGCACCACCTTGACTATTTCGATATGTCGAGCGAGTCTGGCTGTTTTGTTGACTGTATATTCGCACATGATGTGGCCGTGTGTTTCGGGTTTTTGATGGCATCGCCTGCAACTCACGACCCTCATCATTGTCACTTGATTTAATGCCACCCTAGTCCCATAGGTATTCTTTACATGGATGTTAATATAGGTTAGTGACATGATGTGGTTATACCGTCACAGTCAATGTCGCATCCAATACTGCGGTAAGTGTGTGTAAAGTTATGTCGAGTTGTCTTTTTAACCCACCCGTCCACCCATACATGTACAGTGGTATTAACTCACCCGCCCACCAATACACGTACAGTAGTATTGACCCACCCACCGACCCATACACGTACAGTAGTATTGACCCACCCATACACGTACAGTGGTATTAACCCACCCGCCCACCCATACACGTACAGTAGTATTGTTGTCACACCATTGTGTCACAGCAACTGCATTGTCAGGACGGACCAAAACATTGCAATATACCCCGCCCACCTACCCATACACGTACAGTGGTATTGACCTACAACGTTACATAATATCCAGGGTGGGTGTGACTTTTGGTTCAGGAGCCATGAGTTGCCCACGGTGTCATCTTTGATGTAGTTCACTCCAACTCCCTCCGACTCCTGACGTGACTATTTCTCTTGGTGGCTCTTCTTAAGATAGAACTTCCTCCTTTCGATATCCTTTATTGAGGGTGGAAAGACAACCCATAGTTGTTGAGCCAATCCTTCTATCTTCCCTTCCCTGCGGCATTTTCTCCTCAGCTACTGCAGTACTGGATCTTCGTCTCGTAACAAAGCTATCCCAACCCAAAGTGCGCTGAGTTGACCTGGTCCAACAAATGCGGAAAACCAAGGTTCCCATCCCGCTTCTTCGTGTAAAAGAGATGGCCTATGACTCTGGAGACTGGAAGATCTCTAAGTTTTTCAACGAATTTCCACTGGAGGGGGGACTTAATCGTTAGACGTAGGGGGAAAGCTGGCACGATGTATTGAAGTAGCAAGGTGGTCTTTTCCTAGGAATTGAACACGGTCCCTCTGGAGCCATCTGAGGCATTTATTTTTGTGGCTGTTTATTAGGTCATTCCAACTAGTGGCTTTATTTTGTTTTTTATTTTATTTTTGATTTTTATTCTAAGTTACTTTATGGATTGGGGACCGATCGCCCTCTTCTTCAACTAAGGATTTGTCACTTCGTCGGTCTCGGCCATCACTAGAGAGACACCTACTCAATCCAGCATCCTCTGGTGGTAAGGCCTCGTACAGGGACTTAAAAAATAAACTAATTTTTTCCTTCGTTTTGAAAACTTTACCTTATTTTCCGTTCTTAAAACTATTCTTCTTGGCAGTTCAGTCTTCGCCGGTGTCAACCCTAATCCAGATGAAAGCCACCGATATCTACTGATGTTCGCAAGGAAAGCAGAGCTGTCCTTCCACATCTTGCGTGACGATAACCCGATGTTCTTCATAGCAGTCAGGGTGGACTTAGAAAAAGCCCCCGTGCTCTATCAACCAGAGGGATTACTTCTCCTGTGGTCAAGGTAACAGACTTCTATAGTTCTTTATCTTTTTGACGGTACCCTCTGAGATTCAATTCCTGTTTTCGAACCCTATTCAATATCAGCACCCGATAATAAGAAAGAGTTAAATAGATTCCTATCCTGCCCTAAGAAGGATGAGAATAGTATCTGAAACAAGAATAAGAGTTGAGGAAGAGAACTCGATAGATAGAAAACAGAGTAATCCTTGAAAATATAACTCTTTGGATTACTTGCAAGAAGGGAGAAGATGACTTGCCACAAGTAAGTGGAAGTAATAGCAAGCCCCTTAGCGTAACCACTCGGCCATCTCAGCATTCCGCCAGCCATGCACAACTGACGAAAGGACCCCTTCAAGGGGGATTCCCCTGAGATGTTGCCCAGCTCACCAGGGAGGCTGCTTACGCAACCCCTCTCGAGGATTGGTGGCTTCCGCTCTTGTTGCCATATCCATGCACAAACACGACAACTTCGTGAGCCGAAAGAGAGCTATAGATACTCCCGCCGTATACCCGCGCTTGCTTGAATTTCTCCAATTTGTCATTCAGAGCACTGGGCAGAAATTACATCGCGTCAACACTCTTTAAGGCTTATGTTATTAGAATAACAAAATCCATACCTAATCAAACTAATTAGTTTACCAAACGTAAACACAAATTTCCTTAAAAAAATAACCAATCCTTCCTGTTTTGGTGAAAAGTTGACTTTCAACAAAAAAGAAATACTGATTGCTTAACTTTCACTCATTTATTTCATAACTAATGTAATTATTTTTATATTATGACTTCTTATAACAGACGGAACTGGTTGCGCAGTGCTGTAACCAGCTAATTGGGGACAAAGTGTTGTGGATATTGTAGATGATATGCTCGATCTTCTTAATTTTGTCTACTCAATGGTTGCCATCGGCGTGGACTCTATGATAGGTGGCAGTCAGAGTCCGGATGTTATGTTGGAAAGAGAACTGAGTATCAGGCTTGTCATTTAGCTGACCAATTACACAAGGTTTGAATTTAACGTAAAGCGGAAGTCCCTCAGCTGCTTTGGCTGTTGGGATACTAATAAATAAGTTTTTCTAAAGTATAGTAGACCTTAGTTAGTAACAATTCAGAATAAATTAAGTTTTTTATGTAGCACTGTACGTAATTCAAATTAATATTTCCAACATTGTTAGGCAATTTACAGACATTTTCAGACTTTGTTATTGTTATGAACGTCTGGATTTACTTCAATTTTACTTAACAAATGGTCGGCTCCGTTAGTGAAACAGGCCATAAAAGATCCGACAGAAAGCTTACAATAGCGAGGTCATTAAAGTAAAAGGATTGTGATGAAGGACTCTTCTGAAGGCCTTTTCTTTTGAGACTTAACTATTGTCAGTTAATGGAAATTAGAAATGTCTCTCCTTGTTATAATACGTTTCTTAAAATGGCGTTTTATACCTCATACCAGTATTGGTCTTTACTTTTTTATCACTGTCTGTAATTTAATAAAACTACTATAAAATCGGTTTTTTTTAGTAGGATAGTTATAGTTGGCTTGCTCCTATCATAAAACATTCCTAAAGTTAAATACTCAATTAAAGCATTGAGGAGACTTGTCGGTTGAAGCAAAATTCGTGGATTTATGCTGTTTGTGATTTTGCTTTTGCATATACACATAGTGTGACATTTTAGAAGACACGTTGTTGTGACCGTTCAGAGTTAATTTATATCCACATTAAGATTAATATGATGCGATCCTTGTGACCTTTATTTGTGTCTCATTGAAAGCAATTTAAGAGGATGTATTTTTGCATTAAAATAATTCTACGCTCACTTGTGAACAAATATATACACAGTGGAATATATGCTAAATTAATTATTGATATTTACTTTTCAGTAGTTATATAAAATTATCAAAACTATAGTTGTGAGTTTAACAATGATGGGTAATGTGTTATTTAAACATTTTATATATAAATAAAAATGCCGTACATTGGTGTACATAAAATTAGAAAAGCAGCTATTGGAGTAACTTGAAATGTTTAATCAATATTGTATTTTTAAACAAGAGTGCTTACATATATTTAGTTCCTAAAATCTGAAACGGGAACATGACATTTCAAGCATTTCTCGACCTACCTAAATTTCACAAATGAAAATAAATGTCAGTGCTGAAAAAGTACTACTTTGACCAGCTGATTTATGTGTATATTATATCCTAATCATATCCTGTAATTTTTTTTATTTTATTTATTAAATACCTTCGTCTAGCGATCCTTCACTGGTCATTTAACCGACCGGTTTCGCTACTATTGTAGCATCCTCAGGGGGAGTTGAAATTTCTTCATCTTGCGATACGTCGTCAGATAAAACATAAATAAATACTAAAAACACATTCACAGTACATTGTTACACTTAACCTAATTGTTATGTCACTTTCTCCCTCCCTTTTCTGTTATCAGCTGTTCTTTGGGTATCTGGCTTATTTAGTAGACAGTTGTACAGGATGTGGGATTTGAACTGTAGTTTTTCATTCATTACATTAGGGTCGTTTTTGGTTGATTTGTAAATTTCAAACTCTTCTAAGCAGTTCAAAAGTTGTCTATTTCGGCAATAATGTAAAATGTCCATGTTTTTTTTGAATTGAATGTAATAAATGGTTTTTATCAATGAGATGCTGGGCAACAGTGGATTTTTGGTTTTCGAGCTTGGGGTCAGGGTGGTGTTCTTTAAATCTATTGTGGAAAGGTCTGCGGGTCTATCCAATATAATTGTCAGGGCAATTGTCGCAAGTGATCTTGTATACTCCCGTTTTCTCATATTTATCCAAAGTTTTTTTGTCTGAATTCAAGAGATTTTGTATTTTGTTTGTAGTTCGGAAAGTTAGTATTAAGTCGTGAAGTTCAACTCGTTCTTAAGGTAGTGCTCAATTGACTGGTTGTATTCTATACATATAAATTTTTTATTATTATTTTGATCATCTGGTTTTGTATTTTTGTTTTTATGTTTATAAATTAAGTTGTCTATTATTTTCCTCGAGTATCTATTTTATTCTGCAATGTGTTTGATTATTTGTACCTCTTTATTGTAATTTTTCTGTGACATAGGGAAGTTTAATTTACCTGTAGACAAGTGAGTTATAAGCTGCCATTTTTTGAGAGTGGGGGTGATATGACGTGGCGTGGATAGTTTGGTTGGATGTTGTGGCTTTTCTAAAAATACTAAACTCAAGTTTAGTACTTTTCGTTATGGTCAGATCTAGAACATTTAATTCGTTCGATTGTTCAATTTCCATGGTAAATTTAATTTTTGGAGATAAACTATTTAAATAGTTGTGTAGTATATTAAGTTGTCGGGTATTGCCATTGAATATTAAAAATGTGTCATCAACGTATCTGAAGTACATAGATATTTTGTTTTTGATTTTATTTTTCTCTGAAAAAATTAGATCGTTTTCCATGTGGTTTAGGTAGATGTCTGCTAAAAGGCCAGATAGTGGGGAGCCCATAGCTAATCCGTCAGTTTGTTTGTAGTATTCGTTGTTGAAGCAGAAGTAGTTTTGGTTCAAAGTTTCTTTTAATAATTTCATTAATTCGTTAATTGCTTCAGGTAAAAGGTTTGAGCTCCTTAATTTCGTGTTCACTATTTCTAAGGTTTCATTGATCGGAACGTTTGTGTAAAGATTGACAATGTCTAATGAAGCCATTATACAGGGGTCTTGGATAATCACATCATTGGTGTTTTTCTACAAATTCATAAGAGTTTTGAAGCTGTAATTGGTACTAATATCAATGTTATGTTTTATTATTTGTTCTAGTTTTTTAGCAATTTTGTATGTAGGAGCAAGGGTGTAATCGACAAGAGGCCTTATTGGGGTCCCTGGCTTGTGTACTTTGGGTAAGCCGCGTAATTTTGGTGTGACAGGATTGGTTGTGCTTGAGTTTTTAATGTCAGTATCACATAATAGTATTTTACTCGAATTAACAAGTTTCCTTATTTCCTTCTGGTATGTTTTCGTGGGGTCACTTTTTAGTTCTATTATTCCGATGTTAGTAAAAAATTCTTGTACTTTCGTGATGTAGTCATGTCAATACATGATAACAGTGGTGTTTCCCTTGTCCGCTTTACAAAATATTGCGTCATTGGTAGCTAATTTCTCTTTTATTGATTTGAGTATTGATAGTTCGTGTTTATGTAAATTTGATATTCCTTTATTTTTCTATCTGGTTTATTTTATTGGAGATAAAGCATCTAGTGGTGTTCCTATGATCTTCGTTGGGGATTGATTTTATATCCTGTAAGTTTCACTGTGACTACATGATTGTGAACTTTATGTTCCTTTATCTATATATATAAGGCAAAGCCCTGGCTCACTCGCTCACCAATTCTCCAACTTCCCATGTTGGTAGAAGGCTGAAATTTTGTACACTGTTTCTTAAGTCTTAACTAGGACAACTAAGGTATTTTCATTGTAACCTCTCCTCTCAGTGATGAGCTACATTAATTTAAGTTTCTTGTTAATTTGATAAAAATTATTCAAATTAATTTATTTATCTCATCTCAGGGTCATTTTTATTGGTAAATCGGTGAGGCTGTAAATTACAATAAATAAAACTCTAGATTTAAAAAATTTATTTATTACATTATTTTTTACTTTCTTTGTATGAATTTCAATACAACAAAAATGAATTTAAATACTTTTTTACTGATTACTAGAGACATAGGATATTCAGTTAATAACTAGAACTTATCTTTAACTTTTCTTCTTGTGATGCTGAAACTCCACGTGGTCGCCTTCTTCATTGTAAATAAAGTTTGTGTTAATTTTATCACAACAATTTTAATAAAAGATATGTACTTAAATTTGAATCACTTTTCTGAATTATTTATCTATCTTTTAGAATATATACGTTCACAATATTAGTAATTAGGTTTTAAACTCAAGCGGTCACCCGCTGTAACAAATAAGATGTGCACTTTACATTTGACTGGGAAGAAGTGGCAGAGCCGTTGACGATGCTAGCGTGGGTTTTTTGTCCGTTACCCCTCGAGAGCATTTGGTTTAGAGGCTACCTACCGTCAACCAATAGCGTCTCTCATCTACATTGGACTCAACCATTGCATGGTCACAATAACACCCCTCTGGATCGCCAGATAGACTCGTCCCATGCGACACAAGACTGAACAAGTCTGCCTTATCTGACGATAACAATGAACGGAATGTTGTTTACGTCTTAGAGGACTGTCATGGAATAAATATGACTGCCCACTTCTCTATACTTGCTGGCTATTAATTTACAATGATTTCCGAATATTATTTGAATGTTCGGTATTTGTTTTAATTAAATGTATCTATTTCTTCATTAAAATAATTTATCATTTATTTAATTTAATTAATTTATTCGTCAATTTGGTCGACCTGTTACATCATCTTTATAAAGTACTCCTAAGGAATAAAAAACCGCCTCTGAAATATTGTTCGATAAAGATAACATTGGGTTGATTTTAGTAAATTAAAACAGTTGTTTTGTAAATAAATAAACATGTTTATTATGTATGTTTGACACTCTACTATTGATGAATTTTTAATATTATATTATGAGTTTTATCTTAGGCTGTTAAACAAAAATGAAATCAAACCCAAGTGACACCATTGGGTGTTTATACTAATAAATATGTAGCAACACAGTTAGTGTAAGTCATATATTGTACATAAACTTATGATTATGATTTTACGTTAATACAGTTAATCTGAATAACGCTTCGTGTGCGCACCGAGCGTCGGGATTGGCACGCGAAGAGTGCAGGGGTGTCCGTTGGTTTAGATAACATCAAGTAAATATTTTCTAACAAGTAAAGTAAAAAATAATGAGTAACAGTTAACATCAGATTAAGTCTCAGCAAAGTATGACAGGTGTATCTAGTAATGTATATTTATAAAGAATTTATGAAAATATAACTAAATTGAAGGTAAGAAGTTGATGACAAGTTTGTTAGAAAATAGCTCAATTGGTCCAACAAACAAAACTGATATTCAAAGTAACAAATTACATGTTGTAAAGTTGTTCAAATTACATATTGAACACTCCCTTATTGAATCAATACTATGGAAATCAGTGATTAACATAATGGCTTAATAACTTTCTACTCTTATAAAACAATGCATGCTTGAATCACCACCATTTCACTCATTTCTTTAATGTATGGTTCTTAAAGAATTGAATACAAAAATTTAACCTTCTGTGATATTAATCTAAGAAACATTTATAAAAGAAAACATATGTGTATGTTTTTGTTGGGGGTTTTAAACTTTATTTTATTGTACTCATATGAGATTTTGAGGTATGAATACCAAACAAATCTCAAGCTTTAATTCTGTTCAAACCCTACTTTTGCTGAAATTTACTGAGTTCAAAAATTGAATAAATTTATATTCGTAATAATGTTACGTATTTCTTTTAACAATTGAATTTTATACATAAATAAACATAGTTTCCTGATTTAAATTTTTAGTATTTTTATGAATTAATTGCATTTTGATTACAATATAGTTAAATAACTATTATACTAGATGTAAAGAGAAGTTACATATGTGCAATGTCGATATACCCTTTGTGTCAGAAAAACAATTACTGATGTTACAAGCTTTTGTATTGTTTTCTAGCTACAATATGTTCACTCCAAATCAACGTGCTTCATGTGTGTGGTGCACTTGTAAGCTGAAACAAGGGTTAGTGAAATGAAAGTTCCCTTCGAATACATCCACTTTTAGATGTAAATTCAATATAAATTTACATTTTGAATATGTGCTTTAATGTGTACTCCAAATTTATAGTTAAAATAATAGTAGGATGTTGTTTTTATTATTTGTATTAATAATAATACAAGGACATTGTATAAAAATAATACAAGGATAGTGTAAAAATTTAACGAAGTACATGATTTGGTGATGGAAGTCCCTTCACCGGCGTACTCGTGTTGGTAATAGAGTCACCGTCTTGCGTATATGGTTGGTTGGAGGACTTTCACTATCATAATCTATTGATAGATAGTGAAAAACGTTCATTGTCGTTCGTATATAGACAGACGGTGGGAGGGTTGTCACCGTTATCCGCATATGGGTGGTAAGAGAGTCTTCACTATCGAACGGTTGTAGGGGATGTGATTGAAGTTCGAGTATGAGTATTGGTACACTTTAGCATAGCAGACATGGAGCGCCCGTGACTGTCTGAAATTAGTCTTATTTTAGGTTTTAATGGTTTTAAATTAGTCTCTATACATTGAGTATTCTTATCTGCAACTAAGCCATCATCTAAAACATTACATTGTTTTTCCTGTTAACACGAGCCATTTAGAACAATTTTTTTACTTATAGTGTCTCCTACAGACTTATGTTTATCTTTAGGTAGCTTATTTTCATTTATAATTTGGTTATGATTTACAATATATTTATTATTTACAGCAACTTTACTAGTTTTACTGATTTCACCATCGTATCAAGGGTATCACAAACAACCCGGTGCACCGATATTGCGCACCAACCCTTAATCTCCAAAAGAGTTCCCCAACCTCCCCGCCGCCATTGCGCACTTGACCCTCAGCGTCGACTGTAATAGCTCTGGAATTTGTCACTTATGTCACTCATCAACTGCATCTGTTAAAATCCACCTCTTCCTGTTTGGATTTTAACAGATGCAGTTGATGAAAAAAGAACATTTTTGATGGGAGTTGATATAACAAATGATGGGAGTGAATCAAAATACAATACTACAATGTGGACATTGGCTCACTCTATGCAAACTGAAAAAATACCCATCAAGAACATGATTGAAAGTTTTGAGAAAACTTTCAAAGTAGCAGAGGGGTACAAGAGAAGTTCGGCTGTTAGTTGTGTTTTCAACATTAAAGACAACCCAAGAATGGCAAAACATTCTAAGTGTTTTCTGGAAGTAAATTGGCAGCAACCATCGTACGAGGTGCCTATATCACAGGCGGATACATATTAGATATTAGAAATTACAAAATGAACACTTACGTTTTGGAGTCTCTAGCACCCAAACATGTCTTGACTAGAGGTGGAGAACAAGTCGAATGACGGCCAACCTGACAGACGAGAGCTGGAACAAGGTACGAACGAGTCCGAGCCAACGGCCACCAAAGTAAGCAAATCGCCGGGCACAAGCGATCTCAGGCAGCCCGGCAGACCACGACGAACGTAACGCAATGTACCGGTCAAACGACCCGGTACAAATTATACCTAACATATCAACAGATTCAGTAAACTTACACTTTAGCACAGCAGACATGGAGCGCCCGTGACTGTCTGAAATTAGTCTTATTTTAGGTTTTAATGGTTTTAAATTAGTCTCTATACATTGAGTATTCTTATCTGCAACTAAGCCATCATCTAAAACATTACATTGTTTTTCCTGTTAACACGAGCCATTTAGAACAAGTTTTTTACTTATAGTGTCTCCTACAGACTTATGTTTATCTTTAGGTAGCTTATTTTCATTTATAATTTGGTTATGATTTACAATATATTTATTATTTACAGCAACTTTACTAGTTTTACTCTCCCAAGTACCAGATTCATTGCTATTTTAATTTTGGATGTATTTTTTATCTTCTAAAACTGCAAAAGGGTTTTTATATTCAAAATAGGATTTTTTACTACATAAGCCTACTCGTTTAAGTTTAGGTTTACGCCCATGAGATGTTTATAATTTCTTACGTTTGTTTTGCTCGCAATTATTATCAGTATCGCTATGTGATAGAGAAACATTATGTATGGCGTTTGGTATGGACGTAGGAATGTGAGAGGTAGGAGGAGGTATTGCTTGTGTTATCACTGCAGTATTAGGAAGTGAGACACTCGGTGTAATGACACCATCACATATTTGTGCCAATAGTAACCTGGTGTTCACAAGTACATGCAGTCCACACTCATGATCGTCAGCCTGTCTCATCACAGTGCCTTCAAACAAAGCATTTTTACATAAGCCTAAGTTAGTAACCAACTTCTCAGCATGGATTTTACTAACACCTGGGCCCGAGTCATAGTGAATTGCAATTTTTGTGATATTGTTGTATACAACAAGACGCCAGTGAGAGCCTCCGTTTCCTTCAATCCCCTTATTACAATTATTGAGGCAAAAGAAAAAAATATGCCATATTACTAAATGATAAGTCCCTTAAAGTAGTTTCAGTGACTTGTTTACTTAGCAGTTTAAGCAGATGAATCCCCGACGGATCTACAAACAGCACGTCTGTTCTATATTTACTAACTTCTTTATTTAACAAGTGAAAATGTTACCGGATTGAAAACTGCTTAGTTGTCCTATTTAAGACTAAAGAAAGATTGTACAAAATGTCACCTCTCTACCTACATGAGAAGTTGGAGAATTATTGATGGTTGAGTGAGTCAGTCAGTCAGCCAGGGCTTTATCTTATATATATAAAATTAAGTCTTTGTTTGTAAATTCCTTATAAAAGTAATTAATTGAGCATCTCTTTTTATTTAGGTGTGTTTTTACATCCTTTAATTTTAATTGTTTTAATCAATCTGACATAATAAGAGAAAGGTAGAACGTTTTTTCCAGTTACCTGGTATTATTTATTTATGTATTATATCACATAAACAATTTTTAAGAATACACAATTTTTTAGTAAAGCAAACGCATTTCAGTTTTTAGTGTTTTAATTATGACAGAATAAGTTATCTGATAAAATAATTAGAGATTTCTTTATATAAATAAACAATAGATTGAAAACTATTTTACAGTTAGGTTTGATATTAAATGGAATGAATTGAATAGTTTATTGCTTTTGTAAAATACATCCCTAGATATGAGCCCCTAACACTTAGAGCACTACAGATTTTAAGTGACTAAGATAATAAGAGCATTACAAAGATCTCGTTACAATGTTCACTTGAGCACTTAGCGGGAAATCCTTCTACAATTGAATGGCATGAATAATTCCAATTGTAGATATAATGTTAGAACATTTTAATTTGCTTTACTTTAACTGCTCTACACAAACAAACCCGCATTATCTTTAATCATATAAATAGACATATGTACGTGCATTATTCTATTGCTGTTTAAAGATCTTATTCACTGTTATTACTAATCATTTATTCTTGTCGTTAGTAGTATTTAGACTCTTATCGTTTTTATCTTTATTTTGATACTTATTATTCTTGTCCATGTATATAGTTATCGTAAATATTGTTTTTACGCTACTATAACCTTTAAGATAGTTCGGTTTCAATAAAGTTTTCATTCTAGCATTGTATTTTAAACGTATATTTAATAAAAAAGGAAAAATACGTAATGTAAATATAAAATATAAAAGTAAATCGGGCAAAATAATATCATCTAAAGTCCTCTTTATACACACTCTGCTTATACAAACAAACTTTCCTGCTACACTCCAGACACACAGGCTTTGTTGCACTTAATGTATTGATATGCAGTCTTTCTTTTTTTCTTGTAAGGACATGTGCCACAGGTTTTACGTTTAGGTAGTTTGCCTTTACGGGCTCCATCAACTTGCGTGACTGCTTCATCGTTATCTTGAGTTAAGATCTTCTTGATGGCTTCTTTCAAGTCTCGAGGAATTGTGAGAAAAGTAAGGCGTGATCGTAAGTGCGGTATGATGATATTGAGGAACAACTGCTTCAAAAATTCAAATCAGTTTATCAGACGATTTTTTTCTGTAGCTCAACAACATAATGTTCACGCTGCACACTAAAGATTCTACAAAAAACCGCAAGCGGTTATATTCTTGATCTTCTGTTTGGACTATAAATGGCGCACTTCATGTCCATAAGATCCACTACACACTTTGTTTCACTGTAGAAGGAAACTATTTCTGGTTTGCCTTTTATTTTTATCAACGTCTGATGTATGGTCCATAGAGGATATCAACACAACGGCTTTGTTTTTCTTTGGTACAAATGAAACGAGGGTGGTATTTCCGTTGAAAGCATAATCGAGGAACCCACAGTTCTTTTGCTGTTCGGAAGAAACTCTCTGAAGATGACCAGTTTCTCTTTTCATTGTCCCAACATAAGTTAGTTTTCTTTTGCTTATTTCATCAACAGTAGTTATCAGCAGTGATGTTTCTTTTACTACGTTTAATTGGCTTTCATAATTGAATAAAACTTTGTGTAGGTGTCATAAGGAAGTTTTGTTCATTGTCTGTCAGCCCCACACCACCTGATCCAGCCCCTGCATATATGAGGGTGTGAAAGTCAAAACTCTCATGATCCTAAAAGCAACATTTTGAGAAATCACAATTCAGTGATATAACATATATACCCATGTTTTACTAAGAAGCTATTTAGTAATTTACATGAATTATTGTACAAGGAGTGCAAATAAATAAGTTGTTTTATGATATTATTTACGTAAATATTTAAAAAATACGTTTAAAAATTGGATCATGTGAGTTTTGAAAATTAGGTTTGTAGCATGTTAGGTTTGCAAATAATAGTCTGGGATCATGTGAGTTTTGAAAATAGCATTCTGTGATCCGGTGTGGATTTATCACTAAAGGAGGGTTTTAATCTATAAACGGGTCCGTTTAAATAACAAGTTTAAATATTTAAAATTCGTGTTTTACTTTCAAAATGTTACTTGGGTTCACATACACTGTCAAAACTAAACAGAAGTTTGTAATATGGACAAAATAAATATATAACTGTAGTTTATAAAATAAAAAGAATTAGTTTATTATGGTCAGCAATACAATAAATATTGTACTTCATTAAAAAAATGAACACAATATAACTTTCGTTATATTGCAATTTGGATGATTGCAGGTCTTTCCACCATTTCACATATTTCTTCTTGTGAAATCGGTGTATTGGTGACTCCATAAATTATTTCCTTATAGAACTGGATTAATTCGTTGTCTTTCCAGCTTGGACCGAAATTGTTGATAAGTAATTTCTTAACATCTTTCTTTTATTTATTTTCTCAACATGGCTATTATTTTTAAATAACTAATAATATGTTTTTGACATAATGTACTATTATATGACGCTATTTTGCGGCTTGTGTGGCTGTTTGAATAAAGATTACCTATTTTATTTCTTTTCGGCTGAGATCGAATTCCTTTTCTCAAAGATATCAGGATTTAACTGGCCTGTTAAAATGCCTTTCTTGGTGAGGATTTGTTTTTTACCAAGATCAGACCTGTAAGCGTTTTCACCCCTTGTGTAAACTAAAATATGTTGTTTTCCTTTTGTAAAATTATCATCTCACAACTAGAAATTTGGAAGTTTCATTGTTTCAGGTCCTTAAACAACGTGCGTGCCACCGTACGGAAGTTGGCAACGTCACATTCAGTACTAATACACTTTATGGTGGAATTTCCTGATATAATATCAATAATTGTTGCAGGTTTTACGATCCCTTCAAGTTTTTTTCAATCGACGCTCTATAATACCAAATACTTTGTCGGAAGGCAAAAACTGTGCCCTGTGACTGGGAAAATAAGTTCAATTTTTCCAATATTACCTGGTGCAAATCGCCCAAAACATGCGTGGCACATTGCAACTCATGTGGAATTCTTATTTTGGCACCCACAGCCATCTGAGACCAGCCTTATCCTCTTATATGGACTCATGTCAATGGAACGCAAACAGTCAAAAACACATGATGAGATCAAGTTCGAATCCTTTGAAAATACGTTCTCAGTCCAGCAATAAGATGTGACTGTTGTAGGATTTAAGGGTGACTTACTGTATCCTTTCATAATCGTGAAATTTTGGAAGTTAAACTGACGGCTGTAATAAGTCAATTGGTCAGATATTTTTGGTGAGGGTTGATTTTTCTGGCAGTAAAAAGACAATATTAATGTTTCTTCTTTATTGTAGAAGGCCTCGTACTGAAGACGATGTATTCTCTTTCCCTTATACGTTCGACTTGCTTATTAATATCCTTTTCAGTCTTAATTAATTATTTCAGCTTTAAGAAGATTGAGCACACATAGGTTCTTGTGGTTCCGAAACCAACGTTGTATTTAGTCTAAAATAGGTTTACTTTACCTTCCGTCAAACAGTTCACAGCGTGTGATGGTAATAACACTACATGTTTCGCCGTGAATACGGCATCTTCAGGTTAAAGAACATAAATAAGTCCAAGTGGGACGCGTCACAAATTAATTAAAACTTAACAAACACAGTTCACACATGAGGAAAACAACGAACATTAAAACTTTCGGTAGGCCTATCACACAAATTTCATATCCTTATTTATGTTCTTTAACCTAAAGATGCCGCTGTGATCTTAAATAGATCACACGCTGTGAACTGTTTGACGGAAGGTAAAGTAAACCTATTTTAGTCTATTTACAACAGTTCTGGGGCTACAAAATGGATTTTAATTGTATTTAGTATTAAAAATCTTACGAAAAAAAAGAAAGTTTCACTGGTAGGTTTTCGGTTCTAGAAGAATAAATTCTCCACATCTTTCGTACACTAAGCTCGCTAGGCGTATACTTTCTAGAACTGTAGAAATTCCAGTTTCGTCTATATTTCAAACATCTGTAGGCTGAAACTTGAACCTTTCCATAACTTATTACAAATTAGAAAAATATTACCGTCATCCTGCCTGTTAAATGCTAAAATTCGGTTGATACTAGTTTCTGGCTTCCTTGGTGCTTCCGTTCCTTTTCATGAAACTAGAGAACCAATCATTATCAGCTACTTTGGCTTCCGTGTTGAAAGAATGCTTTATTTTGTTTTTCTGCAAACGTAAAAGTAGCACACCGAATGTCTTTGGGTGTTAGGTCACGAAACACTTCGGAAAGTTTAATTATGCGGTCAGAAAATGCAAGCTCCTGCTATGGTGTGAAAGTGGCATGGCGTCAAAGAGACGTGGGTTCAAATTTTGCTTTTGAAATCCTATCAAATAATGTTGTAACTGGAATTCCTTGTAGCTTCGCCGCTTTCCAGATGGAAGTTCCATTTTTCACCAAGCTAACAGCCACCTCATGTTTTTCTATAGACCACTTAGTTTTATCAGTAGTCCTCTTGGGATCACTGGGAATCTGAAACAACGAAAGCCCCTTGTAATGTATGAAGGTAAAATGAAAATGTAAAGGGCGGGCAATACCGAACAGTGAACGCCATTACCCGAATTTAACTATCGTGTTTCCAACTAACCTATGTGAGTAATGAATACGTTTAAGCCTAAATCCTAAGTATGTTCGTATTCTATATGATATTCCTATATTGTAGACAAGTAAGAAAACATCTACGGTTAATAATAACGCATACATACCTTCAAATATCAAGAAAAGTTCTTACATACACATACAAGAAAACACATTTTTGTCCATAACTGCCTCAACTCAACTAGCAATGTGGTGGCGTTGCTCTAGCAGTTTCGCATTTCACCCATTAGGTTGCAGCTCAAGATGGAACCCAAATATACGATTCTGGAGGGATAGAGAAGGGTATTCGGCACTACCCTCTGTTCGCCATTATCCTGTTCTTCCCTAAGCCCGATTAAACAAGTAAAGGTGACGGGATGATTGACTGTGTGAAAATAGCATTAATTTAAAAGGCGACAATTTGGGATACTCATGACCCTAGGTGATATAGTCGAAAATATGAATGAGATACCTTGCAGCCTGTTAAATCCAAGTAATTTATAGCACAAATATACTTTTGTACAGACTTCTAATTAATTTTTCTTTATGTAATTTACTGCACTTCCTTTTTTATATTAATTATATTGAACAATAGTTTAACACTATTTGTTGAATAGTTTGTTGAATACGATCTGAACTGAAATGAAGAATTTTAATGTTGGAATAATAAAATCCTTAAGGGGAGTCTGTAGTCAATTTTTTAAAAAATTTTCATTTTCTTAATTAGTTATTTTCTTGTTATTCATTTTTTTTGTCAGAACAGTTTAATATATTATACTTATATATTATTTTAATCTAAAAACCTGAAATACATTTTACAAATTCATATGACATATTGTTGATTTTTTCCAATTTTGACATATACACTTAGATTTTTTATGATTGCTACACCACTCATAATATCTACCTAATCTTGCAGCTGATATTTGTTATTGCTATGTCAGTTAGTAAAATGATGATTGTGTTTGTTTGCATTCATTGTTTATATGAGATTTTGTGCTTTGTTGGTGTAACTATAGTTTTAGCTAGTTGTATCATTTAAATGTTAATTATTATGAAAATGCCAACGTATAGAGAAATTCAGTAAAAGGAAATATTATGTAAATCAACATACTCCTAGTCTTGTGAGTAATTTAGGCCAAGACCCATTTCGTCCTAGTTGAGTCCCATCTCAAAGTAGGCCTACAACTTGTTCTACCTCTAGTAAAAAATTAGCCTACCTAAAGTTAACTGGTGGAAAAAGAGATTGCCTTCCAAAATAAATCAGATAGGGAATATTATTATTATAGGTAATATATTATCTGTACTCAATTACCTTTTAAAAAATGACTGTACTCAAAAAAAAAAAAAAGAAAGAAAGAAAAAAAACTCCCTGGAAATATGTGAACTTCCCGACAAAAGCACAGGCATGGTGTCCCAACTAGAAATAAGTTGTACTAACTGTAAATATAAGTAAGATTATTCTTTAAGTAAAAAAGTGTCATCTGTAGTAGCTTACAACAGTGGTTACTTAGGGTGGGTGAAGGTATTGAAGAATTCTTTGGTGAAGCTGCCGTAAACTGTATGCTTGGGCCGGAAGGGCTTGATCAAATATGGCAAACAAAAGCCAATAAAAAGTGGAAGAGGAAGCCAAGAAGGCCAGAGTAGCAGCAACAACTATCAAGAAAAAGCTGGAAGACTTGGAATTGATGAAGTTGCTTGAAAAAGACAGTATTTTCTCTTTTGGCTTGAATTATCGAGAACTTTAGGTACAATTTTTTCAGAATGTTTGTGATATATTTTCTTCAAATGTTTACCAAATATTCCCGTCTAACTATAAATATTAAACTTGATTTTTTGTCTTAACCTTTGTTTACAAAATATAATTTCAATAATACTAATGTTTGTAAAAGATATTTTTTAGTTTTATGAATAATATTTTATTTACAAAATCCTGTACTTATGTAAACTTACTTTTAGGCGGTTTATACACATATACATCTCGCAAGGTGCGACTAGCATTTTTGATGTCAGAAGCATTGTGTGAGATGCATGCAGGCTGCATGCATACGCATGGTCGTGACATGTGCTAGGTGGGCAGGTGAGAGAGGTGGGAACTTTTTGGCGCTCAGTTCATTGGAGATTGTCGTCATCGGATGATGAAACGCTGTTGTTACTTACCGTCATTAGAAAACGACGTCAAAGAAGAATAAATATTGAACGTGAATATTGGGTAAACCCTTATTGGCGCCAAATGTTGAAAGTATCTAATACATAATCAGCAAACAGCTCTTGGAACACCCAGAGAAGTTCCAGAAGTTGTACCGCATGAATCCAGACACATTTATAAAGTTACATGACCTTCTGAGAGACCATTGTGACATAAAGAATAGTAGATGGCGTGATTCTGTCGGTGTTGAGGAACGACTCTCTATTTTCTTAAAGTATGTGTTATATGAATGAATACATAGAGTTTTTGGAGTATAGCGATATATAGTATTAAGCACGGTAACTAGAATAATACGGTAGGGTTCACGCGCATGGTGCGCAGTAAATCTTGGTGTCAATGACGTCACACAGACATATCAGCTGGTTCATCGGTTAAACTGAATGTAGTAATAATCAGTAACTGCTTTTCTTAAATCACTGTTTTCATTAACCATAAACATAATACCCGTTAATAACTATTATTAATGTCATACAAATACTTTCAATGATAATATTATTAATGACAAATGAGTATACATTATTGATGTTTGTTTAACGGTTGGTTAATATTAAAAGGTGGCTCCATCGGTTTGTCCAATTAATCCAATTAAAATATGGTCGTTTAGTTTTTATTTGGAAATGTATCAATAAATAACAACTGTCAAGTTTTGAAACAGCTGTTTATATTGATCCTAATAAATATAATTTAGTCTTGAATTATTACAGTTATATTGATTTTTTTAAATAATAAAAAAAAAAAAAAAACAGTTCTTTTGTCTGAAAATGTTCTAATTTTATTTAATTTGGCCAAATTTCAGTAATAATAATATAAAATAGTATTATTATAAGTATTTTTAGTGTTTTAGTAATAGTTATTAACCGGTTAAAGCCTAGTCGTTAATGAAAACAGTGATTTAAGAAAAGCAGTTACTGATTATTACTACATTCAGTTTAACCGATGAACCAGCTGATACGTCTGTGTGACGTCATTGACACCAAGATTTACTGCGCACCATGCGCGTGAACCCTACCGTATTATTCTAGTTACCGTGGTATTAAGTATTAAAATCGTACGTAATGGAATCAGCTGATTATTTAGCGTTTAGCGTAACTATTTTACAGTTTTCAAAACTCTATATTATTTGGAATCATATTTTGTCATGTAAAATAAAAAAAGGTCTGTTTATGTATCTGAAATTATTTCAAACTTGCAACCACTCATATGATTTATAATTGTTTTAATCGTTTCATAAATGTATTGCCAATATTATTTCTATTACTAGAAACAGAGCCCGTTGTGGTCAAATACAACGGTCTCTAGTAAAATGGTACGTGTAAGCTATTTCCTGTAAAATCAAAAAAAATTATTTATAATTATTTTCAATATTGAAATTGTGCTTAAAAAAAATTGGTTTTCTGTTAGATTAGATACTTAAATTAAAATAAAAATCAAACATAACGGTAACGTATTTATTTACAATATTTCTTTATACACAACATTCTTTGTAAATATTTTATTAGAGTTTTTCAACAATTTTCCTTGTTCTTTGTTGGGGATAATTTTTATTTTAATATCATCAAAACCCTAGACAGTGCAACATACAATTGTCCATGGCTGAATACTGGTGCTGGTAGGTAGACACCAACTTTCTTTAAAGTGTCCTTGTGCTTTACTAATCGTCATGGCAAATGCTAATTTTATAGGAAATTGTCTTCTTTTTAAAACAAATGGCAATTCTGTGTCCGTCTGTGCTAAATCAATCCTTGGAATGAACACAATGTCACCTGCTGAAGATCCAGTTAAAACCTCTGCAATTATTAAATTAGGCTTTAACTTTTTAACAATTAATCGGGTGCCATTACATAACCCTCTTTTTGTGTTAAGATTTCTTAGTATCATTATAACAGCTCCAATCTTTAAATTTAATTTATGTATTGGCATTCCTGATGGTGATAGCTGATTTAAAAATTCTATAGGGTAATGTGTATCTGCATGGGAACTATCATCCGCTTCAATAGAATCCGAACTTAAGTATGTTTCTGGTTTTGCTTCCAGTAAGTTGTGAACAGTTTCATTTAGATAATCCACATCTGTGTTTTTTGAACATAAAATAGCCTTTTGGGCGAATTCATGAGAGTGTGCAATGTCCAACTTATCCCCAAATGTATCTCTGGCTATGTTACCGTGACTTAAAATTTTTTGTGGTATTTCTATTAGTTTTGTGGTATTTTCATATGGTAAATCATATGTTCTATCAGTCAGACCATTTCCTACGCTTAATAGCCACTTGCTAAATAAATCATCCACTGATCGTACATTTTTACTCAATCGTAGGATCTTAAAGCATTCCCACAGTGGGTGAAATTTTATACTTGCTTCTATTATTTTAGTTCTGTTACCATGTCTGACAACTGGAAGAGTTTGCCTGAAATCCCCACCTAGTAACATAACTTTTCCACCGAAAGAATTCTGGTTGTTCATTATTTCCTTTAGCACTCTGTCAATGGCAGTCAAAGCAATTCCTGGTGCCATAGTTGCTTCATCCCAAATTATGATTTTGGCTGATCTAATGATGGTGGCTTCGAGAGAATTCAATCTTATATTTGAAACGGATGTTTCGTTTAAAGGGGGTACCAACTTGAATTGGTTAAAATATGTTTTACCTCCTTCCAATAAGTTTGCAGCAATGCCAGTAGACGCAATAGGTAATGCAATATATTTTCCTCCACGCACTGTACACAGAATAGTCTTATACAAATAAGTTTTTCCTGTGCCTCCTGGCCCATCCAGAAAAAAACATGTTTCTGGGACTTCATTGTTTATTGATGCAATTATATTGTCATAACACTGTCTTTGCTCGGTATTCAAACTATTTATCATTTCTTTGCTTTTTTCTTTCTCTAGCTCATGATCATAGATATCAGTATGGTTGATTGGTAGGATATCATTTACTGGCATCGGGAGATTGCATTTAAGGCAAGAGCTATGACTTGCTTTTAAGGTGTTGTTAATTTCTATTAGAGTCAAATTTTTACAACGTTCACAGTTATCTGTATGGCCTATTTTGTGGCTGTTTGCAAAGTCTTCCCAAAGATGAGATAGGTATTTTTTAAATAATTCCTTAGCATTAGATGGGGAAGCAAATATTAGAATATATGAGAATAAGTCCCTTAAATTTTTAGGCATGCTAAAATTGACAGCTTCAGCTAAAGTTTTATCCCAAATTTCGTCATTTTTTATCAAGCCTTTTTGCACAGCCGCTTCATGAAACGTATCATAATTAGTACCATCAATCGTTTTTAAATCATCATAAGATGTAGCACCAGGTACATGAAGCAGAAGAAGTCTTAAACAATACCTTTCAGGATCACAACCCAGATTTACAAAATACATTCGACCAATTATATTATGTCTGTCTTGCTGTCTGCGAATCCATTTCCTTGTTTTTTTATTAAAAACATAATTTTTAGGTATATCGCTATAGTAAATTAATCTAGCATTTTCATCTTCCGCGTTTAACTTAAACCATGCTGTCAACATTGTATCTTTCACAGCAGTTTGTAACAGATTGTCTGTATTTCTGTTTAGTGAATTTGGATGGAAGACAATGCTTTGATGTTCAGGAAGGTGAACAGGCAATCGTATTATAGTGTGCGACTGTTTGTGCATGTCATTTCCAAGTATTCGCCACATGGCTTCTGGTGCACTTACATATCTACTATCTAAGTGCTTCTGTATTTCGTTAAATTTTTTGTTTCTTTCTGTGATTTGTACATTTGCACAATCATGCCCTTTATACACATATTTAAAAAGATATTTAACACTTTTGACTGTAGCGCAAACTTCCACATTGATATGGCAGTTGTATTTTAACAAAAGATATGGATTATAAGGAACCACCCATGTATTGTCAATTACTTTATTTCTCACGGACAAATCATTACCATTATTTCTTCGGCGGTATTGAGGGTATCCATCTTTGTTAGCCAAAGTTTCATTTTGAAAGGATTTAGGATAGTTTTTAGTACACTTATTTTCCTTCATACACGGTGAGTTTAAATTACACTCACCACAGGGTCCATGAATCATATGTTTTGTAACAGCTGCGTGTAAAGTAGGAAATTTGTCTTTATCTGGCAACTCAGCCGATACAATTTGGTCTATATGTTCTGGTAATTTTGGAGTATCTTGTTCTTTTAATATCAGTAGGATGTGAGCATGGGGTAGTCCCCTTTTTTGAAACTCAATTACATGTATGTTGCCTACTGGGATGCCAAAAATATGTTTTTTGTTTATATCATCCATAAGTTCTGTTAGCTTTAATTGAAAAACTCTAGAAACTAAATCTGGACGATTTTCAACGGACTGTCCATTTAAATTTTGAGTAATTTCTTCCCATTTTGGATTACAGGTTATTGTAATAAAAAGATCAGGTTTACCATAGTTCCTCACTATTGACATAGCGTCTTGGTAGTTTTGCATCATATTTCGTGGACTTCCTTGAAATGTTGATGGCAAAATGAATGGCTTTCCAGGGGGAAACAATTCATTGTCTTCTGACAAACGAATCTGGTCCATTAAACCTTTGTACTGTTCAATTCTTAGTTGAGATTGATTCTGTCGAATGAAATGTAATCTGTTTGCCTCAATTTTGGTGTAGGCATCAACAATATATTGTTGTGTGAGTTTTCCTCCACACAATAAAGGATTAAATTCATCACGTACAGAAAGTCGATATTGATAATATTGCATCTGAGTGACTCTTTTTCTTGGATTTAAAGCTTTATTTTTAATATTTTGGAGATATGGTGGCTTATCATTCAGTGGAATATTTATTCCCCAACTTTGATCGCCGTATGGGAAGAACATTGGATATACCATTGGTTCCAAATTTGGGTCCAAAATGCTAATTCTCTGAGTCCTTCTCTTATTGGTTGTGTTGTTAGCACGACAATGAATCAGTAAATCACGGTGCAGAGGTGGTACGCCATCCGTATTCTCGAAAATAACAGCAACCTCATTACATCTTGCAGAGTTATATCTTCTTTCATCATATTTTCGGTCTTGAATAATTGCCATCGTCACATCAGATGAAACAGCGTTATTCATTAATGTGTCCTGCATGCATTCTTGCTCCACTTTATACATCATTTTGCATGCTTCTGCAAATGGATTATACTTTGACATGAATGAGCCTAATATTTGTAGTAAATGTTCATTGCATCCAGAGTTTTCTTTGATTTTCATTCTTTGAGTTGTAGCCTCATCAGGATCAAATATATACAGCTGAGCATATTTACGCTGTTCTCCATTTTCAGGATGTAATGTACCAGCACGATGATAAATAGTGCCATTAATTCTAAAACAATAAGGTCCATAACTTGCAGGAGGAACTATTTGCGCTCCCATAGAAGCAAAAGACAGCGAGCTGTTAATAGAACGAATATTGTCCATAAAGTTATCGGAATAATTATGATTATTAGTCATTAGCTGTTCAATTAATAAGGCATTTTGAATCTGTTCTAATATAACTTTCCCTTTTGAGCAGCATTTAGAAAACATTTTATCAGAAGGCCGCTCTCCGACAAAGTGTTTAGCACCACAAAATTCACAAACCTCACTAAGACTGCCACATGAGTGTAATTTTATTTCGTTTTCATTGTTTACAACTTTTAAGGCATCAGGCACTGAAGTGATGGGTTGTAAAATATTATTTACATCACTATCCTTTTTCCCCTTTACCTTGCGTTGGTCTTTTGATTCACGTCTGCCAGTTAATGATTTTCTTTTCCTATTCTTTGTTGGACGGCCACGTTTGTGGGTTGCAGAAGTTGCGTCCTTTTTAATTGGAGAATGGGTCACACTATCTTGTTTTGAGTTATTATCATTTTGTGTATTTCTATCCTTGTGGTTAAGTGTTACCTGTGTTAATTGTTTTTTATGAAATGTCGATTCACATTTGCCAGATAATGCTTTTCTTTTCTTATTCTTTGTTGGACAACCACGTTTGTGGGTTGAGGAAGCTGCGTCCTTTTTAATTGGAGAATGGGCCACACTATCTTGTTTACATTCATTATCATTTTGTGTATCTACATCCTTGTGTTGAAGTTTTACCTGTGTTAATTGTTTTTTATGAGAAGTCGATTCACGTCTGCCAGATAATGATTTTCTTTTCCTATTCTTTGTTGGACGGCCACGTTTGTGGGTTGAGGAAGTTGCGTCCTTTTTAATTGGAGAATGAGTCACTCTATCTTGTTTTGATCCATAATCATTTTGTGTATCTCCATCCTTGTGGTTAAGTGTTACCTGTGTTAATTGTTTTTTATGAAATGTCGATTCACATTTGCCAGATAATGCTTTTCTTTTCTTATTCTTTGTTGGACAACCACGTTTGTGGGTTGAGGAAGCTGCGTCCTTTTTAATTGGAGAATGGGCCACACTATCTTGTTTACATTCATTATCATTTTGTGTATCTACATCCTTGTGTTGAAGTTTTACCTGTGTTAATTGTTTTTTATGAGAAGTCGATTCACGTCTGCCAGATAATGATTTTCTTTTCCTATTCTTTGTTGGACGGCCACGTTTGTGGGTTGAGGAAGTTGCGTCCTTTTTAATTGGAGAATGAGTCACTCTATCTTGTTTTGATCCATAATCATTTTGTGTATCTCCATCCTTGTGGTTAAGTGTTACCTGTGTTAATTGTTTTTTATGAAATGTCGATTCACATTTGCCAGATAATGCTTTTCTTTTCTTATTCTTTGTTGGACAACCACGTTTGTGGGTTGAGGAAGCTGCGTCCTTTTTAATTGGAGAATGGACCACACTATCTTGTTTACATTCATTATCATTTTGTGTATCTACATCCTTGTGTTGAAGTTTTACCTGTGTTAATTGTTTTTTATGAGAAGTCGATTCACGTCTGCCAGATAATGATTTTCTTTTCCTATTCTTTGTTGGACGGCCACGTTTGTGGGTTGAGGAAGTTGCGTCCTTTTTAATTGGAGAATGAGTCACTCTATCTTGTTTTGATCCATAGTAATTTTGTGTATCTCCATCCTTGCAGTTAAGGGGAAAACACTTGTTTTTCAACTGGAGCAAATCACTATTCATAGAATTTGGTTTCATTGATTTGTGTTTGTGAGATGTTTCATGTCTGCCCGAAAATGTTGTTCTTTTTCTATTAGTTGATGGACGGCCACATTTGGGTTTTTGTAAGGTTACATCATCTTGATTATCAGAATCTTGATTATCAATTAAAACATCGTAATGCCCAGCATCCAAATTACCTGAGAATAGTAGTTTGTATACTGTTGTGCCTTCACCAACTGTTACATAAGAATCCTTGTCCTCAGCAAATATTTTGAATTGACAGTTAAGAAGTCTTGCTGCAGCTTCAATTTCAACGTTACCGGCGTATTCCCCATCTTTAGTCATTAGATCTCTGTAATCTGTTGCGTTTTGTACCGTTAGTCTATATGTCTTATCCCCTACTATAAAAGGGCAATAGAAGTCCCAATGATTTACAACTTCATCAACTACTTTGGATCGTATTTCACTGTATCTAGATTGAGATGTATAACGTAAAAATGAGATACTCCTAAACAAACAGTTTCCATCACCAACTATATAATGAACCAAAACGTTATGCATTTTCAGACCAATATATAAAAATATATACTCCTAAGTATTTAATTTAAGGTTCACAGTAATTTTCAAGTAACAAATTTTGGCTGTAAAAACCACTCACCACTTAAATACACAACTTAAGAAACACACACATAACCTAAGGGACACACTTTAAACACAAATCCCAAATGTAAACAACAAAACTATGAGAATTCTTGGATTCAACAAAGCAACAATCAGCTGTTAAATTAATAATCAGCTGTTAAATTAATAACACGTGTACCATATGATTAGAAACAGAATACTGGCAAACCTACCCCTTTTCAATGTTATGTATTTCTTACGAAGAACATGTTTTTTTCACTTTTTCACCATAAATACTAACAAACATCAACCTTCCATATTTTTTGGAAAATCTAAATGTCTAAAGCTTTCCAACAACACATTAATTATTAAAATCGGTCCAGTGGAACTCTAGATTTAGTTGTACAAAGTTTAACTAAAATATATCTAACTCAGTATTTTTTCAACGCAAAAAATGTGTGGTAGCTTTGGTTTTATGCAAATAACTTTTAAACGGTGAGGAAATCGACAAGAGTGGAAGGTGATTTTCTGAAAGAGAATTAAATTTCCTACAAATAGCTACTAAGCATTTCTTGAAAAACCTCAAAAAAGGCAGCTAAAAATTAACTTAAAATAAAAAATTTGTGAAAACCCGTTTTCAATGTATTTCTTATGGAGAACAGGTTTTTTGACTTTTTCACCATAAATACAAAAAAAAACATCAAACTTTCATATTTTTTGGCAAATCTACATGTCGGAAGCTTTCCAACAACACATTAATTATTAAAATCGGTCTAGTGGAACTCTAGATTTAGTTGGTCGAAGATTTTCAAAACTGAATTATTATAAGAATAGATTACTAAGGTTAGAGAAATTTTTAAACGTAAAAATGTTTTGTCACAATTTAAGCAATATTATTAACAGTTTTTTTAGTTATTTAAGCAAAAGCATTTTAGTGAATTTAACAACAATAAACAAAACTTAACTCAATGAATAATTTTTACTTGTACAGTCATAAATTGTACGTATAATTAACAATAGTTAATTCATTTCATTTAAAGAGTTGTCAGTAGAGTTAGTTGGTAGGCCTACAGTAGTCACATGTGAAGTAGGAAGCAGTAGCTTCATCCGCATCCGGAGCATCGTAAACTTGCATATTGTTGAAGTTCTGAGATGAGGTCATGGGAAATTCATTTGACATCGTTACTGGAACTGGTGGTCTGGCCACGGTAGGGGTTTTCATTATATAAGGGTTCGTAGAACTTCTGTTTGGCATCGTGGTTACTGGTACGGTTGAAGTATCTAGGAGAGTTCATTGATGCACTGGGAAAATTTTCTCCAACCGTTTCTGATGGTGTATTTGCTCGAGGATAAATTTGCCTGGTAAAGATATTTGCTGAAGTGAGAGGCTCGATGATAAGAGCCAACACTTTACGCTTAAACCGTCTTTTGGTTTGAGGTGTAAACCATTTATATCCGGTAAAATACTTTTGAAGCAGTCAAGGTCAGCTGATGATGTATCTTCTCTTCCATATCTGGTTTATTTCTTGTCAAAGTATGTGGAGACAGCCTTCTCTAATGAGTCTTCTTTTATTTGTTACTATTTTAAACTTCGAGCTCCACCATGTTGATAAAGATTATGAAGGCGTGATTGAAGGAGGGATTTGTGAAGAATTACCCGTAGAAACTGTTGTTGCGGCCGTTTCTTGCTTAGTAGACTGGTCCTCTAAATGTTCCTCAACATCGTCCCCTAACTCTGCTATCCTATCATCTGTTTCCTCCTGTTGAGATAACTTACTTAAGCCGAGGTTCCCCGACTGAGATTTAGGCTTGGTATACGATAGTAAAATTGCATCTGGTCCTACAAGTAGTAAGGTTTCTTCACTCCGCCTCCAGTTTTGCTCTTACTCTTCAAGTACCTTATGAATTCACCACGGACCTTTTTCCAACGCAATCTGCATTCCGCCTCTGAAGAATATCACCTATAGACAAGTCATTTTAGCCATTTAAACCCTATTATTTTTAACTCAAAATTTTATAACAGTGAAATTTTTTAATATTTTTAGTAGCAGCAGCAGAAATCTTTATATGCTTCCCAATCAATACCTTTTCATACTCAGCAAAATAATTGCTGAAAGTTACGTAATATTTTTGTATTTTCAGGTAGACTATTTATCTACGGGTTTGACCTTTACTGTGCTGGCCTACGAATTTTACCGTGGAGTGTCAACTGTAAGCGAAATTGTGGAACACATTGCTGAGTGTTTGTGGGAGACTCTTCAGACTATATGCCAATGCCTTCAACAAACGATTGGACAGTGATAAGTGACAGGTTCTACCAACAATAGAATATCCCGAATTGTTTGGTAAGCATAGACGGAAAACGTGTGTGTGAAGTGCCCGCAGAACTCTGGATCAGCTAATTACAATTATCATGGATTTTTCTCCTTGGTATTGTTCACCTATGCTGATGCGGACTCCCTGTTCACGTGGATAAGTGTTGGAGATTATGTTAGGTACAGCGACGGAAGAGTAATACAATATAGTGGCTTTCTTCAAGCTTTAGAGAGGAAAGAACTACGTATTCCGGATCTGGAACCATTGCAAAACACTACAGACCCACCATTCCCTTACTTTTTCATCGGATACCAAGGGTTTCTTTCAAAAGAGCTTATAATTCGGCCATACCCAATAAAGGAAACAATAATGTTAAGAGGGCATTTAACTATCGGTTGTCCCGTGCAAGAAAGAGTGTAGACCGTGCATTCGGAAAGTTGGCACATCAGTTTAAAATTTTCTTGGGCCAAATAGAATGTGAACCAACAAAAGCAATTAAAATTGTAAAATCTGCATGCGTTTTGTACAATTTTATCAAAGTTCATCGGCACACCTCAGTACGAGAATGAATTTGAAGAAGCATACAATAACTTGACACCACTACAACAAACTCGCCTAGTAGGACAGTCGTCTCGTGCCAAGGATCTTCTTACCATGTTGAGTAATTATTTTACAAGACCATAAAACGCGTTGCCTTTTTAAAATATGAATACCTTAAGGATAAAGACTGGTGACATTAGCAACGGTATTAGACTATAAAAAACAAACGTTTAACCAATGTTAAAACAAAACAGAACGTGTGTGAGGTCATGAGAACGTACTCTGTATTAACATTACAATAAAGTATGAGTCTAAATTAAACGTACAACTTTTTATTCTTATAAAAAATAGTACCTAATACTTAATTGTGCACTTTTGTAAAGCTCATATAATTAATACATATTATACAGTATATTAGTTTAATTCTTTCTTTTACTTATTTTTCACTTATATGAAATTGTTATTTTAAAGAAGAAAATAACAAACACCATTCAATATGTAATAAATAATTCTTTATCATCAAATCTATACTACAAACATTCAAATCCGATTTCCTAGATTTGTTAGAGTTATATTGCCTAATTTAAAAATCTAAGGTCAGTTTGTACTTCTCTGTACACAAAGAAGCGTGATGTATAATATGTGGGGGCAAATCTTAAAATAAAAAATCCTTATCAATTATTATTATATACAGTACCAGTAAACGTCGCACAACACACATTTATTACAATATAAGCACAAATATATTACAATACAAGTACAAAATGCACAAATATTATGGTGATCGATTTTGGTGAACTACGCTCACCTTCCTCAGACCAGAGGGATTCACAAAAGATAGTTGGAGTCTCCTCCAGAGCTAACACAAATTCAATACTTGTTTTTTCGTCATTCGGAAAAAGCATTTCTAATTATTACAAACTAACTATTCACACAATTTCAACTAGGGTAAACACAATTAAATTACAAATTACTAATAACAAACTCAAGCTATTCAAAAAGTGACTTTCCGTACTTGTCAACGTAGTACACCGTGGGAACAGAGCGTCAGGGCTGTCTGCGTATGGCCATTGGCCATGTGACTTGGAAATGTGTTCTGCGCATGCGCCAACTCAAGACGCACTTCCAAAACATCTACCGATCGGTTCCTAGTAAGGTGTGCCAAACAGCTGCAACTGCGACGGTGCCGGCCGTGAGTCAGTACCGCGAGACAGTTCCACGACTAATGAGACACTCTCGGTGGTATTTTTAGCTTTGATGGTGTCATTTCTACAGTACCACAACGGGTGTGGATTTTTAATCATAATTTCAGTTCCAGCTTGGTACTTAAAAGATAACCAATTACTACATGTTTGATTTTAATACTACATAAATATAAATATTTATCTATAACGTTCATTTTTATAGATATATCAATTAAATGCTTACGATCATGCGTATTAAGAAAGAGATAATCTTTAAGATTAAAAGAATAAAAAAGGATAGTAGGATTTATTTTACAAAATATGAAGCTAACATTTTTAGGCCTATATATGAACAAAATATTAAATATAACCTAATTTTTGACATAATTATAGTTCATATTTAAATAGACGAGTTCCCTTACTTTTGTAGTTTTCAACTAAGATCGTTTTTCATTTATAATTAAATCTGTCTTCGAAAAAAATACGTTCACATAGAACAGACGTGGCAATGAAACATAGGCATTGTTTAGCCAGAGTAATTAGTGATGGGTATAACAAATAGGGGAAGGTTGGGTAGTATCGGACACTTAAGCTTTTTTTCAATTTTCTAGTTACTGATAAGAGAAATCATAATTTACTATGCATAGCATCAAAGTTTGAAAATTTATTTATATACACAATAAATACCATCAATCCTATAGGTATGCATATATAACTTTTTCAAACTTTCTCTGACCCCTACTTTTGGGCTCATTTGATTTTTGGCGGGTAGTATCAGACAGGTTTAACTACAACTACTTTTAGGTGAACTAAAACAACTTGCAGCCTAAAAACACACTGGTATTGTTACAACTGGTTAAATGCATAAAAAAAATTAATAATAGTTATAAAAAGTTTGGTTTTAAATTAATTAAATACTTCTTTTAAAAAAATCGAACTTTAAAGTCACAAAATTAAGATATGTTGGCCTAAAATACATTGTTTGTGGTTCTATTTACAGTTGTTCTTCTTAGTTTCTTATCCAACACAAACATCACACTTATAATAGAGAGGAATGTCCTCAAGCATCGCAAGTTTTCGTGAGCCCAACCCATGCATACCGAGCATTGTATCCAGTTTTCTTGAAATGTCTCGTCACAAATGATGCAATGAGTCTCTTCTTCTTGACACCTTCTTCCTTCTTCAAACTGCAACTGTCTTTTGGCGTTTTGTTTTACATTTCTGTCTGTTGCCTTTTTCAAAACTGGCTTTTTCTCAACTTTTTCCTCCTTTGAAGGCTTAGGCCTAGCTATTTTTGTTTTAAGGTTTCTTTTCTTTTTATTTTGTTCAAGTTCTCTCTTACGGCGCTTCTCTTCCATCAATCTTTTTCTTTCTGCTGCTTTTCTTTCCTTAAGTTCTTTTTCTAATTTCTTATCTTCCAATTGAACCTTATAGGGTGTAGAAGTCAAAATTTCACTTTTTTCTGAACGATTTTGCCTTGTTACGAAATTTTTATTTGAACTACTTGGCAGTGGGGATAGTTTTTCCAACAATGCTCTTGATTCATTTAAAGAACTAGAGCCTGCCAATAAATTAGTGTCAAGGGCGTCGTTATTAAGGTCTGCGTCTGCGTGTTGAAGACATTGCCATGAAGGTTGAGTGTCTTCGTCTAGAAGCTGCCTTGAAGGTTCAGTGTCTTTGTCAGAAAGCTGCCTTGTAGGTTCAGTGTCTTCGTCTGGAAGCTGTCTTGAAGGTCCATTATCTGCGGTTGGAATCTGCATTGAATGTCCAGCGTCAGCGTCTGGAAGCTGCCTTGAAGATTCAGTGTCTGCACTCGAATCTGTCTTGAAGGTCCAGCGTCAGCGTCATGAAGCTGCCTTAATGGTCCAGCGTCTTCGCCTAATGGCAGCATTGGAGGTGCAGGGACAGGACGTTCATCACACGTGTTTAATGAAGGGGCAACATCTAAATCACTAAACACATTTCGGTCCAGTGGAAAAATCCCAGTGCATTTGAAGCCTGATTGAGCCAGCTCCATCAGACAGATTTGTGAAAATGCCTTGTTCACAAGTCCAGCCATGTCCCTTAGAGTGATTTTTATGTTTGGGTATTGTCTCATACAGAGTGAGCAAGCCTCATTGTAGTCATTTTTGAAGGGTTTCATGACAGTTCTGTCGAGAGGTTGAAGCTTGTGAGGGGTGTGAGGAGGTAGGCTAAGCATATGGATATGGTGGTCCTTAGCAAACGTAATAACCTCTAAGTCTTTATGGCTTGCGTGCCCATCTACAATCAACAAAGCAGGAGACTCTTCGCTTGGTTTCACTCTACTTTCAAACAATTTCAGCCATTTAAGACACCCACATGTAGTTATCCAACCACTTGGCTGTGCATCAAAAACGCTTCCCAAAGGTCCATGCTTCGTCAATTCAATGTCCATTCTGACTCTTGGAAACACGAAAAGGGGAAGAATAAACATGTCCGCAGCAGCGTTAATAGAAAGCAGGAGGATTACATTCCTACCACGTTCGGCGGTAGTCAGCTTGCCAACCTGTTTCTTGCCCTTGACGGACATTACTTTAAATCGATTAGTGTGAACACAAGTAACGCCAGTTTCATCTGCGTTGAAAATTTTCGATGGCACAAATTTGTACTTTTCAACTAGGACAGCAAGCTTGTCAAAAAATGGTCTACTTGCTCTTTGCTAAAACCAGCTGCTCACTGCAGGCTGGTTGATTGTGCCGTCCTCAAACTCAAATCTGGATACCTCTTCATAAACTCGTAGTAAAAGTCTTTACCTGCTTTTTTCTTAGCCTTATTGAACCTAGTCTTAAGTTTTAAAGCTTCAGCGTACTGGTAAGCAAAATTTAAAAATTCGTCTTTACTTAAAGGCATTAGCTGGCTATCTAAAGCCTTAACATGATCGTACAAAATCTGTTCTTGGTAGTTATCAAATTTCCTTTTCAACTGCAAGCTCCCCAAATCAGGTTTCATTTCTACTTCCTGTCTCTGTGATAGTGACTTAATTCTGTCTCCTAAGCTGCTCTTTGGGACAGTAAACCTCTCGCTAGCTTGTCTTATAGTCAATTTTTTCAATAAAACCTGGTTGATGGCTTGCTTCATTTGAGACTCATCCCATTTATGTCGTATTTCCCCCATTTACGAAAACCTAAAAATAAAAACGACAGTTAATTATCGAATATATTAAGTTATTTTAACTATATAGCCCACTGCAATAAAAACAATCTGTCCGATACTCCCCGACGCGAGCTTGTCCGATACTACCCGACTGATATGGTCCGCCATATTGCCTACCATATTCGTACTAATTGAACTAAACTAACCAATTACCTATAAAACCAAGTACAATCTCTATACAATCAAATGGTGGTGTTGAAACATAATAGTACTTACTCAGGTCAGCACAGTGATGTATCAAATATAAGTACGTGCATGGAAATTGCCACCAAAAAGCAAAAACTTGTCACAGCACAGACATTCACTGAGGCTCGCAACTCATAATGGCGTCTACGGAGTCTTCCATCTTGGAGCTTCTACTGATGCTTTTGTCAGTGCTGCCTCTAGCGGAAAAAGCTGGAAACATCGTTTGTCCGATACTACCTAGTACTGTAAATATAAAATATAGGATAACAATAATACTATAAAGGCCAAATACTACGATTAGCAACAGCGATAGCACGCACGCAACTGTTTTGTTTTGGCTTTTAAATTATTATAAGAGTACAGAAATACAGGTCGAGACTTTTTCATTTCTAAGAACTGCATAGTCCGTGAGAATGGGTACTGTTGACGTTGCTGGTACTGTATCACTAGCTCTGTGGAGTTGGAAGTTGGAACTGGGAGTTCCAAATGTTGTAGCGTAACTGTCGCGGTCCGAGCGTGAAACAGTACCAACGAGACAGTTCCAGTTACTTTGTCCCACCTCTAGTTCCTAGTGGCGCTGCGCGCTGCATACGACTAGCACACAAGCGATGCCAGTAGCACCTTGCCAGTCGCATATGTGTGTAAGCTCCACGTGATTAACGATGGTTGGTCTTCGAGATGAATATGTGTGTAACCCACCTTAGGTTTAATAGTTAGTTAATGAGTCATATCAACCTACTATGAAGTCTGGGTTACTATAACAGTTTTCAAGTAAATGGTATCAGAATATGACAAATTTAACTTTACAATAAATGGGACCACAAATATAAAGTTCCCTTAAGACTTTACATTTGTGTCAATCAGCTGAATTTCAAAATACAGCTGTTTGAATAATTTATAAATGTTAAATAATTCTTCAATAAACTATTAATAAATGGAAATTATTTTCTAAAATATATAAAACAGTGAAAAAATAAATATGATATGACTTATAAAATAAAAATAAGTTGACAAATAAAATTGTATGAAGTAGATTTATTTACAACATTATTTTTACAACTATTACACTTTATATTCATATTTAATCATATTTATATGCACTTTTTAAAGTTTAATTTGTTGCTTGTGTTTGAAGTTTTCAATGTTATGTTTGTTGCTAGTGCAAATTGTGTTAAATGTAAATAAATAATTATTAAATCATTTAAAAAAATATAATTTTCTATGCTCTATAGAGCCCTAATGGATTCACTTCAGGCTGAGTGAGAATGCATGTTGGCGGATAGCACGTCTTTCCTCAAACTCTCCTAAAAACATGCAAGGGACCGTAATGGATTTTCTGTAGTCGGCAAGGTCTCTACATTTTCTGTAGTCCTCTACAGAGCTGATAACATCCACCGAACACACTGAATATTTTTAGTTTTGGCTTCACTCACTGGTTCACATGGGCCTGTAAGGCCTGTGCGTGAACTTTATTCAACGAGTGAAGTACACACTGTTAGCTCAGTTGGTTGTTTATTTACTGTTATATGTGTTCTTTCTAACACAATTGTTTTAGCAATATAAGTTATTTTAAAACAGAGTTTATAGTTTACAAAACAATAATTCATGTTACACAAGTAAGTTTCTTGTTATTGATCCGTCAGTACCTGTAGCCGGGATGAAACTCCCTCGTAGGGAGTGTACACTGTTAAATCACTTCCGAACTGGCGTGGGCAGATGTCACCACTGGACATATAAGTGAGCACTGACATTAGATCAGTCGTGAGATTGCGGGTAGTCTACCATAACAATGGATCACATAATTACAATTACCCCCAGCGCTCTTTTACAGTGGGATTAGCTAGCATAAATAGAATCAGTGAGACAAGTCTTAATGGCTTAACGATTGGATAGGGCTTTGTGACAGATCATTTTATTATTTTTATTTATTATTGACATTACTATTGGATCTTATTCCAAATATATATTATTACTTTTTTTTATTAATTAAGAACAGCAAACCATTCGCTTGCAAAAAATACAGTACTTGCAAATATTATCCAAGAATATTTGCCTTATGGTTGAAAAAGTCAAAAGTATTTGTTATATCAATGAAATAGTTTAATTTCTCATTACAAATAAATATACCTTAAGTGAAACTAGTTACTGTACACAAATTAAGGGAGAAGGCGTGTTTGACTTAATAATAAATTTCTTTTACTGAAAAGAAAAGGGGAGCTCAGTACGAAGGGCGGGGGTGTTAAAAACACTCCTCGTTAAGTAACAAAAGACCCTTGATTGTACTTACCCGTTTCTTGGAAAAATCAAGTAGCTACGACCTTAACTTTCAACTCAAAGAACACAAAGTAACCTTCTGTTACACCTTTGCTAGGACCGACATTGTTGCAAAATGTTACATATAGAGAATAGCTACTTTTGTTAATATCCTTCTAGTCGTGACCCTCTTTTTTATATGCCATTTTTCGTGACCCTGGGTCCTGGAGTCCCACTGTAATAAAAAAATAAACAAAATTAATTATTTTAATTTTAAACATTTTTGGAGGCTACCTTTTAGTTTATTGGTTAGTAAGGCAATGAAAGTCATCGTAAACGTAAACTAAATGTTTGTTAACTATATTTTTCTTACAATAATACTTAACAAGTATGGAAGTTGAAAAAATATTGTCAAGTTTGCATTTTTTTCAGATCAGGCCCAAATTAAATATAAAAGTGAAATTGAAAAAAAAAATGTCCTCGAAAGATATAATATAACTAAAAAAAGTACTATTATTATTAATGTGCTCTTTGGGGGTGTTTTTTTCTCAAAATGCAAGGTGCAAAATGCACTATAAATGAATAGTGGTGTTAAAACGTTTTAACGCACTCGTTGCAGATTGGATTTTCACACCGGTGACACACAATGTTTGTTTTTATGTCTTTTTTACCTGGACAAGAAAACATCTTTTCCTCTTGGACTTCTCGACATTGTTTTGGGGAGGGTGGGGATGATTTTCAGGCAGTTTAGTCTTCAAAATATGCCTAGCTTTAGTTTGATTTGTAGAGAAGCAATTAATTGCAAACCGCTTTTGCATGTGAGTAGTTACAATTTCCTTTGGAAGACATTTCAGCAAATAATTTGTTGTAAAAATCAGAATTGTCCCTGAATAAGTTATATAGCATGTAAGAGTTTACACCAATAATGTCAAGTAGTGCAAACAGAATCCGCACTGGCCATCTGTGTGTATTTCTTGCCGTTGAGTAGTTTGCAAATTGCTTGTCCAAACTGTCAACGCCTTTAGTCATGTTGTAGCCCATTATCATGGTGGGTTTATTTGCATCATTGTCAAAGCTTTTGTCATGGTGCATAGAGGACACTAGTAGCACAGCTTTCTTTTCAGCAGGAACAAATGAAAGCAATGCCAGTTCATTCGTAAACCCAAAAAAAGCTGAACTAACGGCTCTGGTGGCATTTGATTGGAATGAAGCTGGTATTTTTGGCTTGTTTTTCTCCAGTGTTCTTACGTAATTAAGGCCTTTGATGAGCAGAAGAGAGGCCAACGGAACTGAAGAAAGCCAATTGTCGTCAGCTACGTTACGATTCGTGTTGAATACACATTCAGTCAATCTTATAACTTACCTTGGATGGAATGCTCAGTGGTGCATACAACGACTATTACTATGAAATTAATTTAGCATCAGATATAAATTATAAAAAGGAATGTATATAAATATCACTGGTGGCGCAGGTCTGTAACCCAGCTACTTGGGGAAAGACCGATGAATGTAGTAAGCTCGGTCCTCTTAATACCGACATGGTGCTCGTTCAATGGTTGCCATCGACATGGACACTACTAAATGGCTCTTTCTAAGGCACAGACGACCTTAGTTTGCAACAACACTACACTCTTTCGCTCCTCATATTCGCTTATCTCTACGGTCAGTGTCTCAAAAGTAAATAATAACAATAATGAATAACAGTTTAAAAATAATTTAATTAGTTATGTCCAGCATTAATAAGACTGAACAAGTAGAATTTAATATTCACACAACAGATATTTAATACGTTTGTGATCAGATGAGGAAGTCGTACGCAACAAAGACGTGGCCATGAGGGTGAGATGGCGCTTTAGGCAACCAGGGTACTCCCTTCTTGTCCCTGTAGGTCATGACATTTCGGGGAGGCATTGTGATAAAGTTGAGGGATTCTGCTAGCTTGGCACTGAAGTAACTTGTACAATCCATCCGTACAATGGACTTTCCCTCCTAGAATTTAACCATATTTCATCATACAGGATAACAATTCAACAATTAATTTTACAGTACACATTTAACATTACCTACACATTTCTTACAAAAGTGTATGGCTTTTTATTAGTATTTTTCTTTGCTTGTTTTTATTTAGTTTGCAGTTCTATAATTCATATATACTGTATGTCTGTTAGAAGCGGAAGAGTGATTGCAAACATTTTTTCAGGAATGTAAGATTGCTTCTACTTGAGTAGTTCAGAAGAAGTAAATTTTGTGAACTGTGACTATTAAACATCAATGATAGATGTGATACGATAGATGTTTGTTTTGTGTCTTTAATTTGTCATGAGCGCGCGCGTGTGTGTGTGTGTGTGTGTGTGTGTGTTTGTGTGTGTGTGTGTGTGTGTTGGACTGTTAATTTAAATCTTAGTATTTGAATCTTTAATGTCGATTCGACTAGGTATTGGTTTCGTTAAGTTTGACTTTCAATTATAAATGGAACGGAAGTTTTTATTACTGTTTGTACTACAAATAACTTATTATTAGTGGATCTTCCATTTTGTAAGGAAACAAAACGTGCAGGGCAACTTAAATCCAGAAAACCACTCTTAACTAGCCTACCAATTAATCTCAAATGAATTTCGCAAAAAAACAACAGAGCGTTAACTTAGGATACTTTAGAAGTTAGAAATAAGTTTCTGGTATCACACCTTATGACTGTCATTGGTGGAATGAACCTTCTAAGGAATGAATTATTGATTATATTTCGCAGGGATGTGGGAAGATGCAACTACTGGATATATAAGTGGGGAATGGCAAATTATAACAAGGCTGAAATTTATTTATTCTTAAGACGCCGATCGTCAAGATATGGGCGACTATGGATTTCGAATGAGTGAGATGAGTGTTAATGAGCGAATGTAGTCATTGTTACTTACTAAGGCCGATTATTCCTTAGAAAGTGTCATCAATTAATAGCCCAATGACAAATGAACAGCCGGTGGTTATCAGCTGACCCCTCACAAAATGTGTTACGAGTCTGATTTTGATCGAACTGAGAAAATTAGCTTATGAAGTTGGGATTTAACCAACTAAGCTACCAACTAATCTATGGATCACACAGTTAATTATTGCCCATCGTGTTCTTTACAAGGAGTCGGGGTTAGCTGGTTTTCATTCAATCGAATAATCAGGCGTTGAATTGTTCCGAAACCCGGATTTACGTCTGTGGTGGGAGATCGATATTTAAACACTAAGGCGCCAGTACTGTGTATGGTAGATTTTATTTGGATATTTTTTATTCGTATATTTTTAAAATTTATTCTCACATACCTTTTTACCGAGGAGCCTTGCCTCGTTGGATAGCAACTTACTGAAGCCCTTTCCTTGAGCCTCCTTCCTGGTTGCTAGGTAGGTTATGTCCCAGAGCTCGTCCACGTTTAAGCACTCAAATAGATTATAGGAGTCAGCAATGTCGGCCCACAGATGTAATAGCCGCTTGGTTTTAGGATCGCAGACATTGCAATCTGTAGCATAGCAAACATAAGAAACCTACTGTGAGGCTGCTACTCTGGACAACTAATTCATTAATACGGTATATATATCACCTTACAAAACCCAACCTAACCTAACAAACCATAACCTTGTTAAAACCAATACCTTTCCGGTTTAACTCGCTTAATATTGTTCCGAAGAATACCCTTGCCATATTCGTTATCATACAATTTAAGTACTTACAATGTATGTATACATACACAATGTATGTATACATACATTGTGAGTACTTAAATTTTATGATAACGAATATGGCAATATGTATGTATATATGTAAATATGTATATATATATACATACATTGTGAGTACTTAAATGGTATGATAACGAATATGGCAAGGGCATATATAAACTGAAAAAATTATATCCATGTTTTCTTAGTCATTTAGCTAATACGAAAATAAAATAAATTGTAGTTAAAAATGATAAGGTTTTGATGTATACAGTTTTTATATAGACTCTGTTATACATAAACACTGTCTAGGTAAAAATTGAGGTAACTTTATATAACATAAAAAAAAAAAAAACAGAAATATCAATAAGTACGATTGTTTTTATTATAAGAAATCTTTCACTTAGTATATTTAAAAGTGAGATGTGGTAGGACTTGATATATGTAATGATAACACAGGGCGTACATGTGACGTGGAATTGTCCATACTGCTCGTATCAGGTCTTGAGGCACTAGCCTTCCTGATTGTGTGTGTGTGGAGGATATAGCTATGTCAAGACGTGGTATATGTACTGTAGTTTGAACACAAGGGTGATTATGTGCCTTGGGATTGCCTTGTCTAAAACCCTCGGTCCATTAGCTTGCCGTCCATGTGTGTGGAGGAGGATAGGGCAATGCCTAGACGTGGTATATGTAGTGGGAATACAAGAGCGATTATGTGCCTAGCGATTGCTTTGCCCATAAGCCCTCGGCCCATTACCTTGCCGCCCATGTGTGTGGAGGATAGGGCTATACCAAGACGTGGTATGTGTACTGTAGCGGGAACACAAGAGCGATTATGTGCCGTGGGATTGCCTTGCCGTAAGCCCTCGGCCCAATAGCTTGCCGTCCATGTGTGTGGAGGAGGATAGGGCAATGCCTAGACGTGGTATATGTAGTGGGAATACAAGAGCGATTATGTGCCTAGCGATTGCTTTGCCCATAAGCCCTCGGCCCATTACCTTGCCGCCCATGTGTGTGGAGGATAGGGCTATACCAAGACGTGGTATGTGTACTGTAGCGGGAACACAAGAGCGATTATGTGCCGTGGGATTGCCTTGCCGTAAGCCCTCGGCCCAATAGCTTGCCGCCCATGTGTGTGGAGGATAGGGCTATACCAAGACGTGGTATGTGTACTGTAGCGGGAACACAAGAGCGATTATGTGCCGTGGGGTTGCCTTGCCGTAAGCCCTCGACCCATTAGCTTACCGGTCATGTGTGTGGAAGATAGGGCTAAACCAAGACGTGGTATGTGTACTGTAGCGGGAAAACAAGAGCGATTATGCGCCGTGGGGTTGCCTTGCCGTAAGCCCTCGGCCCATTAGCTTACCGGTCATGTGTGTGGAAGATAGGGCTAAACCAAGACGTGGTATGTGTACTGTAGCGGGAACACAAGAGCGATTATGTGCCGTGGGGTTGCCTTGCCGTAAGTCCTTGGCCCATTAGCTTGCCGCCCATGTGTGTGGAAGATAGGGCTAAACCAAGACGTGGTATGTGTACTGTAGCGGGAACACAAGAGCGATTATGCGCCGTGGGGTTGCCTTGCCGTAAGCCCTCGGCCCATTAGCTTGCCGCCCATGTGTGTGGAGGATAGGGCTATACCAAGATGTGGTATGTGTACTGTAGCGGGAACACAAGAGCGATTATGTGCCGTGGGATTGCCTTGGTAGTAAGCCCTCGGCCCATTAGCTTGTCGCCCATGTGTGTGGAGGATAGGGCTATACCAAGACGTGGTATGTGTACTGTAGCGAGAACACAAGAGTGATTATGTGCCGTGGGGTTGCCTTGCCGTAAGCCCTCGGCCCAATAGCTTGCCGCCCATGTGTGTGGAGGATAGGGCTATACCAAGACGTGGTATGTGTACTGTAGCGGGAACACAAGAGCGATTATGTGCCGTGGGGTTGCCTTGCCGTAAGCCCTCGGCCCAATAGCTTGCCGCCCATGTGTGTGGAGGATAGGGCTATACCAAGACGTGGCATGTGTACTGTAGCGGGAACACAAGAGCGATTATGTGCCGTGGGGTTGCCTTGCCGTAAGCCATCGGCCCAATAGCTTGCCGCCCATGTGTGTGGAGGATAGGGCTATACCAAGACGTGGTATGTGTACTGTAGCGGGAACACAAGAGCGATTATGTGCCGTGGGGTTGCCTTGCCGTAAGCCCTCGGCCCAATAGCTTGCCGCCCATGTGTGTGGAGGATAGGGCTATACCAAGACGTTGTATGTGTACTGTAGCGGGAACACAAGAGCGATTATGTGCCGTGGGGTTGCCTTGCCGTAAGCCCTCGGCCCAATAGCTTGCCGCCCATGTGTGTGGAGGATAGGGCTATACCAAGACGTGGTATGTGTACTGTAGCGGGAACACAAGAGCGATTATGTGCCGTGGGGTTGCCTTGCCGTAAGCCCTCGACCCATTAGCTTACCGGTCATGTGTGTGGAAGATAGGGCTAAACCAAGACGTGGTATGTGTACTGTAGCGGGAACACAAGAGCGATTATGTGCCGTGGGGTTGCCTTGCTGTAAGTCCTTGGCCCATTAGCTTGCCGCCCATGTGTGTGGAAGATAGGGCTAAACCAAGACGTGGTATGTGTACTGTAGCGGGAACACAAGAGCGATTATGCGCCGTGGGGTTGCCTTGCCGTAAGCCCTCGGCCCATTAGCTTGCCGCCTATGTGTGTGGAGGATAGGGCTATACCAAGATGTGGTATGTGTACTGTAGCGGGAACACAAGAGCGATTATGTGCCGTGGGATTGCCTTGGTAGTAAGCCCTCGGCCCATTAGCTTGCCGCCCATGTGTGTGGAGGATAGGGCTATACCAAGACGTGGTATGTGTACTGTAGCGAGAACACAAGAGTGATTATGTGCCGTGGGGTTGCCTTGGTAGTAAGCCCTCGGCCCAATAGCTTGCCGCCCATGTGTGTGGAGGATAGGGCTATACCAAGACGTGGTATGTGTACTGTAGCGGGAACACAAGAGCGATTATGTGCCGTGGGATTGCCTTGGTAGTAAGCCCTCGGCCCATTAGCTTGCCGCCCATGTGTGTGGAGGATAGGGCAATGCCAAGATGTGGTATATGTAGCGGGAAGATTATATACATAAATCTGCGCCCACAAAGGGTCGATGTAATGCACGAGGACGGGGTGCTGAGTTGGGTGTTTCCATTTATAACCTCACTATGAATATTCTGCCTAGAAGATTATAATAATAACTGTCGTTTACATATTTTTTCGAAGAGAATTTATATTGAACATTATTTTGAATTTTACTTTGTGTCTAAAAGTAAACTATATTATTTGAATGTGTGTTTTTTACAAGAATTTGTTATAGATTTTAACTGGATAGTTTAACGCTTGTTACGTATATTTTAACTATTGTTAATAGAAATATTAACCTAAGACACACATTTTTGAAAAGTAACTATGATTCGTGTTTTAGTTTATGTAAACAGTTTAATGATTTCATTACAATGTTAATAAAAGATAATGCAAGTGGTATATGAGTAGTGCCATGCGTACTTTTGTTACTATTTTAGCTCTACTCAGCGTCACTTAACCACAAATATGTAATGTCCTTTTTCTGGTTTGAGATTATCATTATATTCTGGCTCAAGGATAAATGAAAATCTCATAAATATCCTTAAACACAAATTGTTCTCTGTTAATATAATTTGAATTCTTCATAAGTTTATAAGGCCACAATAAGGTTAGGCTTATCTATCGGTGTCCCTTATTAGTAATAATTACGACGAGTATGTAATGAAAAATGTTTGTTCTCTAAATGAATCACTAATAAAGTGTTAACAACTTTAAAATAAGTAAAGTTCATTAAATTCTTTCCTTATTTTTTTTTTTAGTTTCTAGGCTTTTAAAAACTTGAAATGAACGTTTATATTTCAGAATATCTTTTACAACAAAAAATCAATAAAAAATCTGTGCCGCGGCCTAGATTTAATGTTAAAAATATATAATTTTTAAAGTTGTTTACCAAATATCCCCAAAATACAATGTTTTAAGAATAGTCAGGCATTCCTGAAAAAGAGTTAATATTTGTAGGTTTCTTTTTGTAAAACACATCATCTCTTATCATGGTTTCATATATTGTGTTTTTAAATTTTTATATTTGACCTTGTACTGAAGACTTTCGGGCTTACGTCCCCTCAACCCAACTAGCAATCATACAAACGAATCCTAGTGGAGTCTGCTCATACTTTTATAAACTCCATTTGTAAAGAGTACTCACCTTCGAAGAACGTCTCCTTGGATGACTGTGGAGTGCAGACGGAAAAGACAGCCGTGGAAATCGTCAGATAGAACAATTAAGACTCACCAAAACTCACCAGCAAAGAAACACGTCTCCTTGGTGTGCAGATGCCACAGACAGCCGCGTAAACTATGTCACATTGTACAGCGGTACTCACCAGCGAATAAGCGTGACTCTTTGGAGGACTGTGGTGTGTAGACGACAAAGACAGCCGCGCAAACATGTCATATTGTGCAGCGGTACTCACCAGCGAATAAGCGTAACTCCTTGGAGGTCTGTGGTGTGCAGGCAACACATGCAGCTGCGGAAACTATGTCAAATTGTACAGAAGTACTCACCAGCGAAGAAGCGCGTCTCTTTGGAGGTGTGCAGACGACACAGACAGCTGCGGAAACTATGTCACATTGTACAGAAGTACTCACCAGCGAAGAAGCGCGTCTCTTTGGAGGTTTGTGGTGTGCAGACAACACATACAGCTGCGGAAACTATGTCACATTGTACAGAAGTACTCACCAGCGAAGAAGCGCGTCTCCTTGGAGGTCTGTGGTGTGGGGACTGTGCAGATAGCTATGGAGAGGATGTCACATTCGTCGTTTATTAGTTTCAAGGTCACCCCGTTTTTACTCAGCACCTTTTTGAAGTAACGAAGGAGGTCACATGAATCTTCTATACCCATTGCTTTAATAAGTGGCTCGTTTCGAACAAAGGTATAGCCCAGGAAGTCCACTGACTCATCAACATCCTCCTTTGTCACTACCAGAGTCAACTCCTTGTTCAGTTGCTGGAAAGTAATACTTGCTTAAAAAATCAAAGGCTTTAATTAATGTATAATATTGAAGTTCGGTAATTTAAATGTTTTAAAGGAAATACGTGTAACAAAAACCAAATGCAGATTCTTTTACTAAGATTGACTTGCTCTTAGTCATCATATCATATCATTAACCATCGACGAATGAACGTCTGGGACTGCCGGCTTACCTCTTTCGCAATTTGGCTGGGATTATTTCCTACCGGATACCGTTGATATTACAAAGTTACCAACTACGTTCACTACCAAAAATTAAAGTACTGTCGGAGCAGAGATTATGTATATTCTACACATAATTTTTTTATAGTTTAGTGCTGCTTCGTAAAAAAATAAGATGCTTATGACAAATTCAACCCCACCATTGGTTTTTTGTCGTTTAACTGTACGTTATGTAAAATGTATTTTTAATTTTTACAATAAATTTTAATAATTTTGATCCAAGTAAGGAACAAAAGTACAGGAATTTTTACTAGTTTTCACTTAGTACTAACTTTATACTTTTATTACTCCAAAATCCATCACTGTATTGTATTATAAGTTCACAAATTAATATGTGGAAGACAGAAATGTTTTCTATAACTTACTAATTTCAGAACTTTAATTTTTTATGAAACAAAGATTTCTTGGCTTCTAGAGGACGTAAAATTAATTACTTCGTCACGTTGTAATCTTTATGAAATGTATTGTTACGATATATCAATTTTATATGAGTTAGTTAAGTGATTTTAAATTCATTTAAACCAAACTAAAATCACTTTGAATTGATTTTAATCAATTTTGAAAGTAATATGTCGCAACTATACATTTCATAAAGATTACAACGTGACCAAGTACAATTAATTTTACGACCTGTAGAAGCCAATGAAATGTTGTTTTAGAAAATTAACACATTTTTCCTTGAACTCTGTAAATGATAATACTTACAGAAAACATTCATGTCAACAAAATATTAAAATATGAATGCGGTATAATAATACGTTTTTTAGTAATACAAGTGTAACATTGATGTACAGTGTAAACTAGTTGAAATTCTGGTACTGTTTTATTTCAAAATAGCATAAAAATTACTAAATCTTATAATAAACAAAAATTACAAATTCATATTTCATAACGCACAATTAAACGAGAAAAAATGGTGCCATTGTATTTTTCATAGGTCTCTTAGTTTCTTAGTAAACAGCCTTCAAACTCGGATACACACAATTTCTACGCCGCCAATAGAAACTTTTCACTACCAATACCACTTAGGCGTAGTTTTGTAATAAAGCTGCTACCTCCCCCCCCCCCCCGACCGTGAGGAATGTAGATGTTAGGTTGTAGATGTTCTATAAGCACTTCTAGAGAAGTCTGCGGTAGACAAGGTTAAGTTGTTTGGCAGTGGAAAAATAAAAAAAATCAGTCGGATATTAAACAATGCTACGTGGTTCGGATTCCAACATAAGCAGTTGTTGTCTTAGTTGCCCTGGCTACTGATCTATAAGTTAATGGATCAAGTGAATGGCCCTTCCTAAAGGAGTGATGGAATCTAATTAGTATCAAAGATTACATTCGGTCATCACACTCATTCCTAACCAGAAGGCACGACTTACCTTTGTTGAATGCTTACGTCTCATACAAATGGCCCCAGTATGTTGTCTTATTCTTGATAACAAACATCTGGTAATCATCTCTTATTAAACAGTAAATTTTGACTAACTTAGCAATTTTACTCTTAAAGAAAAACGTATTTAATTTTATGAATTTTACATTTCAAACTACGTTGCCAAGCTACAGACCTAACTACAGTTACAATTAATTGTTTTTATTGATGATTTCTTGGCTTTATGATTATGGACAATTTTGATTGGTTTCATAAATTGGTACGAGACATCCACCTTCTGTTGTAAATTTTTGGACGTGGGTACTAATCAAATCTAATCGTTTTTATTGCATTAAGTACATATATAAATGCATTGCAAAAGTCAGAATGGTTTTAAAATAACTATAATTTTGTTATGAATCACTCTACAAAATTCACTCATACACACAGAGTTAGAAAACATTCACTCTTCCAATTAATTCCACTTCCAGCATCAGTGTCAGCTTACCAACTATACGGTCTCCCAGTTGTTCGAAAAAACTCGTCCACAGCATAAAACGCATGACAGGCTAAAAGGCCTTTAAGACGAGTTTTGAAGGCTTTTGGATTTGTGGCGATTTTCATAGAATTGGGCAGTCTGTTGTAAAGATGGAACACTTGCTTCTGAGGGCAAGTGCTCAAACGTTACTGTTCTGTGTCTCACAGTCCTGTAGTTGTCCCTGCCTCTTGTGTTATATTCGTGTATGTCTCGCCCCTGAGTCAAGGAGCATTTAGAGATGAAAAAGTTGTTGTTTTGAGAATGTAGAGGCAGGGTAACGTTAAGATCTTCAAATTTTTAAAAATTGGCCTGCAAAAGTCTCTGAAGTTGACTTTTGCGATTATTCGTATTGCCTTTTTCTGTAGCCTGAATAATCTAAGAAATTGATTGTTCATTCAGTATCCCCATAATATATCCCATTACGCCATAAGCTAAGTGAGGGTATATCAAGCCATAATTCGCCATCAACAGAACCTGAATAGGGCAGTATCTGGCTAAAGACCTCAAAACAAATATGCCTGATGTTAATTTAGCGCACACCACGTCAGTATGGACATTCCATGTCAACCCTTGATCCAGATGTATTCCAAGGAAGTTCAACGTGTGAACTTCTTGGAATATGATTGACAACAGAGATAGTAAAATAGGGCAAGTAGGGTACAATTTTGAAAAAATAGAATTTCGTAACATTTGGATAGGATGAGAAATATTCACTCCTGCCTTGGGCGTTAGCTTATTATCTTCGTTTACCTTAGGAAAAGGAGGTTTGAAAACGATAAAACAAAGGCTTTTAATTAGTAACTCACTAAATCATCACTAATTACCTAACGATCACTAATTGTCTAATTTAGCAAAAAGAAAGTTTAAGGATGAGTATAGTTTTCTTTCCACCAACTGTCTCAAAAGAGGCAAAGAATATGATGAGGTTGGCTTCAATGTCGTAAGTGGAGGGAGGACCAAGAACGTTACTCTGAGTGTCTAGCAGAACATAAGGTATAGGTGGAGGGAGGACCACGAACGTTACTCTGATTGTCTTACAGAACATAAGTGTATAGGTGGAGGGAGGACCACGAACCTTACTCTGATTGTCTTGCAGAACATAAGTGTATAGGTGGAGGGAGGACCACGAACGTTGCTCTGAGTGTCTAGCAGAACATAAGTGTATAGGTGGAGGGAGGACCAAGAACGTTACTCTGAGTGTCTAGCAGAACATAAGTGTATAGGTGGAGAGAGGACCAAGAACGTTACTCTGAGTGTCTAACAGAACATAAGTGTATAGGTGGAGGAAGGACCAAGAACGTTACTCTGAGTGTCTAGCAGAACGTAAGTGTATAGGTGGAGGGAGGACCACGAACGTTACTCTGAGTGTCTAGCAGAACATAAGTGTATAGGTGGAGGGAGGACCACGAACGTTACTCTGAGTGTCTAGCAGAACATAAGTGTGTAGGTGGAGGGAGGACCACGAACGTTACTCTGAGTGTCTAGCAGAACATAAGTGTATAGGTGGAGGGAGGACCACGAACCTTACTCTGAGTGTCTAGCAGAACATAAGTGTATAGGTGGAGGGAGGACCAAGAACGTTACTCTGAGTGTCTAGCAGAACATAAGTGTATAGGTGGAGGAAGGACCAAGAACGTTACTCTGAGTGTCTATCGGAACATAAGTGTGTAGGTGGAGGGAGGACCACGAACGTTACTCTGAGTGTCTATCAGAACATAAGTGTGTAGGTGGAGGGAGGACCACGAACGTTACTCTGAGTGTCTAGCAGAACATAAGTGTGTAGGTGGAGGGAGGACCACGAACGTTACTCTGAGTGTCTATCAGAACATAAGTGTGTAGGTGGAGGGAGGACCACGAACGTTACTCTGAGTGTCTAGCAGAACATGAGTGTATAGGTGGAGGGAGGACCAGGAACGTTACTCTGAGTGTCTAGCAGAACATAAGTGTGTAGGTGGAGGGAGGACCAAGAACGTTACTCTGAGTGTCTAGCAGAACATAAGTGTATAGGTGGAGGGAGGACCAAGAACGTTACTCTGAGTGTCTAGCAGAACATAAGTGTATAGGTGGAGGGAGGACCAAGAACGTTACTCTGAGTGTCTAGCAGAACATAAGTGTATAGGTGGAGGGAGGACCAAGAACGTTACTCTGAGTGTCTAGCAGAACATAAGTGTATAGGTGGAGGGAGGACCAAGAACGTTACTCTGAGTGTCTATCGGAACATAAGTGTGTAGGTGGAAGGAAGACCACGAACGTTACTCTGAGTGTCTATCAGAACATAAGTGTGTAGGTGGAGGGAAGACCACGAACGTTACTCTGAGTGTCTAGCAGAACATAAGTGTGTAGGTAGAGGGAGGACCACGAACGTTACTCTGAGTGTCTATCAGAACATAAGTGTGTAGGTGGAGGGAGGACCACGAACGTTACTCTGAGTGTCTAGCAGAACATAAGTGTATAGGTGGAGAGAGGACCAAGAACGTTACTCTGAGTGTCTAACAGAACATAAGTGTATAGGTGGAGGAAGGACCAAGAACGTTACTCTGAGTGTCTAGCAGAACGTAAGTGTATAGGTGGAGGGAGGACCACGAACGTTACTCTGAGTGTCTAGCAGAACATAAGTGTATAGGTGGAGGGAGGACCACGAACGTTACTCTGAGTGTCTAGCAGAACATAAGTGTGTAGGTGGAGGGAGGACCACGAACGTTACTCTGAGTGTCTAGCAGAACATAAGTGTATAGGTGGAGGGAGGACCACGAACCTTACTCTGAGTGTCTAGCAGAACATAAGTGTATAGGTGGAGGGAGGACCAAGAACGTTACTCTGAGTGTCTAGCAGAACATAAGTGTATAGGTGGAGGAAGGACCAAGAACGTTACTCTGAGTGTCTATCGGAACATAAGTGTGTAGGTGGAGGGAGGACCACGAACGTTACTCTGAGTGTCTATCAGAACATAAGTGTGTAGGTGGAGGGAGGACCACGAACGTTACTCTGAGTGTCTAGCAGAACATAAGTGTGTAGGTGGAGGGAGGACCACGAACGTTACTCTGAGTGTCTATCAGAACATAAGTGTGTAGGTGGAGGGAGGACCACGAACGTTACTCTGAGTGTCTAGCAGAACATGAGTGTATAGGTGGAGGGAGGACCAGGAACGTTACTCTGAGTGTCTAGCAGAACATAAGTGTGTAGGTGGAGGGAGGACCAAGAACGTTACTCTGAGTGTCTAGCAGAACATAAGTGTATAGGTGGAGGGAGGACCAAGAACGTTACTCTGAGTGTCTAGCAGAACATAAGTGTATAGGTGGAGGGAGGACCAAGAACGTTACTCTGAGTGTCTAGCAGAACATAAGTGTATAGGTGGAGGGAGGACCAAGAACGTTACTCTGAGTGTCTAGCAGAACATAAGTGTATAGGTGGAGGGAGGACCAAGAACGTTACTCTGAGTGTCTATCGGAACATAAGTGTGTAGGTGGAAGGAAGACCACGAACGTTACTCTGAGTGTCTATCAGAACATAAGTGTGTAGGTGGAGGGAAGACCACGAACGTTACTCTGAGTGTCTAGCAGAACATAAGTGTGTAGGTAGAGGGAGGACCACGAACGTTACTCTGAGTGTCTATCAGAACATAAGTGTGTAGGTGGAGGGAGGACCACGAACGTTACTCTGAGTGTCTAGCAGAACATAAGTGTATAGGTGGAGGGAGGACCAGGAACGTTACTCTGAGTGTCTAGCAGAACATAAGTGTGTAGGTGGAGGGAGGACCACGAACGTTACTCTGAGTGTCTATCAGAACATAAGTGTGTAGGTGGAGGGAGGACCACGAACGTTACTCTGAGTGTCTAGCAGAACATAAGTGTATAGGTGGAGGGAGGACCAAGAACGTTACTCTGAGTGTCTAGCAGAACATAAGTGTATAGGTGGAGGGAGGACCAAGAACGTTACTCTGAGTGTCTAGCAGAACATAAGTGTATAGGTGGAGAGAGGACCAAGAACGTTACTCTGAGTGTCTAACAGAACATAAGTGTATAGGTGGAGGAAGGACCAAGAACGTTACTCTGAGTGTCTAGCAGAACGTAAGTGTATAGGTGGAGGGAGGACCACGAACGTTACTCTGAGTGTCTAGCAGAACATAAGTGTGTAGGTGGAGGGAGGACCACGAACGTTACTCTGAGTGTCTAGCAGAACATAAGTGTATAGGTGGAGGGAGGACCACGAACCTTACTCTGAGTGTCTAGCAGAACATAAGTGTATAGGTTTAGGGAGGACCAAGAACGTTACTCTGAGTGTCTAGCAGAACATAAGTGTATAGGTGGAGGGAGGACCAAGAACGTTACTCTGAGTGTCTATCGGAACATAAGTGTGTAGGTGGAGGGAGGACCACGAACGTTACTCTGAGTGTCTATCAGAACATAAGTGTGTAGGTGGAGGGAGGACCACGAACGTTACTCTGAGTGTCTAGCAGAACATAAGTGTGTAGGTGGAGGGAGGACCACGAACGTTACTCTGAGTGTCTATCAGAACATAAGTGTGTAGGTGGAGGGAGGACCACGAACGTTACTCTGAGTGTCTAGCAGAACATGAGTGTATAGGTGGAGGGAGGACCAGGAACGTTACTCTGAGTGTCTAGCAGAACATAAGTGTGTAGGTGGAGGGAGGACCACGAACGTTACTCTGAGTGTCTATCAGAACATAAGTGTGTAGGTGGAGGGAGGACCACGAACGTTACTCTGAGTGTCTAGCAGAACATAAGTGTATAGGTGGAGGGAGGACCAAGAACGTTACTCTGAGTGTCTAGCAGAACATAAGTGTATAGGTGGAGGGAGGACCAAGAACGTTATTCTGAGTGTCTAGCAGAACATAAGTGTATAGGTGGAGGGAGGACCAAGAACGTTACTCTGAGTGTCTATCGGAACATAAGTGTGTAGGTGGAGGGAGGACCACGAACGTTACTCTGAGTGTCTATCAGAACATAAGTGTGTAGGTGGAGGGAGGACCACGAACGTTACTCTGAGTGTCTAGCAGAACATAAGTGTATAGGTGGAGGGAGGACCAAGAACGTTACTCTGAGTGTCTAGCAGAACATAAGTGTATAGGTGGAGGGAGGACCAAGAACGTTACTCTGAGTGTCTATCGGAACATAAGTGTGTAGGTGGAAGGAAGACCACGAACGTTACTCTGAGTGTCTATCAGAACATAAGTGTGTAGGTGGAGGGAAGACCACGAACGTTACTCTGAGTGTCTAGCAGAACATAAGTGTGTAGGTGGAGGGAGGACCACGAACGTTACTCTGAGTGTCTATCAGAACATAAGTGTGTAGGTGGAGGGAGGACCACGAACGTTACTCTGAGTGTCTAGCAGAACATAAGTGTATAGGTGGAGGGAGGACCAGGAACGTTACTCTGAGTGTCTAGCAGAACATAAGTGTGTAGGTGGAGGGAGGACCACGAACGTTACTCTGAGTGTCTATCAGAACATAAGTGTGTAGGTGGAGGGAGGACCACGAACGTTACTCTGAGTGTCTAGCAGAACATAAGTGTATAGGTGGAGGGAGGACCAAGAACGTTACTCTGAGTGTCTAGCAGAACATAAGTGTATAGGTGGAGGGAGGACCAAGAACGTTACTCTGAGTGTCTAGCAGAACATAAGTGTATAGGTGGAGGGAGGACCAAGAACGTTACTCTGAGTGTCTAGCAGAACATAAGTGTATAGGTGGAGAGAGGACCAAGAACGTTACTCTGAGTGTCTAACAGAACATAAGTGTATAGGTGGAGGAAGGACCAAGAACGTTACTCTGAGTGTCTAGCAGAACGTAAGTGTATAGGTGGAGGGAGGACCACGAACGTTACTCTGAGTGTCTAGCAGAACATAAGTGTATAGGTGGAGGGAGGACCAAGAACGTTACTCTGAGTGTCTAGCAGAACATAAGTGTGTAGGTGGAGGGAGGACCAAGAACGTTACTCTGAGTGTCTAGCAGAACATAAGTGTATAGGTGGAGGGAGGACCAAGAACGTTACTCTGAGTGTCTAGCAGAACATAAGTGTATAGGTGGAGGGAGGACCAAGAACGTTACTCTGAGTGTCTATCGGAACATAAGTGTGTAGGTGGAAGGAAGACCACGAACGTTACTCTGAGTGTCTATCAGAACATAAGTGTGTAGGTGGAGGGAAGACCACGAACGTTACTCTGAGTGTCTAGCAGAACATAAGTGTGTAGGTGGAGGGAGGACCACGAACGTTACTCTGAGTGTCTATCAGAACATAAGTGTGTAGGTGGAGGGAGGACCACGAACGTTACTCTGAGTGTCTAGCAGAACATAAGTGTATAGGTGGAGGGAGGACCAGGAACGTTACTCTGAGTGTCTAGCAGAACATAAGTGTGTAGGTGGAGGGAGGACCACGAACGTTACTCTGAGTGTCTATCAGAACATAAGTGTGTAGGTGGAGGGAGGACCACGAACGTTACTCTGAGTGTCTAGCAGAACATAAGTGTATAGGTGGAGGGAGGACCAAGAACGTTACTCTGAGTGTCTAGCAGAACATAAGTGTATAGGTGGAGGGAGGACCAAGAACGTTACTCTGAGTGTCTAGCAGAACATAAGTGTATAGGTGGAGGGAGGACCAAGAACGTTACTCTGAGTGTCTAGCAGAACATAAGTGTATAGGTGGAGAGAGGACCAAGAACGTTACTCTGAGTGTCTAACAGAACATAAGTGTATAGGTGGAGGAAGGACCAAGAACGTTACTCTGAGTGTCTAGCAGAACGTAAGTGTATAGGTGGAGGGAGGACCGCGAACGTTACTCTGAGTGTCTAGCAGAACATAAGTGTATAGGTGGAGGGAGGACCACGAACGTTACTCTGAGTGTCTATCAGAACATAAGTGTGTAGGTGGAGGGAGGACCACGAACGTTACTCTGAGTGTCTATCAGAACTTAAGTGTGTAGGTGGAGGGAGGACCACGAACGTTACTCTGAGTGTCTAGCAGAACATAAGTGTATAGGTGGAGGGAGGACCACGAACGTTACTCTGAGTGTCTAGCAGAACATAAGTGTATAGGTGGAGGGAGGACCACGAACGTTACTCTGAGTGTCTAGCAGAACATAAGTGTATAGGTGGAGGGAGGACCAAGAACGTTACTCTGAGTGTCTAGCAGAACATGTGTATAGGTGGAGGGAGGACCAAGAACGTTACTCTGAGTGTCTATCGGAACATAAGTGTGTAGGTGGAGGGAGGACCACGAACGTTACTCTGAGTGTCTATCAGAACATAAGTGTGTAGGTGGTGGGAGGACCACGAACGTTACTCTGAGTGTCTAGCAGAACATAAGTGTGTAGGTGGAGGGAGGACCACGAACGTTACTCTGAGTGTCTATCAGAACATAAGTGTGTAGGTGGAGGGAGGACCACGAACGTTACTCTGAGTGTCTAGCAGAACATGAGTGTATAGGTGGAGGGAGGACCACGAACGTTACTCTGAGTGTCTAGCAGAACATAAGTGTGTAGGTGGAGGGAGGACCACGAACGTTACTCTGAGTGTCTATCAGAACATAAGTGTGTAGGTGGAGGGAGGACCACGAACGTTACTCTGAGTGTCTAGCAGAACATAAGTGTATAGGTGGAGGGAGGACCAAGAACGTTACTCTGAGTGTCTAGCAGAACATAAGTGTATAGGTGGAGGGAGGACCACGAACGTTACTCTGAGTGTCTAGCAGAACATAAGTGTATAGGTGGAGGGAGGACCAAGAACGTTACTCTGAGTGTCTAGCAGAACATAAGTGTATAGGTGGAGGGAGGACCAAGAACGTTACTCTGAGTGTCTAGCAGAACATAAGTGTGTAGGTGGAGGGAGGACCACGAACGTTACTCTGAGTGTCTATCAGAACATAAGTGTGTAGGTGGAGGGAGGACCACGAACGTTACTCTGAGTGTCTAGCAGAACATGAGTGTATAGGTGGAGGGAGGACCAGGAACGTTACTCTGAGTGTCTAGCAGAACATAAGTGTGTAGGTGGAGGGAGGACCACTAACGTTACTCTGAGTGTCTATCAGAACATAAGTGTGTAGGTGGAGGGAGGACCACGAACGTTACTCTGAGTGTCTAGCAGAACATAAGTGTATAGGTGGAGGGAGGACCAAGAACGTTACTCTGAGTGTCTAGCAGAACATAAGTGTATAGGTGGAGGGAGGACCAAGAACGTTACTCTGAGTGTCTAGCAGAACATAAGTGTATAGGTGGAGGGAGGACCAAGAACGTTACTCTGAGTGTCTATCGGAACATAAGTGTGTAGGTGGAAGGAAGACCACGAACGTTACTCTGAGTGTCTATCAGAACATAAGTGTGTAGGTGGAGGGAAGACCACGAACGTTACTCTGAGTGTCTAGCAGAACATAAGTGTGTAGGTGGAGGGAGGACCACGAACGTTACTCTGAGTGTCTATCAGAACATAAGTGTGTAGGTGGAGGGAGGACCACGAACGTTACTCTGAGTGTCTAGCAGAACATAAGTGTATAGGTGGAGGGAGGACCAGGAACGTTACTCTGAGTGTCTAGCAGAACATAAGTGTATAGGTGGAGGGAGGACCACGAACGTTACTCTGAGTGTCTATCAGAACATTTGTAGTTATTTATATATTTTAAAGTGGTCTTACTATAGCAGTCCTCATCCAATATTTTAATATGTCTATTTCAGATCCGTAGACTCATCATCTCTAAGCAATTTATGAGTAACAAGTTATTAATCCAGGCAATGGATTATAACTAACAGTAGTAAGAAACAAATAAAATAATAAAATACAATATTTACAATTTTTTTTTATAAACTTCACCCATAGTAATGTCACGATAGTAAAATTTGCAATACAGTGCGTCTACACACCTAACTTCTGACATTTAAATTTAGTACACTACCTCGTCCTCAGCCGAGACCTGCCCCAACCCCAGCTACACTGCCACCAGCACTACCGGGTCCCGTGACGCTGCCGTACGAATCGTACGCTGAGGCTGCTGTACAGCACACCACACCTATGCTTCTCCCCACCAGCCAGCAACAAAAACATCTAAGTGGATACACGACCGCACCTAATATAGAATCCAGCAGACAGACCGACGCCAAAACAACCAATACAGTTTTTTTAGGGGATCCAATTATAGCCGAATACAGACACTGACTCATTCCAAAAGAAATTCAAAACAATAAAATTCCGAAAGTCAAACTTATAAAACAATTACATTGATGCATCAGAACGCACAAATTGCTACCAACAAAGTGGATGAGCTAACTCTCATGTGCGAGGAACTCAATCCCGACCTGCTTGTTGTTACCGAGCGCGGCTTCAACAGCAGCAACATTCAACTTTTCAAAATTCAAAATTATCAATTGGCAAATTACTACTGTCGATCCTCCACAAAAGGTGGAGGGGTGGCCAATTTTGTGAAACAAAACTTTTATTTTACTCATCACACACTAACTGACCCCTCAGACAAACACTTTGAAGTCATAAGGGTAAATATCAGAATAAAGAAATCACAACTGATTGTCATTGGAACATACAGGGCTCCCAGCGGAAATGAAAACTCTTTCTTGTCAAAATTTGAAAAGCTGTTGGCTGATGTAACGCAAAAAAAAGCAAAATTTCATGGTTATGGGGGATTTTAACATCGATGTTTTAGACGTTAATAATCCCATGCCACAACGGGCCACATATCTGTTGAGGACATTTGGTCTTGTTTGGTCGATCGACTCACCAACAAGAGTAACGAACCACTCAGCTACAGCTATCGACAACATTGTTACAAACCTGACTAAGATAGAGGTGTCTGTGATCAACACAGCATTTTCTGACCACTATGGCCAACAGGCTATCATAAGTGGTTTTGAGCCAACACGGGATCCACCCATTCATAAAATTATCAGAGATACGAGACCCGCAAACATAGCGCTACTTAACTTTCAACTCACACGTGAAAAATGGAGTTTTTTAAACTTAGAAGATCCTGTGGAACTTCAATTCAAAAATTTCGAACAAGCTTTTAACTTTCATCTGAATGTGAGCTGTCCTTTAAAGAAAACTAACCAAAAACCAAGATTTAAAAAGTGTGCTTGGATTACCAAAGGTATTCTTGTCTCGAGAGAAAAGTTATTATTTTTCTCCGAAGCTATCAAACACACCTCAAATGTAATGTTTAAAACATTTTTTCAGAATTACAAAAGAACGTACAGAAAAGTCGTCAAAGCCGCAAAAGCTTATGATGTCACCAAATCATTACTCACTTCAAAAAATGTATCAAAAGCAGCATGGAGCATAATAAACAATAATAACACACGACCTGACAAACGAATTGAGTTGCAAATTGGAAACGAACGAGTTACCGATCCCTTCAGGGTCGCTAGTGAGTTCAATAGATTTTTTGCCTCGGTTGGAGCTGACCATGGATTTTGTCCACCTAACGATCAGCCGCTCTCTTTCTCGCTGCCCAGCCCAGCTGCCTCCATGGCATTAGCACCAGTAACAGAAGAAGAAATTTCCAGAGTTATCGGTGGCTTTCAGCCAAAATTATCGAATGACATAAATAACGTCTCTATGAAGCTTCTCAAGCAGTGCTCGAGCCACCTGTTGAAGCCACTCGAGCATTTAATTAATCTCTGTTTTAGCTCGGGAACTTTTCCCTCCGCTCTCAAAAAAGCAAAAGTGACCCCGATTCTCAAAAAGGGCGATCCTTTTTCAACTAACCGTCCAATTACCGTCCAATTTCAATATTACCGGCATTCAGTAAAGTCTTTGAAAAGGTTTTCCTTATTCGAATCGTTAGTTTTTTTGAAAGGTCAAATCTACTATCAAATAACCAATTCGGTTTCCAAGGCGGTAAATCGACGATAGATGCAGTTGTGCGTCTGGTCAATATGATAGTGGAGGGTATTGAAAGACGAGAAAAGACACTCACTGTGTTCCTTGACTTGTCAAAGGCCTTTGACTGTGTTGATCATAGCACCTTGATTCACAGGCTTGAATACTATGGGATACGAGGAGTGCCACTTAAGTGGATTCAATCGTATCTCAGTCATCGAACACAATTTGTAAGTATTTCTAATGCTAGATCGGGAGAAGAGAAACTTTACTATGGAGTCCCCCAAGGCTCCATGCTTAGTCCTCTCCTTTTCCTGATATATGTTAACGATGTTGGTTCATCAGTAGAAAAAGGGCGACTCATCCAGTACGCTGATGACACGACTCTCTGTTTCAGCGCGAACTCCACCAAAGAGCTCGAAAAGATAATTTCCATTGATCTCAACAGTGCCATTCAACATTTCCAAAAGCTCAACCTCAGAACAAACGTTGCAAAATCGTCATTTGTTCAATTTTGTTTGTGCCAAACCGATTCAGATCAAAGTCCCACAGTCATGTTGGATGAGACTGAGATTGAAGAAGTCTACTCGACTAAATTCCTTGGAATACACCTGGATCGAGGGTTGACATGGGGTTTTCACGTAGACAGTGTGTGTTCAAAACTAACCTCATGCATCTATGTCTTGAGACAACTATCCGAATACTGCCCGACTCAGGTACTGATGACGGCTTATTACGGAGTAATTTACCCATACCTCTCCTATGGATTGACCTTGTGGGGAGGTTGCACAAACGCACAATTTTCTAGAATTTTCATTCTTCAAAAAAAGGCAGTCCGAACCATCGCAAAATTGCACATGAGAGAGTCTTGCAAACCAGCTTTCAAAAGCTTGAAACTGTTGACATTACCCTGTATCTCCATCTTGAATACGTGCATTTTTTTCAAATCAAAGTGCAATCTCATAAGAGGTAGTGACATACACTCTTATGCAACTAGAGACAGAGACAACTACCGAACTGGTAAACACAGAACGGTAGTTTATGAGCGTTTGCCTTCACAGGCAGGAGCCCAATTTGTCAACAGTCTGCCAAATTCGGTCAAAAGTGCCCCAATGCTCAAGGCATTCAAAACGCGTCTGAAGCAAATTCTGATTGCAGAAGCATTTTATAGTACAGACGCGTTTATGGCACACAACTGGGAGGCCCTATGAACACACAGACCAGAGCTGTAATTGGATAGAATTCGAATGGATGACCTCTGAATGCAAAATTGTATGTTTGAAAGTGACTTTGATGGAATGAATGAATGGAAAATTTTAGACTATTTAATTTATTAAACATTTATTAACATTTATCTCTATTGCAATACAATGTACTTTGTCTGACGCAATAAAAAAGGTTATTGTTATTATTATTATAGTACAGACTGACGTTCATAGCAGGCAGGAATACTTGCTGCAATATCTTAAATGTAGATTGCTAAGGTAAGAACACTTTAAAATATAAATTTACAAGCAATCCTGGCTACAAAATATATACTTAATTTTTCTTAAGGGGACCGTTACCCTCCGCAAAACAATTAAAAAAAAAAAAAAAAAAAAAAAATGCAAGAACGTATTTATATTTCAACGATTCGGTCCATAATAATGATCGTATTGCAACACTTGAACTGTCATTTGATAGGTGAAGACCTGTTGTAGTGGAACATAAGTTGGTTTTTGTATAAAAAATTGAGTATTAATACTTCTTTCACAGTTAATATGTGAAACTTTAAATTCCGCTCTTAATGATTTTACATTAAAAAACTCATAATGTTAACATATGGTCCACTAGAATGAACCTTAATAATCACACAGTGTTCACTTAAACTCATTATAATATTAAACACGAACCGTACAGTTGAAATAGAAGAGCATATTTTGGCCCGTTGGCAGTAAAATGGCATTGCTACTACAGGGCTATCGACTTCCCACCGGTTACTTGGTGGTTTGGGAAACGGTCACATTCGGACGCCGGTCATCAGGATACGGATGACTATGTATTTCCAGTTAGTGTTACGTGTGCATGATTGAATGTAGTCTCTATTACAAACTAAGGCCGACTTATCCTTTAAAATGTTTCTTTTTAAGCACCACAATGAAAAATTAATGTCAGCTAATCCTTTTTAAAATTTGTTTCTGATCGAATGGAGAACCTTTATCTTAGGAAGCTGATTTTAACCTTCTAGTTACTAAAAATTTCATTTCAACGATATATCTAACAAAGCAACTTATCCTGTGCTTTTTCAATGTATGTCAAACCGGAAACAAATGGGTGAATGCAATATGTTTAAACACCGTATATACTAGTTGTGGCTTAGAATATACACAACACTTTTGGAGTTCATTTACTCTATATTGTACACTATAGCATATATATGAAAATAACTATTGTTTATCCACATTATTATATTTTTAATCACATCGTGATGTATTAAAAAAGAAGGTATGTAAAAAGACTACATCATTTTCTGTAGTTAAAGCTTGATAATTAGTTATTGAAAGATACAACAAAGCATTAAATTAAGTTGTCCCTCAGTATGATATGCCGTATTAACAGGAAAATTATATGCACGCGTGGAATAAGTTAATATCAAAACATGTGATCTTGAACTTTTTCGAAACTGTGTGTCGGTATTTTTTGAATTGGTAACGCATAATATTAATACAGTTAGTTCCTAAATACATAAAGTTTTCGTTTAGGTCGGGTTTAAAAAATATTAGAAAGAGGATTTTTGGCAAATGAAAATGTTCATTTTCTATTTTCATTAAGTAATTTTATTGATCTTTTATAAAAACATACTTGAAAACTATGCGGTAAAATTTGCCTCACTCTTATTGAAATACTAATATTTATTTGGTAACAAGTAGCCATTACTGGGCTGACAACCAGGACGTTACTGCAGCTCTAAGCCTACTCTCTCTATATCAGATATGAGGTCAGATCCTTCTTGGATTGGAGGAGGTAGATTAGTTTAACCTCTTCCTATCCAAAGAATGGTAATCGTCTCCTCCAGTTTAAACGGGAGGTCGCAAATGATTAATTTTGCAAAGATTATTGTGTCAGAGTAAATAATACACTCGGTAGTTTTAATTTACTAAACATGCACAATAAAGGCATGCAAGCAAATAACTGGAAGCAAAATGATTAAGCAAGAGAGGAGAAAAAGTTGTTGACCAAGCTTGCAGAAAGTCGAAGGGTTGTAGGCAGAAAGAGGAAGGGTTCCTGCAAACAAAGACTTAAACATAATCTGAAAGTACTGGGAAGAAAGTTTGTTAGCAAATTTTAAATCAATACTTTTTTGGTGGTTAACTAGATCTGCCTAAACACTTTTAGTCACTTTATTTCCATTAGAAAACTCATAACTATGACCTAATAGATGGTTTCTCAGAAGCTTTAAAGGACGAGGGACGTCACAGAAACCCCAGATTACAAGATTTTCTGGACAAGGATTTTGTATATTAGCCGTTTCGTACGTAAATATATCTTGTTTTTTTCACCCATATCACAAACAATGCTCGTACTTGAAACCCAGTTGATTATATTACATAAATTGCATAAAACACAACTTTGTTGTTACTGGAAAAACTGTAGTAAATAGGTTATGAATTCATAATTGGTGGCTTCCACTTCCCCTAAGTTTCGAATAATCATAACGTTATCGTGTGGTACCCTGAATATATCTTGACGGTGGTCGTAAAAAATTTTTGATTTTATTGTCATTTAATCCAAACACAAATTGACCTTTTTGAAAAGCATCATTACAAATTGCTGATTGGCTCATCATTAGATTTTATTTACATCTAAAAACCTCAGGCGAAGTCGTAAACTGCGCCAGTCGTTGTTAAATTGTTTTGAACACTTGGTATAGGGCAATTCAAAACTTATCTTAGATACAAGAGAGCTTTTTTCGACAAAAATCGTACTGTAACGGCCTTTGATATGTGTTCAGGAGACCAATTTGTACATTTATTTTTCAGTATATATTGTTGTTGGCATAGTGAAAACAAATTTTAAAATTTGTTGAGTTTATGCTTTAATATGCCTAAAACATAAACTCAACAAAAAAAAACAAAAAGTAAATTGGCAGACTCTATTCATTAGACAGTTTTTCATTGTTTTGTTTTCGGGGTGAATTTTCTTTAAGTATTGACTCAATGTACATTAAGCTACTTTTAGTATTTTGTTGTAAGGATTCTGTGATTAATTCATTCTCACCAAGCTGTTCATGAGAAACTTCTTGTTTAGAATTATCTAATAAAGAGGAAACAATTTGTTTATTTTCCCGTTTTTCAGCACGGCTACTCCTTTTTGACAAGGTAGAGATGTACTCTACCCCAATGGCGCTTTAAGGCTTGTGAAATCACTTTTATTTAAAATAAATCTTGGTTTACGTTTTAAAAATATGACTTTGTGTCTCTCACAATTACATTGTGTTAAATGCTCAGAATTACCGTTGTTTTAGGACTAAACGCATCCTTCCTTTTACGAAAATGAATCCACTGTTTATGAAATTGGTTCACAAAATTGGAAATCTTATCAATTATATAGTTGTCAATTATTAATCTTTACCGCTGTCTGTAAATTTACAAAAATACCAAGTCTGTAAATGTTGGACCAATTTGCGGTATGCATTAATATTTGTCGGGATAATTTTTATTTTATTTTGACTAAGACACTTATAGGTGTATATTCTGTATTCAGAATAGTAGATTCTATTGATTAAATCATGCTCTTGACTTTACTAACGTCCAGAATAAATGTTGGAGGGGTTTCGGTTCAGAAATAGGTAATTTATGCACATTCCCCTGGTCCGTGGCATCAGGTTTACTAAGTACATCAGAACTATTGTTAGTTTTGAGATCAGAGATAGAGATCTGACGATTTCTTTGGATGTTTATCGTCAGTAGTGCTAGTACTTCGCTTGCCTAACACAAGTTGCCATTCACCTGTACTGTCACTTTCTTCAGTTGTTCTACCATTACGTCCAGATATCTTATGATATTTTTCGCTGTAATCATGATCATTACGATGGTTATTGCTTGTGGCATTATTATAAGTTGATATTGAACACATTTTAAACAAGATAAAATAAAAATAAGAGAAGAAAAAACAATAAAAATATACAAACGCAACAAAGTCAAGTTTGAGGTAATTTACAAACAATTAAAATAATTCACACATAATCACAAAATACCTTGCAAATTATTAATAGAAAATGAAAATAAAGTGATTATAAGAAAAAAAAATAATAGTTTTCACAAAATATTAAGGTTTTGGTAAAGAAATCGTGTTAACTGCATAATATTCACCAGCTGTTTCCTTTTTTTAATTGTGCTTATTATTCATAATTAAGTCTTGAATTATTACAGAATTCATCCTTTTTTTAAATAAGAAAAAACGGTTCTTTTGTCTAAAAATGTACTAATTTTATTTCTTTTGTCTAAATTTTCATGATAATGATAGTATTATTATTTTTATTATTATAAGTATTTGTATAGCCTTATTATTAACGGGTATTAACCATTGTTGTTAATGAAATCAGTGATTTAGGAAAAGCAGTTACTGATTATTACTACAATTCAGTGTAAGTTGAACCAGCTGGTACGTGTATGTGACGTTATTGACACCAAGATTTAGGCTACTGCGCATCATGCGCATGATCTCTACCATTACCGTGGTCAATCCCATGTTTTTATACTAATATTTTGCTATTGCAATAAATTGTCAAACAATAACAAAGCTTTGAGGTATGATATAAAAAAAAAACGTAGTAATAATTTAACAGGAACACTGGCGAAGACGTTAAGGGAACTCAAGTATACGTAAAAATTTATAAGTGCTTTGATGTGTATGTTAATTAAAGTACAGTTTTATAAGGTCGTAAATTTAGCTAAAAAATAAACACTTGTATGTTCTCTTTCAAAAGTTTAATCAAACTAAATAGTGAATATACCAAACTCAAGTCTATAGACAGAAATACAGTACTGAGGGGCTGCATAGCCATGACATCGAGAGCAAAAAACTTCAATTTCACACACACAAACTCTGACACCCAAAGCCAATTGTTGGACAATTTTAGGAAACTTGCAGCAAAACAATCATTTTTACGGGGACAGAACAAAGCTGTTAGACAGCATAAATGCTTTAGCAAAGTAGACATTTTTCTGTACAAGCTAAAAGACAAGATTATCAAAAGCAAATCTTTTTCACTGAAAGATTGAATAAGTTATCTACTTAAAAAGAATTCACCCATAGTGCTCTTTATCGTCAGTAAAGTTGAACTCATTCAGAAATAAGTTGTATATCCTTAGAGTCTACAGTCTGAGCTCTCTACGAAGTTGTATCAAGTTTGCAGAAGTAAATCCTCTGTTATTACTTTTACATTATTGAGTGCTTATGGTTTACTATGTACAGTGTTAAAAATAAAACTTCAAATTCTGTATTATCATGGTAATCAATTTATGAACTGTAAAATTTCCATTAATAAGTAACTATTCTAATCTTCTTTTACTACAATATTTCGATAATTTCCTTTTACTTATGAATGAATAGTGCAACTTTTTCAGCATAACGTGTAATAGTAAAAATGTGCATAGAATACAAACAATAAACCTATAATTTAGAAAGTAGTAATTAAAGTAGTATTAAGATAGTAATCTTAAATATGTTCGAAATTAACGTGGAATTTCCTCTCTAATATTGATATTTTATGTTTTTTCGCATGGTACTCTAAAAAAAAAAACACATTAAAACTCAATATTACAAATATTAACCCCAAAAAACAAAGTGATGTAGATATTATACTCAATATACAGTTATAAGTATTACTGTCTTAGATTGTTAGACACAGGCTGATTCATGGTCTTAGGACACATTCATTCTCCAGAACGTTTCAAGAATATTCAGGCTACTTTCTCTTCTCCGCATAACTGACCTGACTTCAATACCCGCCTTTTGTTCTTCCCTGTTATTTATTGGGCCACAGTTTGTTCTTCCCACAAGTATCTTGTTATCTTGCTCATAAAATTGTTTTATTATTTTCCATATTTATTTAAAAATCAGTTTAGTTTATTTCTTAATTTTTTAACTGATTATAGTCTACTTGTTTGTTTGTGTTGTTGTTATGAGATATAGTGCAAGTAATAAATAAAATAATCTATACTTATATTTCTTTTAGTTATATATCAGTAAAGTTTTGTTTATATTAAGTTTTTATTTTGTTAATAGCCATTGGCTAGAGTGATAATCTAAAACTGCTTTGTAATTAATTGTATTATTTTTTTAATAAAGAATTTGAAAAAATTATACGATTTTGAGTCCTAATCAATTAAAATATTAATAACTAGTATACTAATGATACTTATAGTATCATTAGTATAGTAATCATATAATAATTAGTAATTTAAAAAAAACGAATGAAGACGTTCTAACGTCCCTCAGATAGTCAGTTAGTAATTTGTGAATATTGAGTAATTCATTACGATGATGTTGATAAATGTAACCTCGTTATTAATACGCACGTATTTAATGTCAGAATTACAAGTATTATAAAATAAACTTACTTACCTTACCTCCTTGGCCATTGAAACCCAAGTTGGTTTTTGGCCTCGCCAACAATGCCTCTCCATTCTGCTCTGTTCTTTGCTGCCTCAGGTGTAGTCCCCAATTTGTAAATATCTTTGAGGACCTGATCTCTCCATCTAAGTCTTGGCCTGCCAAGGGGTCTTCTACCGTCTGGGTTCGATCGTTCAATATAATTAATAATGGAGGTATTTTCTCGCCTCCACACATGTCCAGCCCACCTTAGTCTTCTACTTTTCACTAATGCTACTATATCTGGGTGAGTGTATATTTCTCTTAATTCTCTGTTCTTTCTTATTCTCCAAACATCTCCTTCGCATACTGGACCAAACACCTTTCTTAATACTCTATTTTCAAATACAATAAGCTTCTTCTCATATTCCTTTGTCAGTGTCCATGTTTCAGCTCCATATAGTAACACAGGGAGGACTAGTGTATGGTAGATTTTGATCTTAGTTTTCCTAGACTTTAGTTAGTAGACTAAAGTTTATAAAATAAACTTAGGCTACTAAAACATGCCAATGTTATAACAAGTCTTAAATAAAAGACATATTTGAGAATTGTAATCTCTAGTCAACAACACTCATGTAACAATTGTTAAGAAGATTTCTTATGACTCCATCTCATATAAATGTATCTACATTTTAACCTAAAAAATACACAGTCTACAGCAAATGTCAAACGAATGTCGTACATTCTTACGATACAGCAAAATGATTGCAGTGACAATATAATCAAGGCAGTGGACCGAAATGTATTGAGACACGCACTGATGTAGCTTGTCGTCACCTCAGTAAATCGATGAGTTATAGTTATACGATTGAGTCAGAGTGAGTTATACATCGATTCATAATGTACATCGTTGATAGGATGGGTGCTCCAGCTCGCCAGACCCGTGGTCGATTCCTTTTACAAAGTTCATGAGTGGCTAGTGTTCAAATATTTTTTTCTGTTGTGCCTCTGATTGAGATAGTCTATATAATTTAGTCTATCTTTTCGCTTTCTCCCATATGCGTAAGCATAGAGAAAGTATTGTGATCGTAAAAAATTTTTTTTACTAGTTGGTGTAAAAATCCATTTTAGGGTCCCCTGAACCCAAAAAGTGTTTTTTTAGTAAACATTTTGGCGCCTGTTCGTATGTCTGTATGTATGTGCAGTTCGCTGGAAACCAAACGCATGAATAAATGTTTAGGAAATTTGGTACGTTGGTGTATTTAGCCAATATCTCCAGAGTATATTTTGTTATTGTTTAAAATTTAAGTTTTTTCAAGGCCAAAAAAGAAATATAGATTTTTTTTAAAAACGGCTCTAACGATTCTCGTTAAATTATGAAATACGTGAATTATAATTTAAAATATTTTAGTAAAACCCGCACGTCTCTAACTTGACTAGGTTTTGAGCTATGACAAAAAAAACATATTTGGGAATCAAACTGGAAATTTACAAAGTTTTGATTTTGTAGTGTTTAATATGGGGGAAAGTGTGTGCCAATTTTTTGGAACAATTAATTTTTATATCAATTTACTACCTATTTTGTAAATTTACTTTTTAAGTATACTTTGAAAAAGAGATTGTTTACAAGTGAATGTTGTTTTACTTCGTTTAAATATGGGCACCAAGATTCTGGTAATCGCAGATATTTATCAATGGTCGAAAGGCCGCCCCCCGAACTCGCCGATATTGTCCCGTGGGAGTTCATCAACCCGGCACCAAGCTTTATATGTTATAAAAAAACACGTCAACCCGGCACTGGACCTTTCACTGGCCGCCATGACAGTATGTCAACCCGGCACCAGCCACCCCTCTTACCCATTCCACCTACACTACCCCCTCCCAACCTCTCCTTTCTCTTTCCCCTCCCCTAATAACCTCCCCTTTTCGTAAGGTGCCGTAGGTTCGCGCTGTCCATGTCCGGGGACCGAGCTTTACTAAACGAAGGTGTGTGATGGTTTTAAAATGAATGGGGGTGAGCTTTGTAAAATGAAGGCAACGCTTTGTTCAATAGGTTAGGTTAGGTTAGGTTAGGTTAAAGGAGTTAGGGCGATGAGATGCCTAGGGTTCGAGGGAGGGAAAGAAGAGAATGAGGGGCGTATGTTTGGTGTTGTGGAGGGGGAACCCAGCTCCCCTACCTTCAAACTGTCTCGGTGCCGGGTTAAGTTGTGACATTAGTAACGCCTGATTAACCTTAGAGCGGTGGTCAGATTTGGTGCCGGGTAGACGTGCCGCCTGTCCCGTACTCTTCCAAGAAATTTTAGAAGGGGTGGGGGATAATCAAAGGAGAAAATAAAAACAACTAATTTAACAGCAGCCATTTATTGGCGCTGAACCATTGGTGAATTCTCGTATCCTAAACAGTAATGATTTTTAATAAGTCAGTTGATTTGTTACTTAGCTGCTCAATTTTTTTATTAAAAAAATCTCTTTTCTTACAGGTTTCCTTTCGGCTTTTACGTACCTCGATCGTATTTAGCCGCACACATGTCTGTCTTTTAGTATTTTCGCGGGATATAAATATTCGGATTCGGACTTGTTGAGCGGAGGCTCTCACATGCGTTGTGGTTGGCCAAATGTCAGTTGTACGTGTAGCCGAAGTTTAAGTACGGTTGGAGAGCTATTGTCTTATCAGTACACGGCCAGTGGTCACAGAAACTGGCGACCTTGGAGATTGCTGGCCGGATGGCGATGAGCTGCAGGAACGCCTCCTCGGATCTTCACAGAGAGGTACTTCAGTCCAAAGCAATTTGTGTAACCATTTCCCAACCTCGGAGTTCTTATCTTTATATCTTGTAGAAAGATCGAACATTTGAATTTCCCTCCACTTTGAAACAAACATCAAATGTGTTTCAGAGTGATATAAGATAATTTTGAAGGGATAAAACTGGTGAAGGGAAGTTTTATGATTGTGACACACTCTACAGCCATTACGGTGGACGTAGAGGACACATTTACCTGATGATTCAAGTGCGCAATCATGGCGAGGAATTTGGGAGCGCTTTTGGGGATTAGAGTAGACAACATCGATGCATCGAATTGAATGAAGGATCAATTACGTCATAGCAAACTTTCGTCTTTTATATAAATGATCAACTGCCCCGCATGTACAAACTACCACAACGTTTTGAGCCATCTGCCTGAATGGTTTGCTACCTTAACTTAACGTTTAGAAGATGATATTTCCGTGTTGCGTGCTCGTTCTTCCGGCTATTAATGACCTCGGAGGTAATGTATCTGCCACAATTGTGCGTGTCGTGAGTACATTTCAAAGTGCGTGCGTGACCTTGGCTATCTCAGACCCCGCAATTATTTATGCTGGGAAGTCATATTTTTCTGTATTATTCATAGTTTTGTGTTGTGTTCTGTGTTGAATTTGTGCACATTTGTAGATTAGTATATTATACTTGATGACAAGTTGTTAATGTTAGTTGAAACTGTACGTTAGGTTGATATTATTTGAAAAGCATTGGGTTGAAATTCAAGTGAAACGTCATAAACGTTAAGTACTCATTGCTCATTAAATAATGACGAAATCATCTAGTATGCTTGTCTTCCACTAATTCACTTCGTTTTCGAAAATTGAAGAAAATATTTCACGTAAGTGTACAGAAAAACACCAAAATATCATAGGCCTAGGTTATATTTTTAGAATATTTGAAACAACAGGTGAAACCCACTTCTTGTAGTATATTTTTAGCTAAAAAAGACTTACATTTTTTAATAAGTTGTATGATTAATTTAAAATTATTATTTTAGGTAAATAAAAATGTCATAGGAATTTGTGAAGAATCAGTAAAATTATAGATCACAAAGTTAAGTTCATGTATGTTATAGTATTAGAATAAGATCTTCATGATATTTTGTTACATTTAACCTATATTTTTACTTGTTATATTTTATTTTTGATTTGTTTTATATTTGTATTAGCCTATAGTAAATTCAGAAAAATATACTTAAGTATGTCTGTCAGTTAGCTATAATCTAGAGACATAATTCGTTAACTGCGTGTGAATAAAAGCATATTCATATAAATAAATAAAATTAATGTACTAAGTAGAATGTCCTCGTTGAAAGTCTACAAAATAAGTAAATTTACCAATACTTGCTGAAAGATTTTCTTAATTTATATATATATATATAAGTAACTGAAAGAGAGATCCTTATTCTAAGAACATGCATAATTCTTGTATATCAAGAACATTAAATCTGAATAGAATAACATTAAATATAATTTCTTAAAGCTTGTTTCTGAAATATTTAAAAGAGTGATTTGGATATTTGGTTCGGCCTCCAGTATTTGATCGTCACAATGGTTTCCTTGTATAGTTATTTATATATATATATATATATATATATATATATATATATATATATATATATATATATATATATATATAAAACACTTAAAGGAACGGTTGAAAATATTTCTGAACAATAGCTTTCCAGCACACATGACAGCTGTCACTACCGCTACTGCTCCAGGAAACGGTTTCTTTCTTGGTGTATTGGAAGCTAAATCATCCAGAAGACAACAATCATACTATTTATTTGTATAAATAAGAACACCGTCAAAAAAATTTACGTGCAAGAATTAACATCACCATAGTCAATGTTATACTGTTAAGTTCCACCATTTAAAAACACTTAATTTTCATACTGTGTGTTAATTTGGTTTACTTTATTATAAAATTAATAATTATTACACGCTTTCAGTATAATCTGTACTGTTAATATATTCTCTTCAGTCCTGACAGGCACTCATGTGCACAAGTAATAAATAACTGTTTTATTTGTGCTTCAAATAGGTTGAATAGACACCTTATGCAGTTAGTTTTTAAATTTAAAGCCAGGTTGCGTTACAACAATTTGTGCACAATTGTGCACATTAGGTCCCAATCGATAAAGTTAGCAACGTCCACACTTCTGCACAAATTAATTCATTGTTTTCAATTTTGTGACAAATACATAGGAAAACAAATAAATAAAAACAAGAAATGTTATTAGTACTTTTAATAATTCATCAACAATGTGTTCCAACCTTCTTACTACTAAAAATACGTTGAGAAATAATAATTAATTATTATTTTTTTTTAAATTAGAGAAGACATTTTTAAACATGTTTTATTTACTAATAATGAAAAACATAGAAATACTGCTATTATTAACAAACAAAATCTTGCAAATCTACTAAAAAACAAAACAAATATTTAATAATAATTGAAAGTAGAAATTTATACAGTTAAACAAGTTTTGGAATGAATAGTCTTAATCAATTAATACTTTATTTGCTGTGAAATGATAGGAAACAATTTTTATGTTTTTGCACACAAAGAGAGACATTACATTTTACACATTTAATTCGTGAACGCCCAGTACACCCTGGATTGTGACATCTAGGAGCTGATGATGGTAGATCCATAGCTTGTGGTAGATGAAGCGCAGCCACAGTTCTCTCCACAGGAGTTGGCAATGAAACGTTGCCTGGCCTTCCCACAGGTTTTTTCTTGGGTGGTTGTTCGGATCTTTCTTCTTCTGATGAAGTATTTTCTTCTGGTACCTCTTCTGAATTTATTAGGTACTGAGCCACTTGAACTTTGAAAGCGTGAAGATCAAGGAAATCTCTCTTAGGGTGTTTGAGCTCATTGCAATCGTCTTTGTATTGCAACCATGAGTTTACTGATGCGCTATCCAAAAAGTGCTCAAGCACCCTAACAGGCCATTTATTAGTCCTATGGTAGGAGCGATAATGTGAAATTAATCTATTCACAAGATCCACACCACCCATATTTTAATTGTATTTTTTAATAACATTTGGCTGCTTTACATTCACATACGCTTTGGTAGTTCGGCAGTACCTCCTTGCCTCAGTAACTGGTTCAACATTATGAATGGTTGAAGCTACAGCCACACATTTGTTATCAGCCCACTTCAATACCAAAGCTAATCCATCCTCACAAAATTGAACATCCAATGATCCTCTGCCTTCTTCAATTAATTCTTTATCAATTTTGATTCCAATGTTCGGAAATCTGTTCATGACAACAGTTCCAGTAGCTGAAATGTTTTTTTCTGAGAGACATTTCAGTAAAGTTGACCCAGTAAAGCAATATTGACAGCCCAGACTTCTCTAGTAGTATCCACGTCGATGGTAACGTTATACGGACGCCGTGCCAGTATTAAGAGGACCGAGTATAGAAACTATTCCCCAAGTAGCTGGGTTACAGCACTGCGCCACTAGTGCCAACAATATGCCTGCCCGGTTCTTGTTGGCAATATTCTGAGGAGCTCTCATTTGGTAACTGAAGTTGGTTTCCATGCTCCGACATATAACCTGCTTTTAGGAGAAAATTATGAATTTGACAATAGTTTATATTTAAATTAAAATACTGAAATAACTTATGTTGTGGACAATCTGCAACGAGTTGGTTTATACCCAATTTAATTAAAGTGAGATTCATATAATAGAACTTATTCGTTCTTTAGTGAACAGTTATTCTTCATTAAATTAATGTCCATACTTGACTTCAGAGCACTCTTAAAGCAAATGCTGGAATTACGAAGCGTTTGGGAATGCTACTCACAATAGCGTGACGATGTGAGCCAGCCGTAACCAATGCTTTTACGTCTTACATTGTTGCCATGTTTTAGTTCTTTTAATGCACTGTTTTATAACCTAATTGATTGATTTTGCGAAATTTATAACATAAAAAAGTTTGAATTGTAGACCAAATGCAGTGTTTAGTTTCATTTATCTATTGAATTCCAAAATTATTTTATGTTATACACTAACAAATAGTGTTTCTTTACTTTTATAACCTATTTCCTATCAAACATGAAACAAGATAAAAATACTCTTGATTTTCTTGTAAAGTACTATTATTTTAAAACATCGTGATTGTTTACGATCATGAGCAAATGTCGATCTTCAATAAAGATTCTCATACCAATATATTGAGCTTTTTCCAACTGTCATGTCAATACTATTGCTGGCAGAAATGTGTTCTTAGACGTTAACAATAAACACAAGAAGAAGCCACCGTAAAATATTGTAGAACAATAGCTGAACACATCACACGAACCGACAGCTGTCATTTACACTATCTCAACTGAAAATGGTTTTTGATTGTTAGTACTAACAAAAACATCCGAAAGATCCAATTTAAACTGAGATTATTGTCAATCCTTTTCGCCTTCATGACATTGCCCTAGCCATTTCTGTGCTTTTCAAATTGAATCTGAAATAAATAATATTTGTATTTATTATACTCAGTAGTATTTTTTAAATACGGATTGAAAAAATATACTAATTCGTACGTGTAAAACTAAAGCATCAAATATTATATAATGCGTAAAATAAATTAAATTTAGTAATAGAACGAGCAATTAAACCTTTTCCTTTAATTCACTACCAGTACTTTTTCCGTTACTCCACTTCTATTACTTCTTAATCGCAATTACGGTTAGGTTAGATCAGTTTTTAGTTTAGGTGGCTACCAAAGTTCACAAGGATCACAAACTGGTAAATCCAATGACTGACTTACCACCGAATGCGCTCTCCGTGATAAGGCCAGCGATATCGGATTCCTAGCGAATAAGGCATACTACAGTGGACATAAAAATTATTGGGGAATAGTTTTTAGAGCAATAGAATGTTTATCAAGTGGTTGTGAATTAACAGATACGATCTGAGTGATTTGCTAATATAAAGAAAAACAATTATTGTACAAGTTAATTATGATATACTCCATAGCTTACATCAATTCCATTCCAATTTTATTTCAAACTGTAGATTTATAATTATTATTTTTCATTATCTGTCACCAAATATGTATTTTCCAGCACTGAAGACAATGTTTAAACTCTGCGGTCTTCCAGAATTCCAGTCTAACAGTCTTCGAATTCCAGAATTCGACCACTGTTAGAAATTCTATAAGAAGTGATCGATGTGATTTTTCAACACATTTGGTAATAAAGTAACTGTGAACATATTTTAGTAAAACTATGTGATTTCAATATTTAATTTTGTCTATCCCAAATATAACTGAAACAACGAGAGACATAGGGAGTTATCTTGCTCGAAAATACAAATCACGCCACCCTTACCTCGAGTTCTCATTGGTTCTTCAAAATAAACTCACCTTGGATGAGCGTCAGTCTACTCAACTCAGTACACCTTTAGAAAGGTGCAAAGGGCCTAAAGAGCCCATTTACACAATGCTCAACTCTTTGACAGAGATTTAGTTTTTCTAAATTACATTTGATCAAACTCGGTGTGACCTTCAGGAACTTCGTTTGTAAGTCATCTGGATAATCAAAACCAGCCTTTAATTATAGGTTTGAAAAATATTAATTTAATAAAAAGTTTAATAAAAATTACATAAGTTTATTTATTTGTATTTTTGTTATAATTATTGTATTTTTGCTATTCTTGGTCACAATCATAACTGTCTTTAGACGACGAATCTTCTTTATTTAACATATTATTACATTATAAAATACAAATAAGTGTTTTAAAATAGAAAAAAAACGTTTTTATATGGTATGAAATTTGAAGAAGTTCATTGTTGGAAAGAGTTTAACTATATCATATGTTTTAAAATTAAATACTGGTTATTCACTTGAACACTGTACTTGGTCTTTTCATTGGTGGAATATATTTGCTTTGAATATGTTTTTATGAACTATTTGTAGATTAATTTGGAGTTATATTATATCAACTTTATTATAATTAAATTTAGAATTTCAATTGAATTAGTGGGTCAAATTCATCTCCTCGTATTTCCAGCATTTGTCGTAAGTGTGCTCTGAAGTCAAATCGTGACACTTGTTAGGGAACAGTACATATATTGTGTTCCCATTTTAGGAATCACCGCATAGATTCCTAATGGATTTATTTATATATTAGGCCTATTTATAGGTATGCTTTTAATTTTTGTTTCATTTAATTTGGTTGATGGCGTAGCAAAATAGGTGGTAAATGTTAGCCCACATTCCTTTATGAGTTCCTCTGGTCTGAGAATGGTAAAGATGATTTATTTATTTATCATAATACTAGTTCTTTCTAGTAGATTAAATATATTGTAGTAAGTTAGTAGTGGATATCGTTTCTCTTATTATTTTTGCTATCTATGTCATAAGTCCTAATTTGTTTGTTAAGAAAAAGTTATAAACATTTTTCTCCTAAAATGGCTTGAAATGTTTTAAGCTGCAACATGAACCATTAAACGCTCAACGTATTCACTAATGTATTTTACAAGGAATAAAGTTTATGCCATCATTAATATTGCTTAGAAAGACCGCCTCTATAAGTCAGCGGAATCCATTGACCATATTTTCTGAAAGAGACTCATTACCGTCTACGTTTATTTTTACTTGGACGTCCATTTATATTTTTACTAAATATTACAGAACATTAGATTATGTGACCTTATGAGGAGTTCTTCAAAGATAATTCCTCTTTCCAAATGTACCACTTCCTTACTCAGAATGGGAACTGTAACATTGAAAAATATCAAATGATAATTTTATTTTCATTTTGAAATTGGATCACCAAAATAGGTTTTTAAATATTTTAAGTAATATCTTATCAAACCAATGTTGTTTCATTATCTTTCTGTAATCATTAGATAGTGATCTATATTCATATAAATCTATACCTGATTTTCTACAGTTATTTCGTAATATATACCCGAACAATTTGAAGTGTTTTATATTATATATCACATGATTCAAGTACAAAAGTCACCATGAAAATAGAAGCTAAGATCTACAACCAACATGGATCATCCCGGGAGCTATTGCACAAGTCTCTTATAACAGCTGGCCCCTGGCTTCCTCCACTGATACATCTTGGGGATGAGTAGAACCATCGATATATAAAATAAAGGCTGAGCTTCTGAAATTGAGCCGGAATCAGGGGTTGCATCTTAGTACAGGACATTACAATAACGTTGCGGCATCATAGTAAATTCTCTCTAATATTAGTTTATTTCACTTGTTTAATTTAATAAAAATGGTTTATTTGTCGTAACACTTAAATTGACTTTCAGTGACGTTTTTTATGGGGATACTTATTGCATTAATAAATATAGATGTTTGATGATTATATAACACAGAAGTGTATTATAAAACATTTCTTAAACAAATCCTGAAATATGCACCAGGTAAAACGAAACAAATCATTTCTTATACCATATTGTATATTTCATGTTAAAAAACAAGTAAGTGTCAAAAGACAAATTGTAGGTATAAAGTCAAAGTTCACATACTAGAAAATAAAATAATTTTTATTAATTTTTGCCTAATGCCTAAGTATGATTTTTTAGTTGCCTGAGATGACTTTTCTTTGGCTGTATGATGAGATATTATTTAAAAAAACAAGCTGCAAGTAGACCTCATTAAAAATATAACGTGACTTCATTAAAGTTCACGATTGCTAACATGAACTTTGAAAACGGTACCATGAAATTGTTACAAACTCTGACAATCAATGTGTTTGTGTTAGGATTCATATTTAAAGTGAACAACTACTATACGAATCCTCCAAGATCTACATATCTAATGTGTTTCCTAGTTTTTCATCATAAAAAATCTGTTTTCTGATACTTATGGAATCAAATACTAAACTTAGGTTTTCTAAGAAACATAAAACTTCTTCTTAAAACCCAGGACTACAGTCAAAGTTAGAGATCCAATTTCTTAATGTACCAGGATTTGGTAAAACAAAATGTGAACCTCTTAAATATCTATAAGATTTTGGTGAGTAAAAGTAAAGCGTCAAAACAAGTTCTTTAACTTTATCCGAAAATGTGTTTTTGAATTTATGTTTATTATTATTTTTTAGGTTATTTAACAATAACTCTAAAGAAAACCCTGAAAAATTGTTTTCTAGAATTTCAATTAATGTTTCAGGAGCGTTTAGTTTATTTATTAAAACTAAAATTAAACTTTTCATTGACTTAATTTTAGTGCCTCTTCTTTTCATTCGTTGCTGCAATACTTTCACTTTTCTCCGCAATTTTACTTTGATAGGCGACTGTACTGTGGATTGGATCCAAATGACCTAGAATCAATAACAGTTATCAATTAACGTGTATTTAGATTTTAATATATAAATTAAAAAAAATATGAAAATTATTAAAGATACGAATTTTCAGCTAATGTATTATTTGATTTGAGTTTTAATTATTGAAATTTCTTTATAGGATTCTGGCTTGATTTAGTTATTTTAATGTGCAAAATTTTGTTTAATTGGGTTATAATACAAGAGTATATATTTTCTGAGATGATTAAGCTTTATTTCTTAGTTTAATTTAATAATGTTTTCGCGTTATCGTTTAATACTTAGGACCATCATACGTTAGTAATGATAAATATATTATACTATTGTTTTTAGTGTTTATTACAGCAAATGAACGTTCTATTCTTTCTATAGGAGTGTTAAAATTGTTTATGTTCAGTTGAAGGCAATTTCAATGCCCTCAATTATCGATACAGTTTTATTTTTATCACACCGTATTAAAATGTGTGTCTTTGTGTCGATAAAAATCCTATGACCATTTCATTCATTATTAATACTATGATTGTGCTATGGAAAAAAACCAACAACATAAGTACTAAGAAAATATTGTTTATCCATTCATATTAAAAAGTTTGTGTGTATTTTATTTAATACAATTTTTACTAAATTAACAAAAACTATCTTCGTTCATAGTTAGTGTCGTATGCGTTATAAATGTAGAAAACAAGGGTTAAAATGTTTTTGAGTTTACGACTTGTCCCTCTACATATTGACTTGCAGAATAAAACCGTTTCGAGGCTGTGACATCTGTCATTGCCAACAATGTCTGGTTTCAAAGACTGCTACTACTTTGTTCCTACTTTATGAGCACCTTATACGGAAAGGAATATGTTCCAGTAATGCAATTGTACGCAATATTATGTGATTTTGAGTTTAGTTGTTTAAATTGTTATTTTTATAACTTTGGATTCAGAAAAGAATTATGACTAGATTAATGTCAATAGATTGATGTCAGCACTGGTGGCGCAGTGTTGTAACCCAGCTACTTAGGGACAAAGTATAATTGTGGGCAATAGATTCTATGCTCAGTCCTCTAATACCGATACGGCGTCCGCTCAGTGGTTGTTTAGCTTAGCTGTTTTTATTTTTAATGTAGTATTAAAAAATAAACGCCAAATATAATGTGCCCAAACCGTCCAACAACTCTGAACAGGTTTATGAGTTATACAAATAAATTGGCCACTTTTGATATATCTCTAAAGAGACATTTGTTGACATTTTCCCCAAACACATTTATAACTTGTAAGAAGAACAACATTTTTAACTAAACAAAATTTCAAAATTAATATTGAATCAAACACCCTTAAAAGTTTTAGGCTTTAAATAACTTATAATGAATGTTACAAACATTGCTTATAATTTGACTTCAAAGATTTATTTATTTTTATTTATTTATTAATAAGACGCCGATCGTCAAGATATGGGCGAATATGAATTTCGAATGAGTGTGATGAGTGTAGATGAGCGAATGTAGTCATTGTTACAAACTAAGGCCGACTATTCCTTAGAAAGTGTCATTAATTAATAGCCCAATGACAAATAAACAGCCGGTGGTTATCAGCTGATCCTTCTCAAAATGTATTGACTCTGATTGGGATCGAACTGAGAACCTTTATCACATGAAGCTGGGATTGAACCAACTCCGCTACCGATCAATATATGATATACTAAAAAGATATTAAAAGATATACCAATAAATTAAAAATATACCATAAAGATGCTTTTAAAATCTTACATTTATATATAAAATATGAATGTTATTTATTCGCAGTCTTATCTGCAGTGATATATCACAATACTCTGTCCGTATGGAAATTTAGAGTGGGTTGAGGACCTCTTGTCCGATTCTGGTTATGAATATATTATCACTACTAACCCTTACAGAATCGCCATACAAATGAACACTAAACCAGCATTTTTAGTGTTTAAATGTGAACTTATTAAACTACAGCATTCATTGTTCCCAGCTTATTTATATTAGTTTCGTGGGTCGTACAGTAATAGCTCTTAGTTGAAACATTTGAGTTAAAGGAATAAGGCCTTAATATTTGAATATTTATAAATTTATCAGAATTTTGGGTGCAGTTCTTTTATGTTTAAAGATAAACAAATCCAAAAGCAGGTTACGTGTTTCCTCAGTACGTGCTACTAAAGCACAACCCAAATTGTGTTCCCACGGCACACGTTCTCAGAATTGGGGTTGTCTGTCCGGCCAACCGACTAATTGCGGGTGGCAAAAAGCCTGAGCAATGACTTGCCTCGGTCATTGCTCAGGCTGCCCGAAATCCCTGTGCTATCCGCATTGTTCAGTTGGAAATTTTGGGGTTCCACAAAAGTTCTCCCGAGCATTACAATCGAATGTCTAGACTGAACTTGACCTACATGTCAAGTCTTAGATTCTGCCATGAAGATGAGGTTTCATTTGGGGTTGAAAATGTTATATCAAAAACTAAATACAATTTAATAGGTCCTTCATACATAAGTTTGCTATTCCAAAATTGTGTTTCTTGTCGACGAAAGATAAAGCGACAATTTTCCTTAATATTTTTATAAATATTACATTATAATAACAACTTACCAGTACATGTGAAACAGCCATTATGCTTACGGTGAACAGCGTGTAATACTTCAATTCTTCTGTGAACGGACTATGAATTGAATAATCAGTATATTTTTAGTCGCTTATATATTACGATATGAATGTATTAACAAAACATACTGGTAATATATTTGGTGGCCTTTTTGCTTGTCAAAATAAATCTCTTCTTTAAATGCTATAAAATATACAAGATAATATATACAGTACATAAATTTAGAATGCAGACTCTATCAACGCTAAATATACTTTATTCCTACTTACATAGTTGATTAGATACTTACCTATAGCTGACTTATCAGCAACTTTTCAAAATTCGTATTTTGTGGCGTATTAAAATTTTCGTAAACATTTCACTAAACAATTGTTCAAATGTGTTTATAAAGAATTCTGGATTCGTATGTCAACCTCTAAATATGTTTTACCTCTTTTTTCGTCTGACATTCTCTACTCAAGTTCCATTACTATGCTATCTGTTTTTTTCGGCATCTTTGTTTAATTTAGTGAATGATGAAGTATACAGTTAGGCTTACCATAATTTCTGACCACCAATCCAGGACATTTTTATAAACTGCTGGAAGTCAATCCCGGACATTTTTAAGTGCGTATTGGTAGGTGGGAAAAATCATCATGGTTTAATAATTCAATAAAACAACATTTTAGTTACAATATCAACCTTCTTTAATTATTTATTAACACACTATTCACAGTTTCTGTATAATTTATTTAAAGATATATAACATAAACTAAAGTAATAAAGTCCATTTATATCATCTGTACTGGATTCTGCTGATCGTCTGATTGTTCGCCTTTAACTTCACTTGGACGATGTTGATATTTTTCAGATGACAGGACCTTACGTAGAAACTTTTTATCATTCTTGATGTTTTCATAAAAATCCACACAAGACAGCTTTGAATTTATTTTAATATTAAGGAGTTCCCTTACCACTGAAATTGACATGCGTCCTCTTTCCGCACTCCATACGTTTCCCATTATGGAAAATACCCTCTCCACTGGTGCTAATGTGCCTGGCAAGCACATCCCAAATTCCACCCATTTGAAAATATTCTTGAAGTCGATGTTGCATTTCGACATAGTCTGAAATACTTCTTTCCATTTCTCTTGTGTCGTGGGTCTTTTTTCTTCAGGCAGGGCTTTCCACTTTGGTACCAGTGTACGAATTACGTCACAGCAACTTGTTTTGTCATCAAACAACTGATCTATGTCAACTGAATTGGGTACTATTTTGTTGACAGTCAGTCCGCTCTCTTCTAGCTCTGCCCAGGTAACGTCTATTGTTTCCAAGGACAACCATGAAAATTTGTCCACTCCATCAAAACTCGATCCCCACAGATTCAAGTAGTTTATACCAGCGTCACAAAACCCTGTTATGCTCTCAAAAAACATTTCTTCTTCAACTTCACCCTCTGTCTTAAGTTGGTTTAATAACTGTTTAGCAGCAAAAGGAACAAATTTATGTGCTTTTCTCTCTTCCAGCTGCCTTACCAATTGATGGTAGACTTGTGCTGCCTCTGCTGCACTGATATCATCTCGTTCTAATTTTAAAATAGTTTTTTGAAACATCTGCAGCGATCCATGGACAAACATAAAGAAGAGCTCATTTACTGGGTTGTTGAAAAAGTCCACCATCAGTTTTGGGCTGTGTTTGTGTTCGTTGGCTAAAAAATACATCTTCAGTGGCTTGTACTGATGGATAATTCTTTCGATAGCTGGCAACAAACTCAAAAATCTCGTGCTGCCGTGAGATAAAAGTCTTTTAAACTCTACACTTGCATATTCACAGAAGTCTTTCATTTCAGTCACCCTGACAGTGTACTGGTAAAAATATTTGTACAGTTTGACCACCATTGCTTCAATGTCAACAGGAAGAACGTCACATGCTGTTTGTACCGCATTGTGAGCGATGTGAGCTGAGCACCCAATTCCAAGAATTGGCCTTTCTAATTTGGCTTGGAGTTTCCTGAAAACATTTCCTTGACCACGTCTGTGGGCACCACCAAAATTTGTGTTGGTGTTGTCAGCACATAGAGCTACTATTTTAGCCTCAAGATTTAGTGGCAATTTATTGATTCCTGTCAAAATGTGGTCCAGAAGAATGTCACTTGTTTCACCAGGTACTTCTTCGAAATAAAGCAGTTTAACATTAACACCCTCATTTAGAATAAAGTACCTGACAACAACTGGGGTCAGTTTAACATCTTTTTTGTTGGAACTATCAATAAAACTGTAATGTATGTAGCATTTTTCAGATCATTTAACAATTTTTCAAAAATGTACGGAGATATAACATTGATTAAAATGGCTTCAGTTTTTGTTCGAGCTGATGAAAACTTGGGTTCGAACAACTTTTTTACTAGTTTACTGGTGCAGTTATTAGTTTTAAAACTTACTTCATGTTGTGCAGTATGGTAGGCAAATGCCGCCTCTTTTGCAGCCAGTTGCAGCTCCTTGTCTCCTGAATCTTTATTACTAAAAAAGAAGTAATGTTTGAGGAAGAAGCTGCACTTACAGCTTTCTTGTGTTTTTCACTTTTGACATGATCTTCGATGTCGAGTCGTCCTCGGTATTCAAGACTAAATTCAGAAACACATGTCAGACATCGTACTCGAGAACTATTGTTTTCACATGACTTTAAAAACTTATAATTACTTTTAAGTTTGTTGGTAAAAACACATTTTCTTTTTGCAGTTTTCGGGGGCATTTTCAAGTCACACTGTTCACTACTAAACTAAACGCTAAATAAATCTTCAAGATGGAGTATATAAAGTTTATTATAAAACAGATAGTTATTATTTATCAACTACAAAAACACTCGTCGCAAACAACAAAGCGTCTACAGCCCGGTGCGTACTTCGCTCGACTAACTGTAGTGATGACTGATGAGTGGTACTGACAGCGTCCTTGAGACATTATAAAAATAGCAGCGTCACTATTGCCAACGGCTAAACAACGCAAGTCAAATTTCCTAAAATCCCGGACTTTTCTCAATCCCGGAATCTTCCCCGGACAAATGGTTCAATCCCGGACTGTCCGGGCTAATCCCGGACGTATGGTAAGCCTAAGTATACATTAGGATGGTTGGTAGCGATGCCTTTATTTAATTTGCTGTTCCAGCCCTCAACAGCGTTGTTTGTTCGATGGCGTTCACCGATAACACTCCACATATTTACTGTGATTATTGGATTGTCTTAAAAAATAATCCAGAAACTCAGTTAGTCTTACGTTGTGAGGGGCATTCTCCAAGATAGTAACCAAGTGTCTTCAACCTTGTTCGTTGGTAGAAACTCTAACGCTGAACTATCCTTCAAGTCATTCGATTTTCATGTATTCACCCGACATACCTATAGACTGAATGTGTCTCAATAAACACTGATTGAAGTGGTATGTACATCCATATACAGCAACCTCTCTGAATGCCTCAAGTGCTGCTGGCATTTGTATTTTTATTCGTAATCCACTTTGATTTATTGTTTTGGGTGTTAATCCCAATTGTCTGAGCTCTATAAATAGTGCAGTGTATGTTTGTACTATCTTCCGACCTTCCGATAGCAACGTGTGCTGTATATATTAGTTTGTTAGAACTTTTGGGGACATCACTTTTAAAAGTACCACCAACAACAAGTATTCACCGATATTTAGCAAGTTTTCTTCTTGGCTGCCAGAAAAATCTAATATTCATTCATTACTGTTCATACTTATATAAAGCCACAAAAAACTACTTCCTTCTTGAAGATGTAATAACTCCTCATTCAGTTCTATATATTTCTAATTAATTTTCAAGTTAGTGTTACCCAATTTTTCTTTAAACAAACGGGATTTAGAATTGGAGTAATTTGGTACAGCAGCAAAAAATCATAACCTTTGCTCATTAGTTGTTCGATCTCATCTTTTAAATATGACGTGAACTGGAGTTGACAGATCTTCACTGGCTCGGTTTCTACAAACTGCTTTGATTTTTCTACTTCTCCCTCGGCTATACTTGGCACACATTGATGAGAGTTTGAACTTAAAACACTCAATCCAGTGTGTTTTAAGTTCAACATTGGATTGAGTGTTTAGTGTCCAATAGTTTACACTGTCGTACAATAGTGTAGTTTTCACGCCACCATTGTATCTAAAGAGGTTTAGATTGGTACCTCTATAATAAAGCGATTATCAAAAGCCTCACCATTTAAAAATAGAATTTGGCTTAGAAAAAAAATCTTCAGAACTGACGATATGCGAAAGAGCTGGTCAGACAGACTGCATGGGTTTAAAAACGACAACGTTCACATACTCGACATGAACAGTGACTGGCTAAATAACAGTTTGCCAAGGTCAGGGAGGGTAGGGGTAAAGTACCAAGAATAGCATATATGTTATACGCGCAGAGCTGCCACTACACACAAAGTAAAATTACCGCGGTGCCTGTCAGATCGGTCTTTCGGTTAGAGTGTTGTAGTTTTTGTGCTGAACAAGAATAAGGTATCAAGTTTGTTCCTCCTACAAATAAAACTGAGATATTCAATAAATCAGGTTATGTTAGGTTAAATTAAGTGAACAATATGTATTATTATTAATAATAAATGTCTTTATATGCAAATAATTATTATTTACGAAAGGGCACATTTAGGGCCACTAGGCCTTATCTTACAATTAACCCTACAGTAATTGTACTCACGGTCAACATAAACTAACGTAAGCTAACCTAAACTAACCTAAGCTTACCTAACTTAACATATTCGTATTAAGGATGGTAAAATACGTAAGATGAATGTAACAATGTACATAGTTTTTAGAATCACAATTGTTTTTTCTCTTTCTTCTATATATATATTTTGTTTTTTTTTTTATTTCGGTCAAAAAATGTTAATGGATTCGTGGTATTAATATTGACTGGCTAAAAAAATCATGAAGGTCGTGCGGGTCTTCACATTTACCCTTACATATTTGAACTATGTATTACAATACTCTAAGTACCATTGAATAATTTATTGGCCAAGTCATGGCCACAATACCAATGCCAATGCTAATGTCAGTGACTAATGGCCTGCGGGAAGACGGGTTTATGAGGCTGCCCCTGGGGTTGCTATCGGTTCACCACCCTTGTACACCACACCCTCCATTGTATGGGGAGACCCACCGTAGTGATGTAGTATTTTGGTTACAACGATGCACCCCTAAATACAATGAAAATGCAAAGAAGACTAGTTTGATTTTGTTTTCGAAATGAAAATATCTGTTTTTTTTGTGAGAAAAATGATGCTTGATAATTTATTTTAATTTTACGTCATCTAGAAAAAGTTTCCTTAACAATAAAAGTTATTGTTTTGTAGTAATTTTATTCAAAATAAAATGCATATTCTTTTTAAATTAATTTGTCAGTGGAATGCTTAATTTATTATGTCTTTTTGCAAATGTTATCTGACCAAATTATTTGATTTTTCAATGGAAACACAGTGGAAGTAAACTTTTTAAAATGTATGTTACTGTTTTAGTAATTTTATTTAATAACTTGGTTTATTTTTTATCACTAAGTTTTATTATATCCTGATATATAAAATACAAAAACGATGTACTACCTTATCACGAAATCTCTGCACAGATTTTGATGTACTTTTGAAGAAATTTAGCTTTTGTATAGTAAATAATGATTAGAAAGGATTTCCTAAGGAGTTAGCTTCTCAAAATTTCCTTTTTTCCATAAGAGAAAATTGGCATTAATTCAATTTAATTTCACATTAATTTAATTTAATAATTTATTTTTTAAACAATTGATACAAAAATCATAAACATGACAGAAAAGCTTGGCTAATTTGGTTTTCATTGTGAAATGTTGAAGGACATTTCTACTAACTCAGACGTGATTTCACTACCTGACATCCCCCATAAAGTAGAGTAATATGGTTTTCTAGACTGTATACCTTTGGTATCTAGGCGAACGGCAGCGGGCTCAACTTAATATTGATGTGTTGGTTTGGATAGAACCACGGAGGGATGGTTAAGTAAGCGTATAGAACCACCACGTAGCGAAGGATTTGCCGTCGGCTAGTGCAGTAAAAGTACAAAACAGGTTAGAAAAATATGATGATATTTTTTGGTAACAAGCCTGATGTTCTCTCATTTGAAACAAAACACAAGAAAAAGTGACATTGTTTCTCTCGCACCTGCATTTATTTTATACTTTAAATCCAATTTTAAGATAATATATATGAAATCAAATTTTAACACATATTGTTGAGAAAAACTTTAAATAAACTAATTGTACGAAAATCTATAAAAGAACAATAATTAATATACATATCAAATGACTGTGATAGGTTGTTGTTAATTTTAAAATAAATAATGTCTTTTCACAGAAATATATGTACTGTCACTTTTCTTTAAATTAATTATAGTGTTATATTTGTATTATAATGAACCATATTTGTTTTTAATGTTACTAATCATTTAACGTTTATTTAAGGACTTTCATGTATATTTTATATAATGGTATTTTATTATATATAACATTATTTTCTTATGTGTGTTTGATAGTTTTTACCACTTATAATTAAATTGAAGCATTTAAAGCGAATTCAAATGAAACTTGATGATATTCAAGTAATTTAGAGTTAGATTCCAGTCACATCAAAATTTAATAAAATATTAAATACCTCTTATTTTTATGTGAATAATTATAATATGAATCAGATCGTTATATTTAAATCACACAAACAGAAAAATAAACTTTGAATTGATTATATTTAAATAAATTATGTCATTGTAACTTTAAAGTTAGACCATTAATCAATTTTAGGGTAATTTAATTTAAATAAAGCATTTAGCAATACGAAGAGAACCATTTTCAGAATAGAGTACATCCTATAACATGGGACGTGACTCAGAATACTTATAGGGGTGTCAGGAAAATATACGGCTATCCAAACATACTCCCCCCCCCCCTCCACCAACACTGTATGGAGGGGACGAGTTGGCCGAACAGACATTGGGGCCTAAACGACGTTTTTGCATACGTTAGCCTGCCGTAGGTGAGTTAATGCAACTTGTCACTGCGCACTCTACAATGTAATTCATCATTAATAATTATATTGTAGAGTGTAATCAAGGAGGGCTAGTGTATTGAAAATAATATGAGAAGTGTACGAAGAAAATAAATACGAGTATTATATTCAAATTAACTACTTTTATCTATGTTTAAAAAATTAATAACAAAATATTAGCGTTTTCGGTAATAAACGAATAGCGAAATTTTCCAGAGCGTTTCTAAAATGAATGCTTCGTATTTAAAAGTCAGCTCTAGGGCGCAGTGCTGTGACCCAGCTAATTGAGTACAAAAAGTTTCGGAGATTGTAATGCTGATATGGCGTCCGCTGAATGAATACCATCGACAGGAACACTACTAGAGAGGTCTAAGGTGTCAATATTGGGTGGTAGTCAGTCAATTACAAATCAACAAAATTAGAATTTAATAAATACAGGAAACCTACTCAAAACTGATACTTGTACACGTTTGTAAACGATTATTTTCATCTACAACAAATAAGACTAGGCCTACTTTTTCATACATTAATAATTATACTATTTAACAATCCTCAATTTTGAGAAAATTAAAAGTTTTCTTGATTTATTGAAGTTTGTATATTTATTCAATACAAATATAATCACTTCAAAACCAGTATTTAATAGAAATATCAAGTTTATTTCAATTGCGGTAAATTTTGCATTTTTAACTAGTTATTTTGTATATACCTAATGAAGTAGGTACTTTTATTGTGTCTGCAGGTATTATATTTCAGTTTACTTGCATTCTACTTTAACAGCCAGTTATATATTGTATTTTACAGATCGTTTGTAAAGGCATACAATTTTAGTCTGAATAAACACTCAACGTTTAAAAGTAATTCTATTGAAAATTACGAGATATTGTTTTAAACACATATATATATATATATACATATATATATATATATATATAACTAACCATTTCTGCTGTAATTAGTACGTCTACATGATTATTATCTTTACACACTTCACGATTTTAAGGTGAAGCGAAGATGAAGAAAGAACAAAATTAACGAACATCAAAAAATTAAGGAACATTTCTGGATGTTTTTCTCCAAATAAAACGTTTGTGTTGTCAAATCCATTCTAAAAATAGGTTGTTTTGACGAATTTGAACGATTGTTTCTTTTCCTTATTTAAACAACTTTGAATGAGTTTGTAAACTCTCAAATGACAACGTCATTGATCCGTTTTTACAACAGAAGACGATGAAAGGCCATATTATATTGTTGGGAAACTGCGTAAATATAATTTTACATTCAAATGAATGCTTCCAATCGAAGCTACTTTCTTAAAAGAATTCCATACTGAAACTAGTGATTAAAAAAAATTAAATATTTATGATATATATATTTTAAGCTTCATTTGGCCCTTGGAAAATATTCACTAATGTTCAAATAAAATAAAGAAAATTTTACCTAATTTGTAAAATTTTCCTGGATTTAAAAAATTTTAATTTCAAACAAGGTTTTTTAAATCTCTTCTAACTTTTGAACTATTTTATCTATTTTTGTATTTGATAAGTATATCATTTTTAAGAGCATAAAACGTACTAACTTTCTTTGCTTACACAAGTTTTTTCACAAATATTTTTAAAGTTATCTACTTACAAAATTCTTTTATTTTAGTTTTAATTTGTTGTAATTATTTTAAGTGCTATTTTTTATTTAGGTCTACTTGGATATACAATAAAGTAATATGAATGCACAAACAGTTTTACTGCAGTATAAATAATGTGTTGTAAAATATCATTGCTGTGGCTTTATTAGTAACAAAGTTATAAATAAAAACTTTTCTGTGAAAAACATCAACATTTAAAAGTTGTGCGAAACTGTTTTGATGTGTAGGCCTACTCTAAGTTATTTAGTAGCTAAATGGAAAAAATACTTACTCCACAGGTATTTGTAGTCATTGAATGGTATGTTTATATACTGAAAATATACATAGGTCTAGGAAATAACTAAGAGTAACGATAACAAGCCAAATTTGTTATGTTATAATTAAAAAATCTATAATAAATGGTCAAAAAGTAATCGTTAGGTTGTAAAACCAGTCCAGTAGTTGCCGATGAAAAAAACGTCTTTCATTTATCTTATTTTAAACTATATTATACTCTAAAATAATATATACACTTTATAACCTCAAAATTAGTTCAACTCAAAATTCTTTTAAACAAACTAAACAATCAGCTGACAAATGAAATCAGCTGTTTGTGACAAAATCTTATTTTGTTTCTGCTTGTTACAAAGAGGATAAAGAAAAGAGGCTTAGGTGACACAAGAACTCTATAACTATGAAAATTGATATTGTGAAAGTTTTATTTTTTAATTACAAGAAGCTAAGTAAAATAAATATTAGTGAATGTTGCACCAAAGCACAGCAGCTACCATGCAACCTGGTTGTGAGTGACTGATCAAAAGTAGGTATGCGCATTGTTTCAAATATTTTTCTAATAGCAATAAAAAGAGATGTATTGCCGTATATAGTGTTTGTTTAAACCTTACAAACTATGGAAGAAGAAAACAAATCAAATTTCCATATTTTGGTCAAAATGGATAATTTTTGTATGAAATCCCCTTAAGTTTATTGAATAGTATCGATGTATATTTACGATTCAAGACTTTTTTCAAATTCTTGAAATTGATATAAAATGGTTTTACAAACAACGAAATATTTTTAAGATACTCTACTTAAATGACATTAGATTTATTTTCGTCCGTCATTGTTTTATAATAATTTATTTGGCGTACTGATCTAACTTAAGTGAACACTAAATGATTTGATATTTTCAAAGAACGTGTTCAATACTGAAATAAAATCTGTACCTTAAAATTTAAATGGTATTGGAAGGTATTAAATATTCTTAATATCACAAAATATTTGTGTCTTTATTTCACAGTGGGTAAGATCAATACTGTGGGTTTCCTTTCACTTTGTTATGTATCGAGTAGCTGAGATATTGTTTAAACTGGTTGGTTGATTCAAATCACCAAAGTAAACTTCAGTTTGCAAATATTGAAAATTTAATACATCGTAACCTTAAACTTTTCATTAAACTTAGAATAAATCTGTAATTAGATAAATTTAACTGTATTCTGTTGTATTAATTAAAAATTAGCAACGTCGAGTGCTCAGTTATTCATGTTAACTGAGCACAATTTCGAAAAAAATGTTTTTGAAATCAAAATCGCAACATGTTTCGACTTAGACTTATTATAAGTATCGCCAACTTATCCAAATGAGTAAACATTTGTACTGAAATCATAAGTTTTACAAATATTTATTTGCTAATAAATTATTCTATTAGTTATATTTATTCTTGAAAATTACCAATCAGTTGAAACGTGTGCTTTTCCTTCAAGTAAATGTTTTACAAAATATTGCTCATTTAATGTGAACCAATTGCTAATAATTAGGAAATATTTAGTTTACTATTGTTAATTAGAGTAGTATCAATCACTAAGACGCCGTACATAGATATAGAGGTGAATGTGAGGGGTAAATGAGTGTAGATGAACCAGCGTTGTCTTTTTTTAGGATTTCGATTCAATAAAATTTTCAATGTATTAAATTGACTAAAATTATGAGAAATGGATAAACATTAATGTCGTTTCATACGAACCAGATATTAAATTCCTTTCATCTCGATGAATTAGAGACGAGAAAATGAGAAGATTAAAGCAGTCTTATTATTTTATTGAGTCCAAGAACAATTATTCCTATTCCTTCGAGACATAAAGGATACTTCTAATACACAATGGATACACATACAGTACTTGTCCTCCATTCTGGCTGCAATTCTGATCTTTGTAAACGCCATAATCCATAATAATACCCTTTTATAATACATGGTACGTGTCCAATTAATTTTTAAATAAAGAGAGTTAATAGGATTAATTTTTTTATTTTACAAATAAATATATCTTTTGAGTCGTATGACTTTTTTTATGATTTTAATTTGATTTATCCTCAAACCATATTGTTCCGGTTCTTTATGCAGGTTTTATACAAGTTTCAATTCCCATGATTGGTTATATCTGCTTTCCAATATGGTAAAATATATTGATTTAAAATAAATATGTATTTGACCCATGAATAAAAAATACACTCAAACAATAAATAGAAAACGTCCGGAAGACAATTGATAAATCAGGGTATATAAATCACTTCGGTATGCTTGTATACACAAAACTCGTAAAGTAGCGAATGGATTAACTTGAAATTTGTACCCCTCGTTGCATTTTTGCACAAGATATATATATTTAGTTTTTAACATTTTATACCTGAAAAAGGAATTTCAAGCTTTTCCCAATCTACCTACATTTCACAAATCAAAGTACGTGTCAGTGAGACTAATGTGCAACTGTGACCAGCTGATTTATATTAATATTTTACCTAATATCCTGTGAGTATTTTAATTTGACCGTATTATTGTTTGTCAACCTTAACTTTTCTAACAACTAAAGTAAATTATAATAAATAATAGTCAATATCAACCTAGCAATGTCTAAGCTAGTTTATTAATAAATATGTTGCATGAATTAAAATGTGAAAAATGGCAATCTCTTTATGTTATTTACAGTTGAAAAAGATTACTGTATCTCCCTAATTATATATACTTGTGATAAGGCATATTTTATTTGTGCTTTAAAAGCTAATACATCTGTGTGACAAATTAAGTCCATCCTCTATATTTGAGAGTGGACATAAATATGCAGTTAATCTGTACTTTAAGTAAAGTATCGAAATCTTCCATTACGATTAACTTAATACTTAATGTTCACAATGCTAATGTCAACGTAATGTTCCTGACAGTTGGACTGGGTTGAAGACATATACATGAGGTTGTCCCTGACGTATTAGTTTACCACCCTTGTATACCACACCCTCCGTTGTTTGGGTAGAGCTTACCTGTTAATGTATTTTTCCTGACGAATGGACTTGGGTGATGATATATACATGAGGTTGTCCCTGACGTATTAGTTTACCGCCCTTGTATACCACACCCTTCGTTGTTTGGGGAGAGCTTGTCTGGTATGTATTGTTCCTGACTGTTGGACTTGGGTGAAGATATATACACGAGGTTGTCATGAGGTATTGGTTTACCACCCTTGTATACCACACACTGCGTTGTTTGGGAATAGCTCACCTGTTAATGTATTGTTCCTGACGAATAGACTTGGGTGATGATATAAATGAGGTTGTCCCTGAGGTATTGGTTTACCACCCTTGTATACAACACCCTCCGTTGTTTGGGTAGAGCTTACCTGTTAATGTATTGTTCCTGACGAATGGACTTGGGTGAAGACATATACACGAGGTTGTCATGAGGTATTGGTTTACCACCCTTGTATACCACACACTACGTTGTTTGGGAATAGCTCACCTGTGAATGTATTGTTCCTGACGAATGGACTTGGGTGAAGACATATACATGAGGTTGTCCCTGAGGTATTAGTTTACCACCCTTGTATACCACACCCTCCGTTGTTTGGGTAGAGCTTACCTGTTAATGTATTGTTCCTGACGAATGGACTTGGGTGAAGACATATACACGAGGTTGTCATGAGGTATTAGTTTACCACCTATGTATACCACACCCTCCGTTGTTTGGGTAGAGCTTACCTGTTAATGTATTGTTCCTGACGAATGGACTTGGGTGAAGACATATACACGAGGTTGTCATGAGGTATTAGTTTACCACCTTTGTATACCACACCCTCCGTTGTTTGGGTAGAGCTTACCTGTGAATGTATTGTTCCTGACGAATGGACTTGGGTGATAATATATACATGAGGTTGTCCCTGAGGTATTGGTTTACCACCCTTGTATACAACACCCTCCGTTGTTTGGGTAGAGCTCACCTGTTAATGTATTGTTCCTGACGAATGGACTTGGGTGATAATATATACATGAGGTTGTCCCTGAGGTATTGGTTTACCACCCTTGTATACCACACCCTCCGTTGTTTGGGTAGAGCTTACCTGTTAATGTATTGTTCCTGACGAATGGACTTGGGTGAAGACATATACACGAGGTTGTCATGAGGTATTGGTTTACCACCCTTGTATACCACACCCTCGTTGTTTGGGTAGAGCTCACCTGTTAATGTATTGTTCCTGACGAATGGACTTGGGTGAAGATATATACATGAGGTTGTCCCTGAGGTATTGGTTTACCACCCTTGTATACCACACCCTCCGTTGTTTGGGTAGAGCTCACCTGTTAATGTATTGTTCCTGACGAATGGACTTGGGTGATGATATATACATGAGGTTGTCCCTGAGGTATTGGTTTACCACCCTTGTATACCACACCCTCCGTTGTTTGGGTAGAGCTCACCTGTTAATGTATTGTTCCTGACGAATGGACTTGGGTGATGATATATACACGAGGTTGTCATGAGGCATTGGTTTACCACCCTTGTATACCACACCCTTCGTTGTTTGGGTAGAGCTTACCTGTGAATGTATTGTTCCTGACGAATGGACTTGGGTGATAATATATACATGAGGTTGTCCCTGACGTATTAGTTTACCACCCTTGTATACCACACCCTCCGTTGTTTGGGTAGAGCTTACCTGTTAATGTATTGTTCCTGACGAATGGACTTGGGTGAAGACATATACATGAGGTTGTCCCTGACGTATTAGTTTACCACCCTTGTATACCACACCCTCCGTTGTTTGGGTAGAGCTCACCTGTTAATGTATTGTTCCTGACGAATGGACTTGGGTGAAGACATATACACGAGGTTGTCATGAGGTATTAGTTTACCACCTTTGTATACCACACACTACGTTGTTTGGGTAGAGCTCACCTGTGAATGTATTGTTCCTGACGAATGGACTTGGGTGATAATATATACATGAGGTTGTCCCTGAGGTATTGGTTTACCACCTTTGTATACCACACCCTCCGTTGTTTGGGTAGAGCTCACCTGTGAATGTATTGTTCCTGACGAATGGACTTGGGTGATAATATATACATGAGGTTGTCATGAGGTAATGGTTTACCACCCTTGTATACCACACCCTCCGTTGTTTGGGTAGAGCTCACCTGTGAATGTATTGTTCCTGACGAATGGACTTGGGTGATAATATATACATGAGGTTGTCCCTGAGGTATTAGTTTACCACCTTTGTATACCACACCCTCCGTTGTTTGGGTAGAGCTCACCTGTGAATGTATTGTTCCTGACGAATGGACTTGGGTGATAATATATACATGAGGTTGTCCCTGAGGTATTGGTTTACCACCCTTGTATACAACACCCTCCGTTGTTTGGGTAGAGCTTACCTGTTAATGTATTGTTCCTGACGAATGGACTTGGGTGAAGACATATACACGAGGTTGTCATGAGGTATTAGTTTACCACCCTTGTATACCACACACTGCGTTGTTTGGGAATAGCTCACGTGTTAATGTATTGTTCCTGACGAATGGACTTGGGTGATGATATATACATGAGGTTGTCCCTGAGGTATTGGTTTACCACCCTTGTATACCACACCCTCCGTTGTTTGGGTAGAGCTCACCTGTTAATGTATTGTTCCTGACGAATGGACTTGGGTGATGATATATACATGAGGTTGTCCCTGAGGTATTAGTTTACCACCCTTGTATACCACACCCTTCGTTGTTTGGGTAGAGCTCACCTATTAATGTATTGTTCCTGACGAATGGACTTGGGTGATGATATATATATGAGGTTGTCCCTGAGGTATTGGTTTACCACCCTTGTATACCACACCCTCCGTTGTTTGGGTAGAGCTCACCTGTTAATGTATTGTTCCTAACGAATGGACTTGGGTGATGATATATACATGAGGTTGTCCCTGACGTATTAGTTTACCGCCCTTGTATACCACACCCTCCGTTGTTTGGGGAGAGCTTGTCTGGTATGTATTGTTCCTGACTGTTGGACTTGGGTGAAGACATATACATGAGGTTGTCATGAGATATTGGTTTACCACCCTTGTATACCACACACTGCGTTGTTTGGGAATAGCTCACCTGTTAATGTATTGTTCCTGACGAATGGACTTGGGTGATGATATATACATGAGGTTGTCCCTGTGGTATTGGTTTACCACCCTTGTATACCACACCCTCCGTTGTTTGGGTAGAGCTCACCTGTTAATGTATTGTTCCTGACGAATGGACTTGGGTGATGATATATACATGAGGTTGTCCCTGAGGTATTGGTTTACCACCCTTGTATACCACACCCTCCGTTGTTTGGGTAGAGCTTACCTGTTAATGTATTGTTCCTGACGAATGGACTTGGGTGAAGACATATACACGAGGTTGTCATGAGGTAATGGTTTACCACCCTTGTATACCACACACTGCGTTGTTTGGGAATAGCTCACGTGTTAATGTATTGTTCCTGACGAATGGACTTGGGTGGTAATAAATACATGAGGTTGTCCCTGAGGTATTGGTTTACCACCCTTGTATACCACACCCTCCGTTGTTTGGGTAGAGCTTACCTGTTAATGTATTGTTCCTGACGAATGGACTTGGGTGAAGACATATACACGAGGTTGTCATGAGGTAATGGTTTACCACCCTTGTATACCACACACTGCGTTGTTTGGGAATAGCTCACGTGTTAATGTATTGTTCCTGACGAATGGACTTGGGTGATGATATATACATGAGGTTGTCCCTGAGGTATTGGTTTACCACCCTTGTATACCACACCCTCCGTTGTTTGGGTAGAGCTCACCTGTTAATGTATTGTTCCTGACGAATGGACTTGGGTGATGATATATACATGAGGTTGTCCCTGAGGTATTAGTTTACCACCCTTGTATACCACACCCTTCGTTGTTTGGGTAGAGCTCACCTGTTAATGTATTGTTCCTGACGAATGGACTTGGGTGATGATATATACATGAGGTTGTCCCTGAGGTATTGGTTTACCACCCTTGTATACCACACCCTCCGTTGTTTGAGTAGAGCTGTTCAATACCACTGTTCGTGAATGGGTGGGCAGGTGGGTCAACACCACTGTATGTGTATGAGTGGAGATCAGGATTCAGACGTTGTGTAGGGAGGAGATGTTAGAATAAAGGTTGTCAAACAGCTGAAGTGGCTTAAGTCAAGTAGCTGATGTGGTCAAAAGCTTGTCAGACAAATACTATTTGGTTCGAATCCCATGTAAATCTCTACCATATAAGTATCAATACCACTGTATGTGTATGGGTGGGCGGGTGGGTCAATACCATTGTACGTGTATGGGTGGGTGGGTGGGTCAATACCACCGTACGTGTATGGGTGGGCGGGTGGGTCAATACCACCGTACGTGTATGGGTGGGTGGGTGGGTGAAAACCACCGTACGTGTATTGGTGGGTGGGTGGGTGAATACCACCATACGTGTATGGGTGGGTGGGTGGGTCAATACCACCGTACGTGTATGGGTGGGCGGGTGGGTCAATACCACCGTACGTGTATAGATGGGTGGGTGGATATGGATGGGGTGTATGGATACTTGTATTGTATCCATATATTTTCATGTTTAAAAAATTATAACTGATTGAACTCTGACGATAAATAATCTTTTGTACATACTTGTTTGTAAATAAATTGTATTATAGTACTTCTATGCATTTTATGTTCTTGATTGATACTTTGTTGAATATACTTAAATTGTATTCTGTATTTTCTGTAACAGCTGTTAATGTATTGTTCCTGACGAATGGACTTGGGTGAAGACATATACACGAGGTTGTCATGAGGTAATGGTTTACCATCCTTGTATACCACACACTGCGTTGTTTGGGAATAGCTCACGTGTTAATGTATTGTTCCTGACGAATGGACTTGGGTGGTAATAAATACATGAGGTTGTCCCTGAGGTATTGGTTTACCACCCTTGTATACCACACCCTCCGTTGTTTGGGTAGAGCTTACCTGTTAATGTATTGTTCCTGACGAATGGACTTGGGTGAAGACATATACACGAGGTTGTCATGAGGTAATGGTTTACCACCCTTGTATACCACACACTGCGTTGTTTGGGAATAGCTCACCTGTTAATGTATTGTTCCTGACGAATGGACTTGGGTGATGATATATACATGAGGTTGTCCCTGAGGTATTGGTTTACCACCCTTGTATACCACACCCTCCGTTGTTTGGGTAGAGCTCACCTGTTAATGTATTGTTCCTGACGAATGGACTTGGGTGATGATATATACATGAGGTTGTCCCTGAGGTATTGGTTTACCACCCTTGTATACCACACCCTTCGTTGTTTGGGTAGAGCTCACCTGTTAATGTATTGTTCCTGACTGTTGGACTTGGGTGAAGACATATACACGAGGTTGTCATGAGGTATTGGTTTACCACCCTTGTATACCACACCCTCGTTATTTGGGTAGAGCTTGCATGGTGATGTGGTATTTTGGTTTCAAAAGTACATGAATGATAAAATTATTCTTGTTTTTAAGCTTATAAATTGATTACATTTTTACTCTCTTTTCAACAAATATTAAGGTACATCATATAAATCAACAAATACCATCAAACTGTTTGTCTTCGTGTCCAGGCTGATCGTAACTACAGTATTCCTTATAAGGTATCCTTAAGTATAATGATTAAGGATAAAGGTATTGTAGTGTGTTCTATTCATAACTATACATCCTTTACATTTTCGTGTTTACGATAAAAAATGGTGGAATTAAACGTCATTTCGTATTTTTTGTTGTAATTCTTAATTGTTCACTCATTGTGTACATGTAATTGGACATGTACACAATGAGTGGTTCATTACTGGAGTTGGACAATGCAATAGCTTGGAGACGTACTTGTACTACTCTAGAACTCATACACCTCAGTAACCTTTACCGTTACTGGATGTGTACACAATGATTGGTTCATTAATGGAGTTGGACAATACAATAGCTTGGAGACGTTCTTGTTCTACTCTAGAACTCATACACTTCAGTAAACTTTACCGTTACTGGATGTGTACACAATGATTGGTTCATTACTGGAGTTGGACAATACAATAGCTTGGAGACGTACTTGTACTACTCTAGAACTCATACACCTCAGTAAACTTTACCGTTACTGGACATGTACACAATGATTACAGTTCATACACAATTCATTACAGGTGTTGGACAACACAGTAGCTTGGAGACGTACTTGTACTATTCTAGAAATCATACACCTCAGTAAACTTTACCACCGTACGTGTATGGGTGGGCTGGTGGGTTAGTGTATGTAACACTGTACGTGTATTCATTCATAATACAACAAAGGGTATAACACAATATATCAATGACGTAAGTTATACTATATTAATGATATTATTTCTAATGCTATTAGTATATAAATGTTTAACTGACAATTCTTATTGAGTTGGGGAAATATCATTGTAAAATGTAACCCGTTCAATATTTATGTTGGAAGAATCAAGATTACTTAGACTTATTTTACTACAAAATTAGTGGTTTATTACAGGTACTGGACAACACAGTAGCTTGGAGACGTACTTGTACTACTCTAGAACTCATATACCTCAGTAAACTTTACCATTACTGGACATGTACACAATGAGTGGTTCATTACTGGAGTTGGACAATACAATAGCTTGGAGACGTACTTGTTCTACTCTAGAACTCATACACCTCAGAAAACGTTACCATTACTGGACATGTACACAATGAGTGGTTCATTACTGGAATTCGACAACACAATACCTTGGAGGCGTACTTGTACTACTCTAGAACTCATACACCTCAGTAAACTTTACCATTACTGGACATGTACACAATGAGTGGTTCATTACTGGAGCTGGACATCACAATAGCTTGGAGGCGTACTCCATAACTCATACACCTCAGTAAACTTTACCATTACTGGACATGTACACAATGAGTGGTTCATTACTGGAGTTGGACAATACATTAGCTTGGAGACGTACTTGTACTACTCTAGAACTCATACACCTCAGAAAACGTTACCATTACTGGACATGTACACAATGAGTGTTTCATTACTGGAGTTGGACAACTCAATACCTTGGAGGCGTACTTGTACTACTCTAGAACTCATACACCTCAGTAAACTTTACCGTTACTGGATGTGTACACAATGATTGGTTCATTATTGGAGCTGGACATCACAATAGCTTGGAGGCGTACTCCATAACTCATACACCTCAGTAAACTTTACCATTACTGGACATGTACACAATGAGTGGTTCATTACTGGAGTTGGACATCACAATAGCTTGGAGACGTACCTATAGTTATGTATCGAACAAACGTTTTATTATTGTGAAATTTAGAATAGTGGCCAGTTAATTTAAAAAAATATGTTGATAAATAAACATAAAGAAAATAACTGATAAATGGATTAAAATTATTTAGTTCCTCAAAGGTCACATTGATTTTGGGACCATGAAATCAAGGACCAACTCTTTAAATACGAGCTGTTGACATTTTAGTAATTTGAAAAATATTGTCACCGTACGTGTATGTGTGGGTGGGAAGGCTTGCACCACCGTACGTGTATGGATGTGTGGGAGGGTCAGTACCATCGTAGTGTGTGGATGGGTGGGAGAGCCAGTACCACCGTAGCGTATGGGTGAGTGGAGGGCCAGTACCACCGTAGTGTATGGGTGGGTAGAGGGCCAGTACTACCGAACTGTATGTATGGGTGGGAGAGCCAGTACCACCGTAGTGTATGGGTGGATGGCAGAGCCAGTACCACCGTATTGTATGCATTGGTGGAAGTGCCAGTACCACCATAGTGTATGGATGGGTGGGAGAGCCAGTACCACCGTATTGTATGGATGAGTGGGAGGGCCAGTACCACCCTTGTGTATGGGTGGGTTGAGGGCCAGTATCATTGTAGTGTATGGATGGGTGGGAGGGCTAGTACCACCGTATTGTATGGGTGAGTGGCTCGGCTTTTTTTCAAATGTTTCAACAATTTGAAGGTAAGACTACACACTCTCCATATTTGCATAGAATTTTTCTTTTCAAATCATGAGATCTTCTGGTACTTTTTATTTATTTGTATATTGATATGAGATTAATATATATTTACAATCCCAGTTATATTACCTTTAATATTTAATGACTTATGAAATACAATACAATACATCTAATCTGCGTCAAAAGTGGTATAGCTAATTCACAAATTATAATTTTTTTACATGTTTTACTTGCAGTTGATTCTTGTAATAACAATCTCATTTTAAAAATAAACGTTGAAAATTTTAGAAATATTCATATTTGGCTTTTATAAAAATAAATATCCTGTAGACGAGTGTTTCTATATTTAATGACAGCCCTCGACTTCGTTAGTGGAGTATAAAGGCTATTTAGTGGAGTCACAAAATCACCTGACAAGTTCCACAAAGACGGGTGATTGCACTTCCGGTATTGCCACTTCCTTTCAGATGTCTTTGACAACTTTCTCTCTTCGTTACACACCGAGAGGAGATGAACAAAAGAGTTCATGTCTACATTTGTCTTGTATAAACAATGTTTTCAAGAAATGTTTTAGAAAGTGAAATTACGGTAACACATAATCTGTAGACAAAATGCTACTACATCTAGAATATTAACATAATGTATAGGTACTTTTAGTAAAAGAGTTTAACACTCCAAAGTTCCTCTCATAATGTGATATTCGTTGGTCCCAACTGCTACTACCATAGACAGTTTTTATAACTGCTTTAGTATGGGGGCGAGCAGGCCGTGCAGGTGATGGAGGTGATCACTGTTGCATGTGTCACCCCCATATTTTATATAAATATTATATAAAATATTTAAATACGTTACTACGTGAGTTTTTGTCGTATGAATTAGCTTTTCTAGCCATATAATCAAAGATATTAGTATATTAATTCTTTTCTGCCGGAGAGAAAGGAGTGATTGCTAATCTGGTAATTTGCGGCCTTGTTTTCGACCAGCACGAATCTGTTCTCCATTAGATAAATTCGGTAAAATCAAGAAAAACATAGTTCCACTATGACTAACTATTGCTTTTTAAATTCAAAATTGTTCGTGTTTTCGTTTGAAATAATTTTTATAAAAGGAATTATTTTAAGTGCGTATTTATCAAACAATAAAATGAAAAATTACAGTACACTGAGAACAATCAATAAAAATAGCACATAGAATATAATTTTAGTAGAAAAGTACCTAAAACAGTGGCTTAACCGTTTAGTATTGGTTTTATAGAGAATAAATTTAAGATGGCTAACAATTACAGTCCTACCTTACGTTATTACTCTAAAGCTTTAAGAATGGTACAATTACTGTATCCAAGTAATTCAGTATCGATTCTACGGTTCTTCTATTCTTACTTTACTTCTACACTTAGAGTTTGAATGTCTCAATGTGTAACAATGACGCATGCTTACGGGCGTAAACATGTGTCTGAATGTGTGAACTCTGTCCAGTATTTAGTTTTTAGCAGATTCCTGTATCTTATTATATTTTAATGTTATTTGTTGTGACTTTAAATGCTAGGAAATATAGATGTGTTGTTTTCGTTTTAATAATATTTTATAAAACATAGATTTATGTATATAATTCTATAGAAAGCAGTGTAATATTTTATTTATTTACGTCTGGATGATAGTGGCCCGTTCCCCTCACACAGGCATATTTGAAAAGTTGTAGTGCAATTTATCTATAATGCTATTTTTGTGTTGGAAATAAAATTATTATCTATCCCTTTCATGAAATCATACACTTAAGTATATTTTTTAAAGGCTAGTTTTAAGATGGATGGAATACAACATAAAGAATCTGTGTAGAATTGTTTTTAAATACCCATAAAAATTGGAAAGATGTACGAAGAGCTATTCAAAGAGAATTTTACCTGTGTATGGATTTGTGCGCTTTGATAATAATTAGGCTTACCATAATTTCTGACCACCAATCCAGGACATTTTTATAAACTGCTGGAAGTCAATCCCGGACAATCCCGGACATTTTTAAGTGCGTATTGGTAGGTGGGAAAAATCATCATGGTTTAATAATTCAATAAAACAACATTTTAGTTACAATTTCAACCTTCTTTAATTATTTATTAACACACTATTCAAAGTTTCTGTATAATTTATTTAAAGATATATGAAGGGGTCAGGGGAAGAACATGATAACAGCCATTTCACTGATTTTACAGGACAGCAAAAACAAACTCTCAAGACTCGTCTAAAATGGACTTTTATGTGATTAGGGTTTGAAACAATTTTAAAATAAAGTTTATATAGTGTGTAATTAAGAGAACATATTATTATTTTTAAAGCATTTTATTTTAAACCGTAAAAGTGAAATAAGTATCCTAACTACAATATTGTGTGGTTAATAATATGATAATTCCAGGAGTTATCAAGTTATTCCCCTGTAAAATCCTGGATTTGTAGAAAAAAAGCTACTTAGTCAAACTGAAAAGTGTCGTTTTATTTAATTAAATCTTAATTAACAACTTAAAAGTTCTATTACATCAAAACATGTTTGTGTTCCTAGTCCTTAGTTGTTGTGTGGTAGGTTGGTAAAATACTGAGCCGCTTCCGGTCTGCAAAAACATTTTAGAACTTGTAGGTCTTGATATTTCTCTTTTGATATTGGAACCAGTTCTGCAAACCATAAAAATCTTATTTAGTAAAAAAATAACTATCATGGTACTATTGAATTAAGTTCACGCCTATATGAAGGAAAAAATATACCATACTATGAAATTAATATTAAAGTTGTCATACCAATTTAATTTTTTTAACAAAAGAGATAACTTATTTTAATAAGAAAAGAATTCGGGAAAAATGAGTATATATTTTACAATTTTCCATGGTTTAAAAGTTGTATCCTTACCTTCATAAACTGTTTCTGGCAAAGTGAACTGAAGTTCTTGAGACGTTGACGGCTGGTCGGTTGGTGGTTGTGTAGAGGTCTGACATTGTTCCTGAGTGCTTTGATTGGCTGTTGTTCTTTTGTTATTTTTTGCTTGTTTTGAGGTTGTTTTTTGGTTTTTAATTATAGGTGTTTCACACCATCCACCATTGAACGAAACTCTATACTTCACTAATATAGGGTGTTCTTTTTCAACCACATACTCTCTTACCGACCTCGATGCAAAAGTTAGTTTTTTTACTTTTATACTTCTCATTCAAATAAACACTCCATCCTCTGATCATATCTTGAGTCACTTCTTCGACAATAAATGAAGAAGGCTTGCTCCTAGAGCTTCTAAATACGGCAATCCAGTCTCCCGGGGTCTCAGCTGGTGCTTTGTGGTTAATTAAGGCAGTGTTCTTATCACACTCTAGATAGCTGTGACCCCGTATTGGGAAGATCATCTTAATGTAATTCAACTTTTTCTCTATGTGGACCAGGTGGTGCATAAGTCGAAGTACCGTTTTGTTTTTATTTTGGCCGGAGCAGGAGTCAGCAAATATTTCTAAATGTGTGTCATTTTCATCAAGATGATTTTATACAAAATGATGTATAAAGGAAGCCACTTCATCACTACCCTTGTGATCAATAGTCTCAGGGTATGTATAAAAGACACTCTTACCATTGGACAAGACGTGTGCATTAAAAGCATAAAAAGACAACTGTTTTTTGTAATATACGTCGTTGGACGTAATGTTTGGGCAGGGAAAATTTTTGGCATAATCTATACAGATAGCTTCCTTGAAGTTTGTAACCCTACTACTTTTTTTGGCAGCTCTCTTTCTATCATAGAACGTTTTGGCTTTCGCTAAATGCACTTCATGTTCGGTTTCTATATGTTTTAAATTCTTTTGCAGTTTACTCTTCTTTTCATCATCCTTTTCATATTCTATTTGGGATTTTAGAGACTTCTTCTGCACTGCATAGCTGTCACATTTACTGCAGGTGTCAGTTCTAGGGTATCCGAAAGAGATGTTGAAATCTCGATTAAATATTGTGCGATAAGACTCGACACTTAAAACAATATCCGGATACTTTTCCTTAAACAATTCATACTTTTTTTGACGTTTAAATCCTCAGGAAGGTAGGTTTTATTAGATTCCTTTTTGCTGTAATGGCTCTCCCTACCCTTAAATGCTTAATATGATTGCGAACACATTCAATGACATCATCAGTTAATTTTCTTGGTCTGTTTTGATGTTTACCCTTTTTATATTGTGGAGGAGTGCCTGTATCTTTAATTTTCTCCAGAATATAGTCTACTTTACCCCTAGTGATGCTGTGAATAGATATGAAAGCAGTTTTGCATACCTTTACTTCAGTAGCTATGCCATCACGCAATAACCGAACACTGTATGAGTATGAAGCATCTATGAATTTAGCTTCACATTCATTTGCTACTCGCCGGCGTTGGATAGGAATGGATGTAACAAGGCCTGTTAAATATAAATTTACCACATCATGACTTGTTAAAGAGTTCATATGCCTTAACACCGAACTCCTTTCGTTTTCATTAACTACCTCAAAGCACTTGTTTTTGCACTTACGTGGATCTCCTAGCTCGCGGCTTTGTAGCCGAATTTTCTTGTTTGCATCAGCTATCCTTCCATACTTTTCCTTTTTTTTGGTTGTAGGTGGACCTGAAGTGCTGTGCAGTGTATCGTCTTCATCAGAGATTAAATCACTCATTTCACAATCACTCGGCACAATACAACTGATCACGTTTACGTAAACAACAGTAGGCCTACATACTACAAAACTAATCACTGTAGAACTAAACTAATCACTGTAGGCCTAAAAAGCAGGTAAAAACTCTAGTAACACAGGATAAATAAGATATCAAAACAATACTAAACTTTTTAGAGTAACTGTTACAACAAAACAATATTGGCTAATGGCTGCCCACTCACTACTGCCATACGCACACAGTCAGAAAGTAAACAAAACTGGAATTATCAGGTTATTCCCCTGACAATGTGGACTTATCAAGTTATTCACGTGAACGGCAAATTTTTCTTAGCTTATATCTTGTAAGTTATCAGCTTATTAACCACAGTGTTTCGCCAACATATAGTTCCCATTATTGCCAACAAAATCAGCTGAAAAACTAAAATCTGAAAAAAATGGAGTTATCATGTTCTTCCCCTGACCCCTTCATATAACATAAACTAAAGTAAAAAAAGTCCATTTATATCATCTGTACTGGATTCTGCTGATCGTGTGATTGTTCGCCTTCAACTTCACTTGGACGATGTTGATATTTTTCAGATGACAGGACCTTACGTAGAAACTTTTTATCATTCTTGATGTTTTCATAAAAATCCACACAAGACAACTTTGAATTTATTTTAATATTAAGGAGTTCCCTACCACTGAAATTGACATGCGTCCTCTTTCCGCACTTCATTCATTGCCCATTATGGAAAATACCCTCTCCACTGGTGCTGATGTGCCTGGCAAGCACATCCCAAATTCCACCAATTTGAAAATATTCTTGAAGTCGATGTTGCATTTCGACATAGTCTGAAATACTTCTTTCCATTTCTCTTGTGTCGTGGGTCTTTTTTCTTCGGGCAGGGCTTTCCACTTTGGTACCAATGTACGAATTACGTCACAGCAACCTGTTTTGTCATCAAACAACTGATCCATGTCAACTGAATTGGGTACTATTTTGTTGACAGTCAGTCCGCTCTCTTCTAGCTCTGCCCAGGTAACGTCTACTGTTTCCAAGGACAACCATGAAAATTTGTCCGCTCCATCAAAACTCGATCCCCACAGATTCAAGTAGTTTATACCAGCGTCATAAAACCCTGTTATGCTCTCAAAAAACATTTCTTCTTCAACTTCACCCTCTGTCTTAAGTTGGTTTAATAACTGTTTAGCAGCAAAAGGAACACATTTCTGTGCTTTTCTCTCTTCCAGCTACCTTACCAATTGATGGTAGACTTGTGCTGCCTCTGCTGCACTGATATCATCTCGTTCTAATTTTAAAATAGTTTTTTGAAACATCTGCAGCGATCCATGGACAAACATAAAGAAGAGCTCATTTACTGGGTTGTTGAAAAAGTCCACCATCAGTTTTGGGCTGTGTTTGTGTTCGTTGGCTAAAAAATACATCTTCAGTGGCTTGTACTGATGGATAATTCTTTCGATAGCTGGCAACAAACTCAAAAATCTCGTGCTGCCGTGAGATAAAAGTCTTTTAAACTCTACACTTGCATATTCACAGAGTTCTTTCATTTCAGTCACCCTGACAGTTTACTGGTAAAAATATTTTTACAGTTTGACCACCATTGCTTCAATGTTAACAGGAAGAACGTCACATGCTGTTTCTGTTTGTACCGCATTGTGAGTGATGTGAGCTGAGCACCCAATTCCAAGAATTGGCCTTTCTAATTTGGCTTGGAGTTTCCTGAAAACATTTCCTTGACCACGTCTGTGGGCACCACCAAAATTTGTATTGGTGTTGTCAGCACATAGAACTACTATTTTAGCCTCAAGATTTAGTGGCAATTTATTGATTCCTATCAAAATGTGGTCCAGAAGAATGTCACTTGTTTCACCAGGTACTTCTTCGAAATAAAGCAGTTTAACATTAACACCCTCATTTAGAGTAAAGTACCTGACAACAACTGGGGTCAGTTTAACATCTTTTTTGTTGGAACTATCAATGAAAACTGTAATGTATGGCTTCAGTTTTTGTTCGAGCTGATGAAAACTTGGGTTCGAACAACTTTTTTACTAGTTTACTGGTGCAGTCATTAGTTTTAAAACTTACTTCATGTTGTGCAGTATGGTAGGCAAATGCCGCCTCTTTTGCAGCGAGTTGCAGCTCCTTGTCTCCTGAATCTTTATTACTAAAAAAAGAAGTAATGTTTGAGGAAGAAGCTGCACTTACAGCTTTCTTGTGTTTTTCCCTTTTGACATGATCTTCGATGTCGAGTCGTCCTCGGTATTCAAGACTAAATTCAGAAACACATGTCAGACATCGTACTCGAGAACTATTGTTTTCACATGACTTTAAAGTGTAAAAATAGCAGCGTCACTATTGCCAACGGCTAGACAACGCAAGTCAAATTTCCCAAAATCCCGGACTTTTCTCAATCCCGGAATCTTCCCTGGACAAATGGTTCAATCCCGGACTGTCCGGGCTAATCCCGGACGTATGGTAAGCCTAATAATAATAATCTAATGCCATAAATTGATGTATGAACATTTATAACATAAATGTAAAACATGTATAAAAATGCAAAATACAATAATATTATAAATCATATCACTACAGAATGTTTCTTCATTATTTCGTAAAATTTATCAATTTCATATAAACAATTTTTTTGAGTATTATCCTTAATCTTGATTTGAAATTTTTATCATTTAAATGTTCTGTAGAAGGCGTCAAAGAGTTTATATTTTCGTAGATGAAGTTCTTCTGTGGTGTATGATACTTAAATTTTTTTTTATTTCCAATTCATTATTACTTCGGTTCCATGTGAATTCACACTGAAGTTTTTTTTTTTAATAAGGTTTAATATAGTTTTTGATGTTAGTGAAAACAATAAACTAAAAGGGATCGAATTGACATAATATTTAACTTCATAAATCATGGATTGCAATGAGTAGTTGTGTAACTTCATAGATTTATCGTATTGCTTTTTTTATAGTAAATTTCTTTGTGTTACAGGATTGATCCCATAAATGTATACCATTCAATTGACTTTGAACATAGAGGTAATAAACTAAAATCAGAACATCATCAGATAAATTGTTTATTTATTTTTCTTTTATAAGTTCCTTCAGTGATCTTTTTCGTGATAATACGGACAATATGACTCTGCTGATCCAAACCACTGGTTTTATAGCTAATAATAAAATTTATTTCAAGATCTTGCGTGTACTAGATGTGGAGAACAAGGAAAATAAATCCTCATAAAAAAATAATTTCGTAAAAACACTCCCTGTTTTTATTTTAGAAAATGATTATACTTCTAATTATGATAAGTAAAGTTCCGACATAATTGAAGTGGTTCATGAAAACTGCACATGTTTAAAGCTTGACGGCTTTAATATGACAAGCGAAACGCCAGGAAACAGGTCAAGATAACCTAGAAAACTATTAACCTTTTTCCTGGAATTTAATCTAATCTAGTATTCATGTTCTTTTTGTAATCCAGATGTAAAATAAAACAGTCACGACACATTTCCTTCCTTATTTATTGCTAAGTTAGAATTATTTTGCAATAATCAACATTCTTATAAACCCATCTTTGTAATTATGAACAGTTTTAAAATACTTACTAAAAACTATGCCTCGAAGTGATGACGTCACGTATATCCATTTCTACTCTTAATTAATACTTAATTTTAAATTAAAAATCTGTTGTAACATATTATTTCGTATAGTGAATTATTTTACAACTTGTAACTGTCTTTTATTTTATATTTAATTTATATCAAATCTACACCCGAAACAATTACCTAGTTTAGTTGCTGAATTGCATACTCCTGCGATTAAAACAATGCTTTCCAATAATATTTAAACTATTTTTTCACCCACTGGCCATGACACTAACCAGTTGAGCTCTCAAGGGTCCAAAACAGCCCTTAGGCCCAAACATGCAATACTTGAGACATGGTGCTTAACTAGCTGAGTGTGAGTTTAGCCACACAGTCTAGAATGATATGCTGCTTTCCCCATTTTTACAAACAGGACATTGTGGTTATCAACAAATCTAGGTTGTGAATCCTGTTTGCAATGTTATCAGATTTGACCACTGGATCACGCACTCCAAAGTATGAACAAACAAATGGATCTCTAGAGTGAAAGGCATCTCTTGATTTCTGGAACTCTTAGACCAATTGTCTCAACTGAACCAGCATAACCATGAAGGACTCTGTAAAAAATTGCAGCTCAGTCTCAGCTCGACGAGATAATAATGTTGATAAATTCAGTTCTCCATCCATGAGAGGAATTTCCTCTGGACAGCATCAACGGCTGCATTTATATATACCTGGTCCCAATTCCAAATAACAATGGCACACTCAAGGTGACTTCGAATCAAGGACTTGTTCAGTGTTAAATACGCGTGTTTATCATTTAAATACGTGGCGATCCACATGATGAGACCCAAATTCCTCCTTTCTTTTTACACAAAACAGTTTACGTATTCAGAGAAGATAAACTTGGAGTCTACTAACGCCAAGATCGCGAACAGTAGATCTCTTTCAAGTCTACAACCAATAATGTGATAAAAGAAGAATGACGGATTAGATTAACGCGTGAACGAAACTAACACTGTTTTGCCAAGGTTCAGTGATATATAATTGTCTTTAACTCACCTCATAGACGAATTGATCCAAGATTGAAGACCCATAGGGACTCTTGTATCAGCAATTTGCATAGATATTGTAATATCGTCGGAATAGAGCTAAACTGCACAGTTTAGTAAATATGTAATGTCATTAATAAATAACAAGAAAAACAAAGGTCCCAAGTTAGACCCTTGTGGTACTCCTGAACTGGAATCAAATTTCTCCGAATATATTCCACCAAATAGCACTTTAAATGTCTTATCCAAGACATAAGATTTTATCCACTTCATAAGGTTCGAGGAGAATCCAAAGGAATGGAGCTTCTTTAAAAATACATGGCGAGGAAGCTTTTGTCTCACGCCTTCTGAGAATACATGGCGAGGAAGCTTTTGTCTCACGCCTTCTGAGAATACATGGCGAGGAACCTTTTGTCTCACGCCTTCTGAGAATACATGGCGAGGAAGCTTTTGTCTCACGCCTTCTGAGAATACATGGCGAGGAAGCTTTTGTCTCACGCCTTCTGAGAATACATGGCGAGGAAGCTTTTGTCTCACGCCTTCTGAGAATACATGGCGAGGAAGCTTTTGTCTCACGCCTTCTGAGAATACATGGCGAGGAAGCTTTTTTCTCACGCCTTCTGAGAATACATGGCGAGGAAGCTTTTTTCTCACGCCTTCTGAGAATACATGGCGAGGAAGCTTTTTTCTCACGTCTTCTGAGAATACATGGCGAGGAAGCTTTTGTCTCACGCCTTCTGAGAATACATGGCGAGGAAGCTTTTGTCTCACGCCTTCTGAGAATACATGGCGAGGAAGCTTTTGTCTCACGCCTTCTGAGAATACATGGCGAGGAAGCTTTTGTCTCACGCCTTCTGAGAATACATGGCGAGGAAGCTTTTGTCTCACGCCTTCTGAGAATACATGGCGAGGAAGCTTTTGTCTCACGCCTTCTGAGAATACATGGCGAGGAAGCTTTTGTCTCACGCCTTCTGAGAATACATGGCGAGGAAGCTTTTGTCTCACGCCTTCTGAGAATACATGGCGAGGAAGCTTTTGTCTCACGCCTTCTGAGAATACATGGCGAGGAAGCTTTTGTCTCACGCCTTCTGAGAATACATGGCGAGGAAGCTTTTGTCTCACGCCTTCTGAGAATGTAAATTAATGATATGAACTTGTGCTCAAGGCTCACCTTCAGGATCAATAATCATAATTAATATAATAATCATATTATTAACAATCAAAAGAAATACATACAGTTGTATTAAAACTTTTAAGTAATTCAATCTGTTTGGAATTGCACCAAAACTCCAATAGTATATTATGCACAAATTCCAATTCGATATTAAACGGTATATTCCTTATCACATAAAGTTTTCATTAGTATACGTTTAACTAGCTATATGCCAAACTTACCAAACACTAATTACCATACTTTTATAGTAGCACATGCAAACGCTAGTTTTAATGAGAAAATGAACATAGATACTTTCTAAATTTTGACTTTAATTGTTATTAAATAGATACAGATGAATATTGATTCGATGAATTTGATTAGTTGAATTCATAAGTTCAGATGTAATATAGAAGTTAACATCACATGATTATTCGATTATAACCAGTAGATGTTGAAACTAGTTTTAAGTTGTTTTCCTCGTTCCAATTTGTGATTTCCACGTACCAATTATTTACGTGGTGAATCCGACCAATTATGTAGCCTAATTACCGATTAAAATATTTTAATATAACGTAATATCTTTACATTTCATGTTTAAACGTATTTATATCCCTCTGAATATTGTTTCAAAATTAAATAAATAAACAAGTGTTCATTAGTACAATGTCTGTTTTTCATAACAATTCTTATCAGTCAACAATTTAAATAATGCATGAAATAACAAAATGAACATAATACAATAATCTACATAAACTTAACAGATATATACATACAGGCTAATGAAACACTTTCTTCGCACTTTCTTTAAATTTCCTAAAGCTACAGTTTTTTTAAAGTGGGTGGCAAAGTATTGTACTTTTTTTGGACCACAATAATTTCGTCACATTAATTTTACGTTCATTTTCACATTAATGTCAGCTTTACTCTGAGGTATGCAGGTTTTCCCGTCTTGAGAATTTTATCTAACAGATTTACGGTTTGTAAATCGGAGAAACCCGTAATTGACAATATTTTAGAGCGGAGGTTCTCAAAGTCAAGCGATACACGGACCCCCACCTAAGACCCTACAGTCTTCGAGGACTCCCGACCTACAAAAACCCCCATTATGCTAATTATTCTTAGTTTTTCCCGCTATGTAAATTTGATTTTAATTTGATAAAAATACAGAGATTTTTGAAAATATACAAAGTATATTTATCACGAAAATATATCAAAGTGGATAATTTATCTATCACACATTTGCATAACCTCACATTATAGAAATTAGTACTACTTAAAAGCTCAGCAGTGGTTTTTCCAACAACAGTTTTTTTTACAAATTTTAGTTACAACACAGTACTAACAATTCAGAATTTATTTTTATCAGTCGTTTTGTTAGGACGTTAAATAAATAAGTTTGCTACAAGTAAGATACTGTTACAATTTATTAATACTGTAATATAGGTATAAAACATCTGTAATTATTTTCAAAAAATATTTAATATTGTAAGTTTGTCCACTATATCTCTTCATAAAAATTAAATTCGTCATTATCAATGGGAAAAATGCGTTTGCTTCTTCGGTTTTTTTAGTTCCGAAGTATTGGAAAGAATTGTCGAAATGTTCAACCTCAAGACTGGTTCAACGTTCTCTAGTTAATTTCCCTCAACAGTTTTTATGTTCCAAAGTGTAGAAAATGTTTGTTTACACAAATAATTAGATTAGTACAAAAAGGCACAAGATGTTTGAGGGCTTTGTTTGCTGAATCTGGGAATTCCGACCAGGCAAGAAACCAAAAATGACACAAATCATTTTGTTCTTTGAACATTATTTCCCAAGGCCTACTGCAAGAAAAATCCACCAGATGATCTTGTTCATTTTTAGAGAGGTCAGTAAGGCTTGAAACATCTTTTTGTTTGACAGGGTTTATTATCCAGTTATTGTTTGTCCCTGGTGCAGGAAAGTACACTCCCTCAAAGTACTTGCCAAGTGTTCGATAATCATCCGATTTGTTGAAATGTATTCTTCTGAGTAGAAAGTGTTTTTCATTTGAAACATAAAATAACGTTTATTAACAGCAGTGTACATTTTTTTCCAGATTTCATAGGCTGGCTCTGAACCATACTTTGAGAATCTCTGCTTTGGAGTTTAATCTGTACTCGCTGATTTGGTCGAATTTCTTCAGATTATAAACGAATCTCAGCGCTCTGTTCTGAAGCCGGGTTAAGATCATCAAATTTTCCTGAGTCAAACAACAAGCAGTAGCTGCAAGAGCATAATGTATTGCAGGAAATGTTTTTGAACAAACAATTTCTGGCTTGAAAGATTCCGGCAAAATTTTCCAAGTAAAATACTATCTCAAATTTACTAATTAGTTCTTAAATGTTGCAGTGCTTTCGCAACATTGAGGGGGGTGCAACATTTAAGTAGACATTTAAGTGAAGAATGACAAATGATCATTCATGTGATTGCAGAGATGAATTTCAAACTATTAATCACATAGTCAATGAGTGTCCATTGCTTTCTTTTCAGGGGGATTAGCTGGTCTTCATGGTCTTCATTCAATCGGAGAAGCAGTGTCGAATGGTTACAAAACCTAGATTTAGCTCTTGATGGGAGATTGATATTTAAACATTAAGACACAAGTACTTTGGCTGTAGTTATTGTTTTATTTAGATAGTTTTCTTGTGTGTTATTCTTTTAATTTTTTATTATATGTTTAAAAGGCAAACGATAGTATTTTCCTCTTTGTTATCATATTGTACTAAGTTATGTAAGACTAATGAAATAAGTCATTATTATTCTTATAATAGAAAAATAACTTTAATATTCATTACCAACAATGACAACAAAACAAACTCACTCTTAAATCCAATGCGTTGAACGATGGTTTCGTTTAATTAAATGCCTCCGATTCTCGGATTTATGTCTTGAACACAGTTAAGTGGTACTCAGTATTAATCTTGTATGTTTACTGATTGCTCGAACTTTGGTGATTTGTAACTAAGTTGAACAACTTGGATGTTTAAACAACGCCATAATTTATTCAATAAGCTGAGACTGTGTGTAAACAAGCATTTCACAGTCTCTATACCCATTAATGCCAACTTGTTTATGTCTTACCTCTACAGCGACATTTGGTTCGTGAGCTGTGATAAAAATTAATGTTATTTTAAGGGCAGCTTCTACTGTTGTCGTGGCCGGTGTTTAGACGTACACCTTCACAAGTATTCTGAGCTACGTCTCGTGTAATAGGATGTCTGTCATTACTCGTCCAACGTGGTCAGACAGTTCATCTCACCCCTTCACCAACTTGCTTCCAGTCAACTCATCAGTGTGAATATGTGGCAGGTGTTTAACCATACACCTTCACAAGTATTCTGAGCTACGTCTCGTGTAATATGATGTCTGTCATTACTCGTCCAACGTGGTCAGACAGTTCATCTCACCCCTTCACCAACTTGCTTCCAGTCAACTCATCAGTGTGAATATGTGGCAGGTGTTTAACCATACACCTTCACAAGTATTCTGAGCTACGTCTCGTGTAATATGATGTCTGTCATTACTCGTCCAACGTGGTCAGACAGTTCATCTCACCCCTTCACCAACTTGCTTCCAGTCAACTCATCAGTGTGAATATGTGGCAGGTGTTTAACCATACACCTTCACAAGTATTCTGAGCTACGTCTCGTGTAATAGGATGTCTGTCATTACTCGTCCAACGTGGTCAGACAGTTCATCTCACCTCTTCAACAACCCGCCTCCAGTCAACTCATCAGTGTGTAGGTGTGGCTTGTGTTTAGACGCTAACCTTCACAAGTATTCCTAGGCACGTCACGTGTAATAGGATGTCTGTCATTACTCGTCCAACGTGGTCAGACAGTTCATCTCACCCATTCACCAACCTGCCATCAGCCTTCTCATTGTTGTTTATGTGTGGCACGTTTGAGTAGATCATTGAATATTTTAACAGCCGCCATTTGATAAATACAATACAGTACAATTGAACGTCACGCATACAAATTTATTACAATATAAGAACAAATTATAATTAATATAGTGACCGATTTAGATAAACCAATTTACCTTCCTCAGACCAGAGTGATTAACAAAGGAATCATTTTTAATGTTATTGTTATTTTAAATTTTAATATTTATTAAAAAATATAAAATACTCATATTTTACAAATCTATTACATTGATTTGGTAGGATATAACTATAACCAGCATTTTGAATGGTTTGAAGTTGTTTGGTAAGTCTAGTTTTCACATAAATCGACTCAAAAAAATGTTTTTTTAATATGGCTAGCTGGTTTTAATTGAGGGTTTTTGGGAACTATTTTTATAGGAATTTTTTGTTTTATTTTATCCTCAATAACAACCTACTTGAGGAACACTACTACTAAACACCCTTTATACATAATTTATAGAAAAATTATATTTATCAAAACTGAATTACATAGAATTCTCGAAGGATTAAAACATGAAAGAAACACCCCAGGTTTGTAGGATGTGATCATCTATTACAATGTTTAATTTATGTTCTTATCTCCTAGTTCTGTACCTAACGAAATCATGGTTCAGCACAGCACCACGTTAATGTTCTGTACTAACAGATTTATGAACTTGGTAATTTGAAACTAACTGAAGAACTTTGCTGTTTGAGTAACACCACCGATTAACAAGGTAAAATACTTAATGTATGGAATAAGATGTAACTACACTAAGCATAACAGTTAGGGTTGGAATTGACAGCACGTGTATGGGAGGGTTGCGGTGCAATACCACCGCACGTGTGTTGGACGGTGGGTGGCTCAATACCACTGTACGTGTATGAGAGGGTGAGTGGGGTCAATACCACCGTACGTGTATGGGTGGGCGGGTGGGTCAATACTACTGTACGTGTATGGGAGGGGTAGGTGTGTAAATACCACTGCAATGCTTGGGAGGGTGTGTAGGTACCACTGTGCGTGTATGGTAGTTAGAGTGGGTCAATACAACTTAACCTGTGTGGCAGGTGGGTGAATTTACATTTACATTCATATCTTTATTGTAGAGAATAATTAGCAATAATGGAAATACAATCGTCAAGGCTTAATATATACTACTCACATGCTATAGTAACTAATAATAAATAGATAAACAGCAATAATAAATAAAATATTACCTTAAGAGATTACAAATTTTGTTAATTGTTTATAACTTGTGGTTTGGATATTAATAGAGGAATTAAGTTTTGGTTTTGTTCATTTACTTCCCAGTGACACATCATTAACTGATCAACCCATTTGACGCATTTCATTTCTATTTTAAAAATTAACTTTCAATATACGCATGCATATCAAAAAGCACTACGCATGACGGTGGGCGGGTTTTGTGGAGTGTGAGAGTTCTAGATTACGCCTCCCAGCTCTTGTTCAACCAGTAATGAACCGTTCATTGTACATGATTCCAGTAGAGAACTGGAAGACCCCCTCTAAATGTACACCCTGATATATTAACATATACCATCCTAACCATTTATTATGTTATTTTATTTTATTTTATTTGCATGCTTTAGAACAGTTTACAAAACCAATTACACTAAAGCAGTTCAATTTATTCTTAAAGTTCATGCTGGGGTTTCTTGAGCTCACTTCATGCACATAATATAAACTATAATATTACTCTTATTAATATTATAATTATAATTATAATATTAATTATAATTATATTAATATAATTATATTAATAATAATTAATAATATAATTAATAATATAATTAATTATATATATAATTAATATAATGTGTCCAGAGTTATTTAAATAATAACTCTGGACACAATATTTGTAATTTGTTTTAAGGACATTTTGTGCGTTTTATATGATGTGAGATACATTCACACGACAAGTGAAGTCTTGTTACGTGCTAAGATTTTAGATTTAAAATTGAAGAAATTTGTTCTCTTGATTAATATATTTATCAGGCCAGTAAGGTTTGTCAAATTTGGTGTCTGCATTGTTCAAGCCGAGTTTTAATTTATAAGTTTGAGTAACTTAAAAGGAGGTTTATCCCCTCCTTTCCTCATGACTTTAAAGGCCCTTTTTGTCTTTTAAGGCAAATTACAATACCTGGCTTTCATTTACACTAGAACCTTGGATGGTATTAACAACAATGATTATAATAATAAAAAAATTATGATGAGCGTACCACTATTAATATATGTAATATTTTCCCTACTACAGTAGTAGGAAGATTGTATAACTATAACTATATTTTTAAATTTTCAGATGTTGGACATGTTGAAATGTCAAACATATCGGATATTTTTCCTTTAATTCACTACCACTACCTTTTTCTTGTGTCCATTAATTCACAACCACTTGATAAATATTCTATTGCTCTAAAAACTGTACCCCAATCATTTTTACGTCCACTGGGGTATTCCTTATCCGCTAGGAATCCAATACCGCTGGCCTTATTTTATCGCTTTCCAAGAACTTGCACACGGAGAGCGCATTCGGTGGTAAGTCAGTCATTGGATTTACTAGTTTGTGATCAACTTTAGTCGCCACCTAACCTAACCTAACCTGACCTAACTTAATCGCAATTGCGATAAAAAAAATAGATGTAGTGAAGTAACGGAAAAAGTAGTGAATTAACGGAAAAGGTCCACCATATCTTTGGATTTTATTGTAAAAGCATTATCATTATATGATTTCCAGTTACAACTGAGTAACATGGAGGCAACTTTATTCATTTGTGTGTTTGGATGTGTATTATTTACCATTACATATTTTTATTGGAGGAATGATAATGCCTAGATAAAGCATGTCTTCAATCAGCCTATTTATATTATATTTTGGGTAGTTAAGTAAAAATCTACCGAACTGTAACACGAAGATTGCTCACCGCAACTTTTACAGACACTTAAGTGGCAACAGATAAATAATTATCATAAATAACACTTTACTTCAGTTTAATGTGTTCGTTGCATATACATATTTGTAACAATGCTGTTGATGTATATAATATTTGTTATATTGATTTTCCACTTATAATAGTTACATCTGTATAAATATTTTGTTTATCCCATGACTTATCTTATTTAAGTAAAATAATGTTACAAATTTACGAAAGTTAGACAATTTTTTAATAAATGTAATAACAATACGTTTGTAAAATTGGATGGCCTTTTAATTTATTTTTTCATTTGTGTTATAACTTTTGACTGCCTTATATTTAAGAAAGAGTTTAATGAAGAGAGTAGAGCATTAGATCGCTGCTCAAGAAGATAAAAAAATATTGTCTTTTGTTGATTATATCTCCTGTTCCTACTTCAATGCATATTTACAAATCCATAAACTAACAGTTAACTGCAAATAGTGAGGCAATTAAACATCTGAGAAAAGAGTTACTTATTCTTAATTTTTAGGGGAAATAAATAAAATGGAATAGGGATAGAAATTCATATTTATTAAAATAAATAAATTGTCTACCACCATGCAATTGAGGTGACCGTAGAGGTACAGTACAACAAATATTTACTAATTTGTTTCATATAATTAATTATTTTTACTAATAGTCTTTTATAATTTAAATTAGTATTTTTTCTGTGATGTTATTTGGTATGTTACAATTTTTATTTTTGAAGAGTGATGAAATAAATAAAAAATTGTTCCTTTATTTCCAAATTTAATAACAATTACTTCGCATTTTACTATGTCATATTTTTCAACTAAGCGAAGATTGCAAGGTTCATAAATTTGTTTATTCTCACTATTGACTGATTCAGCCTGATCTAATAAAGATGTTTCTGATTTTATAATTTCCGTTAGTGATTTTTTAAAACTTATACTAACATATTTAGTTCTACGTGTAAATTTGTTTGGTGGACATATATTCTGTGGGATCTGCTTGTGTTGTTGGTTGTGTTGATATTTCAGTTGAATAGAGATTCCAATAACTTTTTAACAGTCTCGTTACTTTTAAATGAACGGATAAACAATGTTTTGAATACATATCTTAACTTGTATAACAATTATCCACGGCAACATTATTGTCAGTTTACGACATTTATTGGCTGTATCAAAAGTACCTCATATCTAATATTGTATAAAATTTTTTCAAATCATCCCTTCGAACATGTAATATGTGTGTTTTCATTTGAAATATACCAGTCAGCCTTGGAGCAAAAATATCCTCCCTTCAGTTTAAAAATGATCTGACTTGTTTCACAAAGACATTTGATTGCACTACCGGTATTGCCACTTCCTTTACCCACGACAATTCACTTCTTATTAATATTTAGAAATTGCTTTAAATAAGGCAGTTACCCTTGTTGACCATGGATATTCTATGGCCATATCGCGAAAATCTACAAGTCGTATTATATATGTTGACACACTATATATGTTTATGGAGACTATATCTCTTTTATGAGAATACGAGTCTTTTATTTGGGGACAGTGTTGTAGAGATTGTTGGTGATATGTTCTATGGTGGTTGTTATTAATACAGAGACAATGTCCGCTCATTGGTTGTCAATTTTGAGTGGTAATCATTGTGCGGATGTTGTGTGGGGGAGATAACTGAGTATCAGGCTTGTCAATTAGCTGAAAATCAGACCAGCACTACGTGGTTCGGATTCCACGTAAAGCTGTAGGTCCCTTAGTTGCCCTGGCTGTTAGGCTATTAATAAATTGCCCTTTCTGAGGAACAGTTGAACTCAGTTAGTAACTAGACTACACTCATCCACACTCATCCTACACTCATATAACCATTCATATTCGCCTTAAAATACCAACGACGTTGTGTCGGCGTCTCATATGTAAGAATGTAAGAATCGACATGGATACTACTAGAGAAATCTGGAGTGTCCATGTTGGGTGGTAGTAGGAGTCCCCAGGGGAGAGGACTGAGTATCAGGATCTTGTCAATTAGCTGAAAATCATACCAATACTACGTGGTTCAGATTCCACGGAAACCTGTAGGTCTTTTAGTTACCCTGGCTATTGGGATATTAATAAATCGCCCTCTCCTAGGATCAGTTGAACTCAGTTAGTAACCAGACTACACTTATATAATCATTCATATTCGCCTTAAAATACGCACGTCTCATATGTAAGAATTAACATTGTAATTACAGTTTTCTCACATCACACCCCGGTTGACGTCCTACCACCTCCAAAAAGTCACGTACTCCCTTGAAGTCACGTAAAAAGAGCGGTTCATTACTGTCGTTAAACAATATCTGTGAGACGTACTTGTTACTGCCTAAAAACCCCCACGCCACTCGGCTATTCATTTGTGTCTGAGCTATTAATTATTGACACTTTTTAAAGAAAGTAGTTCCTTTATTTTTGTCAAAGATTATATTCTACCATCTACACTATGTTACTTACCAAGGTCAACTGTTCCTCAGAAATAGCCATATATTAACAGCCCAGTAGATGTTAATATATGTCTGTCAAAAGCTGTTAATAAGCGTAATTAACCGACTTATTTACATGAAATCCGAACCATGTAGTAGTGGTCTGATCTTCAGATTATTGACAGGTGAGATGGTAATTTCTCTTCTCTACACAACATTTGGACACTTACTACCACCCAACATGGACACCCCAGACTTCTCTAGTTGTATCCATGTCAATGACAACCATTGAGCGGACACTGTTTATTAGTAACACCCACCATAGAACCTATGTTGAGTTCTCTAAAAGTGTGCACGTCGATGACAATCATTGTGCGGCTGCTATGTCAGTGAAAGCCAAGCATAGAATCTGTCGCCTACAGTGTACACAACGTGTATTAAGTTTATTTTACTTTGCCAGTTTCAATCCTTTGCAGACTCATCCGAATTTTAACTTATTGCCCTTAGTGATAAAATACAGGCTTTGAGCTAAAATTGAACTTCTCTGTTCTGGAGACCTCTGGATGCTGGACAGCTGTTTTACAAACAATCTCACATCGACAACGTTTTGTACTTTGTATTCATTATCACTTTTCATATCATTAGTGTAACTTGTTTTTAAGTGAACAAAATTATGACTATAAATTTGGTTTTGTGTAAAATAATTTGAAAACTAACTGCGTTCTTAAAATAGCACTATCACGCATATAGTAACTAAAAATCTAATAGTAAACTAGAAACAGTATTGTCATGTATACAGTAACTAAAAATCTAATAGTAAACTAGAAACAGTATTGTCACGTATACAGTAACTAAAAATCTAATAGTAAACGAGAAACAGTATTGTCACGTATACAGTAACTAAAAATCTAATAGTAAACTAGAAACAGTATTGTCACGTATACAGTAACTAAAAATCTAATAGTAAACTAGAAACAGTATTGTCATGCATACAGTAATTAAAAATCTAATAGTAAAATAGAAACAGTATTGTCATGCATACAGTAACTAAAAATCTAATAGTAAACTAGAAACAGTATTTTCATGTATACAGTAACTAAAAATCTAATAGTAAACTAGAAACAGTATTGTCATGTATACAGTAACTAAAAATCTAATAGTAAACTAGAAACATTATTTTCATGTATACAGTAACTAAAATTCTAATGGTAAACTAGAAACAGTATTTTCATGTATACAGTAACAAAAAATCTAATAGTAAACTAGAAACAGTATTGTCATGTATACAGTAACTAAAAATCTAACAGTAAACTAGAAACAGTATTGTCATGTATACAGTAACTAAAAATCTAACAGTAAACTAGAAACAGTATTGTCATGTATACAGTAACTAAAAATCTAACAGTAAACTAGAAACAGTATTGTCATGCATACAGTAACTAAAAACACTAATAGTAAACCAGTAACAATATTGCCATGTATGCGGTAACTAAAAAAACGAATAGTAAACTAGAAGCAGTATTGTCACGTATACAGTGACTAAAAAAAACTGATAGTAAACTAGAAACAGTATTGTCATGTATACAGTGACTAAAAAAACTGATAGTAAACTAGAAACAGTATTGTCATGTATACAGTGACTAAAAATCTAACAGTAAACTAGAAACAGTATTGTCACGCATACAGTAACTATAAAAAAAACTAAAAAATAAAAAAAAACTAATATTAAACGAGAAACAGTATTTTCATGCATATAGTAAGTAACCTTTAAACTAGTAGCGAAATTATGTTTAATTAATATATAAGGAAGATTACTTGGGTTTTATTGAAATTCAATATAATGTAATTTTATTTTATGCATACAGTATTTATGTTTTTTTAAGGTTAATTAATCATGATGTATAGTGAATTAGTAAAGTTACTTAAATCATATTTCCTGGGAAGACAGGGTAATAGAGGAGTATTTTCATTAGGCGGAGAAAAACTAACCCGAAGAATCATTTACACTTGTTAGAAAGCTTCGATAATTTATATTTTACTTGATTTATTCAATGTATCAAAAATTAGTTTCAGCTTGTAATATTATCAACTCAATATGTCAAATTTCTGTTACAATTCATTTGTTGTAAGTTTCACTAAAGCGATTTCTGACAAAAGATTGACGCTCAATATCAGTTGAAAATCAAATCTACATAAAAGGCAAAGCCCTGGATCACTCACTCATAACTAATTCTCCAACTTTTCATGTAGATAGAGAGCTGAAATTTTGTACACTGTTTCTTTAGGTCTTAAATAGAACAACTAAAGTATTTTTATTTTGATAAAATACTCCTAAGGGGTAAAAACCACCCAAAAAATTGTTCCATTAGGATAACATTGGGTTGATTTTAGTAAATTAATAACAACTGTTTTTTTAAATAAATAAACGTGTTTAATTTTTATCAATGACATTACTATTGATGCCTTTTTAATATTATACTATGAGTTTCATCTTCAGTTGTTAAAACAAAAACAAATGAAATGAACATGTTTGAAATAGCCTAAGTATTACCATTGGGTTCAGTATTTATACTGATAAATAGGTAGCAACGCAAGTATTGTGAGTGAGATGCTGTAAACTCGCAAGTATCGAACGAAGAGGGCGCCGGGGTTGGCACGAGAAGCGTGCAGGTGTCCCCTAGTATTATATAAATTAACAACACAAATATACTGTGGTAATTAAGAAATGAGGGCCGGTGCAATAATATCCGGAATGTCCGTCATATCGTATATGTATATAGGGAGGAAATAATTATGAGTTTCGTTAGTACGAGAATCTAGTTGTCAGTCAATGTATTTTAGACGATTGATAATTTTCTTTTTTACCTAATATTTTTTTAACGTTAAAAACTATAATTGTTCATGTTTTAGTATAAGTTAGTTATGTTGTGTTAGTTACAATAGTAATAAAAATTAATTTGAAATTTACAACCTTCATTGTTTGATAAAATGATCAAAACAAGGAAATCACTACAATCTGAAATCAAGCCGATCGTCAAAAAGTGTATGATACATTTGAAAAAGTAATATTCAAACCAGTTATTAAATTTGGAGAACTCGAATAGTTTCCTAAGTGGTAGACGTCAAACAATCAACAATGTTGTACTGAATGGATATAGCAATATGTCCGATATTTTTGGCCGAATATCTGGTATGCCAACTATACACAGGCCAAAGATCCCTATCGAGCATGAAATCTGTTTGACCAAACTTTGTTATATAGAGGAGCCACATTAACACAAAGTGATGTAGCGACGTAAAATGGCTCCTGGGCAATTTTATCTCCAGATATCGATTATTTAAGTAATGTCTCTTAACTTTACGTATTACAAATGTTATCAAATTATAACTGGGTTTACCTTTGATATGTATATTCATACAACAAAATCACTCGTATAAATTTAATTTTTACTGTATTTATAAGTTTAATAATGAATAATGGAAAACTTGCGCCGTACCTAAATATCAGGGTTATTTTCTTCGCCATCTGCACTTAAATAATATTGGGATTTATTTGTCTACTTCTCATCAAATCAAAGATCGTTAGCAATCAAGTGGGAACCTTAAAGTAGATTGTGGAAGGAAAATGTATTATGCTTTTGCTTCTGGTTCTTTAGGTTACAGCTCGAATGTGCGTGCCTTTGAAAGAACCATATTAGGACAAATGAAAAAACATTAAAAGCGTTTGTTTTAAATATGCTTGACTCTGCAAAATTTGATGGTTGTGGTCCAACCAGAGTAGAAAAGTCTTTGATGTAGACATAGTAGGTCTCCTTCTCTTTGTTATACAGCAACGGGGATCCCTGTATACATCCAGCACCCTCTCGCGGACCTTTAATGGGTATATCTTATCGTTTAAGCCATATATATTATTATTATTAACCTTCTCAAATTTAGAGACTTCTTTCAGTTCTACGAGAAACTGAACGTAAGTACAATCGCATTTATCTGCCAACTCTTGCGGGAAGTTATAATAATAATATAGTTATTATATTAATAATTTTCTTTTTTTTAACTCTATAATTATTTACAAAAAAAACCAAAACAAAATTTCAAATTGGAAATACTTTATCATGTAACCATATTTCCTCTTTGGCATACCGTTTCCATCCCCTAGAATTTTAAAATATTTTATCAATACTTAGATGTACAGATGAACCATTTTTGTGGTAAATTCTCCATCTTTTTATCGAATTGATTTTGGTTCCGTTTCACACTCACAACTGCCTATAACTTCCAATTCAATGGAGTGATAACCCAATCTGATGGTGCATTTGGAAAGCTGATATCATGAGGTGACATCTTATGCTGCTTGATGTTTTCGCCTATCATCTATGTTTTTTCAACGTCAGAAGTGCAGATCGGTAAACATGAGGGTTCCCTCAATTCTTCTGTCTTTTCTCTCTCGTTTTGATTGTCTGACGCAACCTAATGAGTAAAAGTCAACTGAAGTTCCGGATCTCTATCCGGTTGCGCAACCTAGGTATCTTTCCGACAAACCTCAGCAGCGCAACCTAAACCCTGATTCGTTTAGAGGTTTCGTCCAGAATATCTCTTAGGGTCATCTCTGTCCCTGAAAAAAGAAGCAATAGCTGCCACGTGATCTTCGAACCAACTTATACAAGACCCTTAATTCTTCGTTGAACGCTGGTGCAATTTAGGTTTTGACAACCCGAACTTGACCCAAATCCTCTGTTGCAAACACGACAAAGGGTAATCCCACGACATATGAAGTAGTGAAAGAGAGCAGCTTGTGGGCATCCAAAACTGTTATCACACTACGTAAACATGAAAACCAGAACTTGCCTCGGTTGGACTATTCCTTGCTGGTTCACGAGGTGTGTAGCATATGCTATAAATTGTTGCTTTCGTCACCATGTCCAATCAGAGATCTCTTATTGGCCTAAACAGTTCCTCTTCTGCCTCATCAGCCATAGTCTACTTCTTTGGTAGACCTTCACCGCCCTCACATACGCTGGACAGTCGCTATTTAAGTTGTGCTTATCGTCCTTATCAAATAGACGAAAATTATCACACCTTGATCGACCTCCGTCCGATCGTAATCTTTTCTCTCGTGATTTCTAAGAGCGCAGAGAGAGCACGAAGACGACTTCTTGCAAAACTTCTGCACAGAAAACTAGAGATAAACCAATGCAACAAATCTAAACAATAAAAAAGAACTTGCTCAGTTCTGTTTGTAAAAAAAAGAATATACAAAAAATATTTATGAATTTACTGTACGAAAACAACATATAAACCTCAAAGATGCTTCCTGCTATATTTACACCTGTATTCTTTTACGGTTGAGATATTTTCCCGAAAAATCAAACTAAGAAAATATTTAATTCAAATCAGGCCTGATAGGATTCGTTTCACAAAGATGTATGTGTTATTTGTCAAGTTAAAGAAAACTCAACAATAGCTAGGATAATTCAACATACATTAAATATTAGTAGAACACAATGTGTGGGTGTATTAATTCGAAGCGGTCCGTAGGAGTGGTAGGGTATTACAAGTGCGCCTCCAACCTATTGTTCTAAGCAAGTAATGAACCGCTCATTGTTCACGGAGGTAGTAATGTCGTTCTGAAGGGGTATATTGTGCGTTAAGTAAGATATAATGTAGTAAACTGCGTCTTACCAGTTTATAGAGTGTCTGATTATAAAGTTATAAAGATACTGATTATAAAGTTTTTACTTGTGCGAGTGTCATGTTAAGTAAAACTATTGTAGTACATGGAAGAAAGTCTACAGTAGTGAAGCCCTCATGATAACTGAAGCAGGTGAATTAGAGAACTTTTTACTGAAGGAATGTTTTCACCATAAATATGCTTAATTACATAAACCACTTTTATTCAGACGAAAGTGGGTAATGAGGATCATTGTGTACTCAAGCATCTTATGGAATCCAAACAGTGAAGAATTACCCACACTACCAGAACTATGAGTAAATTTAATTATTGTTGCAAGTAATATTGCAGTATTTGAGAGGGGCTAAACCACGCAGTATTACATTTTCTAAAAGAATTACATAATGATATGAGCTGCAAGTTCTATTATATACCTAAGCTGCTAAGATTCAGCAGTTTTCGTATTTATAATAAATCATTTTAAGTATTGTACGCATATTTATCCTACGAAGTATTTCAATATAAATATCTATTTATTAATTATGTAAGGGCCTTAAGTTATGAGTGTGTAGTCTATTGTCATAGGAATGAATGTTAAAGAAGAACACATTTTTTAAATTATTCCACAATTTTTTATTTAAATAGCGCTTTCGCCGGTTAAGGCATCATAAGTTTTTGTAAACAGAAAAAACATATGTTTAAAACAATATAAATTAAAATATTATAAAATATAGATATTTTAAAATGAATTTAAAACTTAATTGGATTAGTAGAAAGTAATTTAAATAAAATATTAAACTGGAAAATATGATTTACAATTAATTATTTTATGTTTGATTTCTTCTTTAACTAAAGGTAAGTATATATTACTAAAATTTATAAATGGTTGTGATATACATTGTTCTTTTATAACAGACATAAAGGCACTTTCAATTTGATTCCTTTTGGTCCATGACGATTCTTTAAATATAATACTGGATGAGTCAAATTTTATGTCATGATTTTCGTTTATAGCGTGTTCTACTAATTTAGATTTTTCTTTATTTTGTGTTTTGTAATTATATGTATGTTCTTTGACTCTTGAACTTATAGGTCTAGAGGTTTGGCCAATGTAAGTTTTATTACATTCACAATCAATTTTGTAAATTATATTTTTAGATTCTTGAATTTTGTTCTTGGGTTTTAATTTTGTTAAATGACTACGAAGGTTATTAGTTGAACTAAAATGAATTTGTTTAAATGTTGTCAAGATATGGGTCGTATTCAAATGTTTCGCCATACAAATTAACGTGTCTGAATAAAGTCAATATATTAGTTGTATATGAGTGTTTTATCGTACGAATTAATGTGTCTGAATAAAGTCAATATATGTGTAGACATATGATAATGACAATTTATTCTCTCTTTATCGAAGATGACTTAATGTCAGCAGCATTGATAACAACAATATTTTTAAACTTTTATTATGATTGAGGAAGATATGTTTGGTTTATGTCCAAGAATTGCATTGAAATTACATTAGATATATCATTATTTTGCGCAACTTTAGCTTATATAATTTTCTAATTTAAATTTGTTATTGCTCCTGGATAGTAATTGTTCATTTAACATTATAAATTTAGGATGATGTTTCTAGTATTACACTTGTGATCAAGATAAAAAAAGCTTTTAGTAAATGAATGCCTTTTAAGTTCTATAAGCCCTCCTTTCTAAACGTAATAAAAGGAGGGCATCCCTATTACTGTTTCAGATTTTACTTAAATCTTACGTTAACAAAAGATTTTCCTTCGTCTTTAATTTATTACTTAGTTATTTTTCATCATAAAATATTAAAGCTGTGAGAAACTAATCAATGGTCTATCCAACGAAATGAAGAATTGCAGTTTAAAAATGAATCATCTATTCTTTGTTGTTAAAAAGAGTGCAAAGTTTTAATGAAAATCTCCGAGTCGGAAACTTGCAACAACACAAGTCGTTAAGCCAATGTCGTGAAACTTACTGAAAGAAAAATGGGTTCAGTAACTGTCCCACCGCGATTGAGAGAGAAAGCATTGATTGATTCTTTAATATAAATTAATAAATACTTTTTATATTGATGTAAATAGTACTTTTATTTATGAATATTTTGTAAAATATTACGAACTCTGCATTTAGATTACATTAAAAAATAACATAAATTGTTAACATTTGATGTCAACAAATAAATTCTTCAAATAGTAGGCCTATTAGCTTGAAAAATTGTTGCATTTTGAGATCGTAGTAAAAAATGAATAATTTTATCTTTCAAAAATAAGTCTAGAGTTGAGAATACAAGAGAATATAAGCAAGCAATCCTCTAGAGTTACACAACATTCCTTTAGTATATTATTTTATAAACACTACTCTACGTGTTTGGGAGGGTGGGTAGGTCAATAACACAGCACGTGTACTGGAGGGTGGGTAGGTCAATGACACCGTACGTGTAGGAGAGTAGGTAGGTCACTGTTGTATTGGAGGGTGGGTAGTTTAATAACACTGTTGTGTTGGAGGGTGGGTAGTTCAATAACACTGTTGTGTTGGAGGGTGGGTAGTTCAATAACACTGTTGTGTTGGAGGGTGGGTAGTTCAATAACACTGTTGTGTTGGAGGGTGGGTAGGTCAATAACACAGCACGTGTACTGGAGGGTGGGTAGGTCAATGACACCGTACGTGTAGGAGAGTAGGTAGGTCACTGTTGTATTGGAGGGTGGGTAGTTTAATAACACTGTTGTGTTGGAGGGTGGGTAGTTCAATAACACTGTTGTGTTGGAGGGTGGGTAGTTCAATAACACTGTTGTGTTGGAGGGTGGGTAGGTCAATAACACAGCACGTGTACTGGAGGGTGGGTAGGTCAATGACACCGTACGTGTAGGAGAGTAGGTAGGTCAATAACATAGTTCGAGTGGAAAGGTGAGTAGTTCAATAACACTGCGCGTGTGGGAGGGCACCCAGGTCAATAATATAGCACGTGAATTGGAGGGTGGGTAGTTCAATAACACTGTTGTGTTGGAGGGTGGGTAGTCCAATAACACTGTTGTGTTGGAGGGTGGGTAGTTCAATAACACTGTTGTGTTGGAGGGTGGGTAGTTCAATAACACTATTGTGTTGGAGGGTGGGTAGTTCAATAACACTGTTGTCTTGGAGGGTGGGTAGTTCAATAACACTGTTGTGTTGGAGGGTGGGTAGTTCAATAACACTGTTGTGTTGGAGGGTGGGTAGTTCAATAACACTGTTGTGTTGGAGGGTGGGTAGTTCAATAACAGTGTTGTGTTGGAGGGTGGGTAGTCCAATAACACTGTTGTGTTGGAGGGTGGGTAGTTCAATAACACTGTTGTGTTGGAGGGTGGGTAGTTCAATAACACTATTGTGTTGGAGGGTGGGTAGGTCAATAACATGGTTCGAGTGGGAAGGTGGGTAGTTCAATAACACTGTTGTGTTGGAGGGTGGGTAGTTCAATAACACTGTTGTGTTGGAGGGTGGGTAGTTCAATAACACTGTTGTGTTGGAGGGTGGGTAGTTCAATAACACTATTGTGTTGGAGGGTGGGTAGGTCAATAACATAGTTCGAGTGGGAAGGTGGGTAGTTCAATAACACTGTTGTGTTGGAGGGTGGGTAGTTTAATAATACTGTTGTGTTGGAGGGTGGGTAGTTCAATAACACTGTTGTGTTGGAGGTTGGGTAGGTCAATAACATAGTTCGAGTGGGAAGGTGGGTAGTTCAATAACACTGCGCGTGTGGGAGGGCACCTAGGTCAATAATATAGCACGTGAATTGGAGGGTGGGTAGGTCAATAACACTGTACGTATATTAGACTATTTTATAATCGTTTACCATATTCATTATGGTTTGTGTTTCATTACTATATTGTATTACAACTTTAGTTGGGGCTGTCAGCCATGGGCCTCCTGAGACACTTCAGAAGTGTCTAAACCGTTACAGCAGAGCAAAACTGGCCGCCTTTTAAAATTTAACCTTCTTTCTACCCAACTCATCAATTCGACTACACCGTTTTTTTTTTTTTTTTACTTTGGTGTTCATAATCATTGTACATAATATGAAAGTAGATGTAAATTGATTCAGATTTTGGAAGTTATTTTTAAAAAATCACAAATTTTTATATCTTTGGTTCGTTTTTGTAATTAAATTTTAATGTACATTTAAAAACCAAATAAACATTTATCCCCAAAATATTATCGTATGATGAATAACGCATGATTACCAAAACAATCGAACGAAAAGTAAATGAAATATCCTTCCGCAATATATCTTGAACTTTACAATGTTGTTGACTGTGTTCGGACGTATAGATCTGTTGATTTTTAATTTATTAAGAACGTTATTCATTATGTAAAATAAAATTTGACTTTCATGATTTATCTATTTTTCGCGCTATATTATTATTTCAAGTAGATTCGCTTAACATTTTCCCACTAATTGTTTAACTTAATTTTATGTTACCTTTTAGAGAAAGCTTAATAACATGAAAGTTAAGGTTTATAAAAATAACTGTTACTTTTATAAAAAATGACAAAATTATCACTGGATACTATGGTAATATAAAAAAAATAATAATAATGTACAAAATATTAGCTCTCTCTGCCTTGATTGGTTTCTGACAAAATAGTACCTACGCTTACATGCAAACATTAGAGAAATCTGCTTCCTTTATACTTAACTAATCGTAAATTAAGTAGGCCTTCCATCAGGCATCTGTTAAAGAAAGTAACTATTAAGGCATGAATCAAATTATAAAAGTTAAAAGGACTCTATAATAATAGAAAAATATATATTTACTGAGTGTTTGTTACATCTTATAACATTAAATTATATAATCTAACAGTTTGAGTACGTTTGAAATGACAGAAACAATCTTTTTGTAATTTTCTCAATTGCATTTTATTTATACATTATTAATGTTATTATTTAACCGCGGTCTTATTTAACAATTTTATTTATTATTAGGATAAACCTCGTATATTGACAGTTTGACAAAGAACTAATACAGACATTAATAATCAACACGCATTTAAAAAATGGTCACTTTACATATAGTCGGCGAGTCACGAGAATTCCTCTGAACTTCATGCCTAGGTGATATTGAAGGCGTTGATTTTCACTTAAACAGTACAAGTAATGTAGTCTACCAGTCGTAATTACTAATTATGGTATGTAAACTACATGAGTTGTGCTGTTTCAATGGAAATCAGAGCCTTCAATATTACAGAGGCTTGAAATTCAGAGGACTTCTAGTGACTCGCCGACTATATTACTCAGCTTAAACAGCTCTACCTCTTTTTTGGAACGAGGTAGATTGGTGTTTCAATTACTTTTGAACGTAATAAAAAGAAGTTATATTCTTATCGCTCTTCAAACTAAAAACAATTCACTGAACGTCAAATTTTACCAAACAAGAAGAGCTTAACCTTTTGTAGAGCTTTCTGTACAGATTGATTACTTTTCAGTTACTTAACGAAGGAATTTGTAAAATGTTGCGCTTACACTTCCATGAAATGTTGGTTTGACTTTAATCACCATAAATTATAGGTAGAGCAAGAGGCACCCCGAAAGGCGAACAACCCGGCCGGAATACTACTAGCCTTTTGCGTTCGCTCGGTCAAAAGACTGTCCTCAAAACATTAGCCACGCATAGTGAAGTATACATATACAGGAAGTTTTTAAACTCTGCAGCCAAACATCGGGATTTTGTTCAAGACATGAAAATAAACAAAACTTTTTACTAAACAGTATGGTCTATCTTGCTTCCTTAACCTTGTCTTTGTATTTTAGTATAGTATTTTTTATTTAAAAAAATATCAGCAACCATAAATGCCACAGGTCTTAAGATTTGCTTACTTACTAAAGCTAATAGCACGTAAATGGCCAATTATTTTGTGAAATCGTTTGACAAAAATTTATCTTACGTTTTAAATTTTAAAAAAATCATGAACGAACAACCGCTGACTGAAAAACATTATAAGTATTTTTATGTTTTTTTTATGTGCCACATGATAATTGTTTACACAGTTATATAATTTAATATCCCACTGTTATTTTATAGACACAATTACTTAAACTAGGCCTACTAATAAATAGTTTATATAACAAATTTTTCTTTAAATTAAATTACTTACAGTTACTCTGCGGGAAGCTCACTAACTCCACAGTCGACATCGTCGTCTTCCTCTGAATCAGAAGACGTGTCACTATCAAGTCTTATGATGAACTGTTCCATGCCAATATCCCACATATGCTCTTCTTCGATGTATTTTTTCTCCTGGTCCGTAACGTGGCGACATACTTTAGCCCACTGTTCCTCAGAAATGTCATTGAAGGCCTCAGAGGCTAGGTGAATAATGTCATTCATTTTGAATGTAGTATTTTTCTCAGCTACTTTTCCCTTTACGGCAGCCCATATTTTTTCAATTGCATTAAGTTCCGGGTGATAAGGGGGCAAACGCAAAACACTGTGGCCATGTTCTGCCAATAGATCGTCAACTTTGTGTTGCTCCTCTTCTCCCTTTCGAACTCTTATAATTTCATAAAGTTCTGGTTTTGTTAATTTAGGGTCAAAGTTGATGTTCCGTTCATTTAACCAGTTAATCATTTCTGATTTAACAGTATTGCTTGTAGGCTGTCTGACACTTGCTGTATTATGGTACGATGCATTATCCAATACAAGAACTGATCTGGGAGGTAGGTTGGGGATAAGCTTATCCTTTAGCCATTTCATGTAGTTCTCGCTGTTCATCTCGTCATGGTAGTCACCGGTTTTTAAGCCAGATTTCCACATCAATAAACCATTTTGAATAAATCCTTTATTCCAACCTGCATGGAGAATAATTAATCTGGATCCCTTTGATACTGGTTTTTTAAGACCTAAATTAGAATTATGTGAATCTATCCAGGACTGTTGCTACGTGTGTGTGCTATGAATGTAAGTTTCATCTGTAAAAATTATCGGTCTACCTTCTGCTCTATATTGGGTAATTTGTCGTAGATATTTTAATCTTAAGAGTTTGATATCATGTCGTTCCACAAGTATTTTTCTGTTATCTTCAGTTGTCTTCCATTTGAATCCCATTTTATGCATGATTCGCCGTAGAGACCTTGCGCTTCCCTTAAAACTAATATTTGCATTTTCAATTTCAGTCATTATTTTTTTTACAGTTACACATGATTTATGCGTTATGTGATAATTATTTATCAAACGCCTCAAGGCATCCAAATCGAACGAATCTAGATCACACACTGGCTTTTTCCTGTTCACATTTTTTTTAGGCGTAAAAAATGCTGGAGGAGTAATTTTTACATCGGGTGAACTTTCTTTCAGAATTCTTTCTACTGATCGCCTGGAAACTTTAGTGGCTTCAACAACTTTATCTATTATTACTGACTTTAATTTATTTCCTTCTTGAATATTACAAAAATAATTATGTACATTAAAAACTATTTCCCTACCTTTACTGTGTAGAACAGTTCCTTTGCCACCTAACTTTGGCATTGAGACCCATCCCCCCCCACCAAAGCTGGGAGGCGTGCCAACTGGGGGATGGCTCAAAACAAGTCGAGCGATGGGATCACGGGTGGCAGTTGGAGGGTCAAAATAACACTCGGCAGCTGAGCAAAACTGAATTATTACCAAGAAAGCAAAAACTGGCTGGCAGAAGGCCACAATATCAATAGGCAGAAGGCCACAACCAAATTCGCACATAAATCAATAATAATAAACCCTAAAAGTAACAAGATAATACACAAAAGCTACAAAACAACAAACTCAACAAATACCAAAATTACCAATTAACAACTACATGGCCTATCTGCAGCCTAGCCAGAGACACCCAAAACGTAAGACAAAATTTATTAACAATTTAAAAGGTGACAAATTCAGAAACAATTTCGATAACCCCAAATAAACCCGGCAATTTAGCCCACAGCCCATAATTCCACCGGGCCAGGGAGTAAGCCGGAATCCCTGGGCAGCTCCGAATAAGAAGTTACGTAAAAGTACAATAATCCCCTTTTGGTGAGTTTAAAAATTAAACAACTTAAAAAAAATATAAAACGGTACCGTTCGAGTAAAAATTCACTTCAAAACACCCCTAATACACGTAACCCAAAAAATAAATACCAATAACTAGGCCTAAACATAGGAATAAATAATAACATGATTTACAATGGGGACCTAACAAATATAAAAATCTAAACAACTGTAACAACCAAATAAACTAATTAAACTAAATAACAATAAATATAAATAAAATAAATATTAACATTAAAAAAAATCTTTGTGTATTTTAAAACATTTTTCTCTCTTTAATAAAAAAAATATAAGTCCCCATGGCTGTTTCATCGAATCACTGTCCAGTTCTAGGCCTAGGCCACATAAATATATCCACAAACATTTTTTTCTTCTTTCTTTTTTTTTATATTAGCAACCCCCAGCTCAGCCGCCGGGAAAAACAAGATGGAAAGCACTGACCTGAGGACCGAAGACTCATACCCAAAGATGTAGTTGGGGCAGCAGGGTCACCAATGGCCTCTATACATGGTCCTCAGGCCAGGCTGGCAGTGTGGATGGTCGAACTTTCCCCGGACGACAGGCTGAGGGAAGATGTCCCACTCGAGGACCCTGGAGTTTTAGGAGCCTTTAGCCTCGCATGGTAAGGTGGTTCGGCCGAGTAGAACTCTACTACAATCTAGACTGATGGCCAACCTGACAGACGAAGGCTGGAACACGGAACGACCGAGTCCAAGCCAACGGCCACCAAATTACGCGAATCGCCGGGCACAAGCGAATCTCAGGCAGCCCGGCAGACTATGACGAAAAAAAAGAAATGTACCGGTCAAAACGACCCGGTACAGCATGATAATACCTAATAATAGTTATTAATATATATATATATATATATATATATATATATATACACACTATTACACACTCAATAGAAACTTAATACCAGTAATCATTAACTAACTCAATTTATTCACAGTCAACACAATTAATTGCACTAATCAATAAAAATCACAGTTTACTTTAACAACTAACGGTGGGAATAAACTGACAAATACTTGACCGTACGGAAAGAGAGATACCACCCAAATAAATAAATCTACAATGAGATAAAGGATTCTATGAAACAGCGCCATAAATACTGCCTTTAGACCCAACCTGCAGTTTCCGGGAATTAAATGTTTGCAGGCACGTTAGTACACAAAAGGCAGGCGAAATGAGTAGTAGCGCGGCTCGCCTTCTGAAATGCCTCTGCCTCTCTACAGATGGTGGCACTCGAGGTGCGACATGGACTACCTGTGTTAATCCCAGCGACCCAAAGGGCCATAAAACTGGCACTCGAGGTGCGACATGCCACCTCAGGTAGCCCGGCGAAGGGTTGCGGGGTTGTAGACGCGCTCTCTCTCTGTGTCCATATATATATATATATATATATATATATATATATATATATATATATATATATATATATATATATATATATGTATGTATATGTATATACAAAAATAGACCTACCTATATATACCTAACCGAACCTAACCTAACCCACCCACCCTCCCATACAAGTACATTGGTAGTAATTGTATTGGTAACAATCGTTAATCATGTGTCTCATTGTATGGCTGTAGTTTTCAGATAATTTTATCACTGTAAATATATCAACTATTAGCCGCCAGACCAACACGGCCACACTGCTAGCCGAAGCGCCATGTCGCACCTCGAGTGTTAGTTTTGGGTTCTCTTTCGCTGCATGTCGCACCTCGAGTGTCCAATTATGACCCTCAGGTAGTCCATGTCGCACCTCGGGTGCCCCCCTACAGATCGTCCGCTTAGATTGTGACCTCCTGAAAACAATAGTGTGAGAGAGAATTCTACTGAGTGGGGGCAGTCAAATAGATAAATACTCTCGCCTAAAATGTCAGTAATTTAAAAAATTGTCATGGAATCTAAGCAGTCGTGGGGCCGCATGATGGCAGCACATTATAAATCCCCGCCCAGTACGTCATCAGCAGCAGTGATCATTGGTTTGCTTGATTAACAAAAATAAATCAAGCTTAGAATTTTAAATTATATAATTATTTAATATTAAAATAGTAACAATTAACAATAAAAGAACACAATCAATAATAAAATAAACAGTAAAAATGTTCTTTTATTCTTGGATTTGTTTATTGCAATACTTTGAATTGTAAATAATTTTAAAAAATTCTCATATATTCCAATAAAATTATTTATTCAGTGAGGCTATTCGCCTACAATGTAGGGTTGATATCTGAAGATGCCTACATTGTAGGCAAAAGGCCTCACAGATTAAACCATTTAATTGGAATATATGAGAATTTCTAAAAATTATTTAGAATAAAATGTTTACAGTTGGTTTATTTTTTGTTAACTAAACAATGTTTCGGGGGGGGGGGCTAATAATATACTGTGGAAGGCAGTTGAACACAGACTGCAGCCTAGGCGGAAGTTAGTCACACCCGTCATATACGGTGACGGAGTGGTGGAATCGAATCAAATCATATTTATTCCACATAACACAAAAATAATAGAATATAACAAAATCATAAATAATGGAATTATTCCCCGCATAGACTACACGTCTGTGCGTGGGGAAGAGTTCTTATATTAACAAGATATTGCATAAAACTGAATGAAACATAAAAAAAATAATATTCTTATATCTAATACATTATGCGTAATAATAAATTTAAAAACTTAAATTACCAACTTACAAGACTGAGATTATTAAATTACTTGTTGTTAAACATTAACATTTTCTATATAAGATAATATGAAAAAATATAGAGATACAACTTAAACAATGATTAAATAATTACATTTAATTTTGCATTATAATAATAAAAACATATTAAGAAAGAGAAGTAATAAATATTGTACGGGAATGAACTTTGGAGAAAAAATATGATTGTTATCCATCAGAACATCCAAAGAACACCAAAGGCATCATCTTTGGAAAGACTTAGGTGTACGGGGAATGAATAAGGGACTCTGCGGCTTCCCAGCCAATAGCATACAGCCACTTTCCCACCTTCCTTTTGTATATGGCAACACTGTCACTCTCCGCCTCTGTTATTATTACAGGAAGATTTCTGTATAATATTTGTGCAATATAAAACGTATTTATTGATTCAGAATTTCTGGTAAGCCTTGGTATTGTGTAACCGTAATTTGACCTATGTCTTGTTAAATAATTATGTTCAATTTTGTTATTAAATAGATGAGATTTATTGTTTTTTATGAATATTAACAAGGTTTTTATAAAAAGTTGCCTAATATTCAGCACAGGAAATTCGTTAAAAAGTCTGTAAGTTGGATATCTGTAATGTTTTCTTAGAGCAATTTTAATGATCGACCTCTGAATGAGCGGCTCCAACACAGCGGCGGCTGCTCCACCCCACCCCAGTATATCATACTGCAACACGGACTGCACTTAGGCCTAGTACACAGTCCTGCAATGATCCACACTCAACACCTCGCTCAGTTGAGTGAATGCGTAAATAAGTTTTCATAATGACTTCTTAACATATTGAACGTGTGGCCCCAAATACAGTTTTTGATCTAATATTACTCCTAAATATTTATATTGTTCCACACGTTCAACAATTCCACAGCCGCATACAGTCGAGTACGGATCAGCGCAAGAATGCATCCTCAGACACTCCAACTCTGGGCCTACTTGGTTCCAGCAAACTATTGGCAAGCATTTAGTTTTATCTACGTTCACAGTTAAATAGTTATGATCGAACAGTTTTTTATCTTTGCCAGATTAACTGAGGCCTCATTGAATGCATTCTCCCACGTGCTACCTGCAGAAACCAAGACCGTGTCATCCGCAAACAAGAAAAATTTTCCATTTAAATTTAATTTAGATACCGTCACCTGGGGTAACATTGTTTCATTTTTTTGCGTTTTTTGAAGATATTATAATAAATAAGTGTTTAAACTAAAAAAAAGTAACTTAACTATATATTTTTTAATGAACAACATGTTCAGGCATTCTTTTTTTGTAATATTGTTCTTTTTTTATATTTCACTAACCCGTTGCCTTTTTTCAAAAAGTTGGGACAAAGTTACCCTGAAATGGGGAAACTTAATCCCAACATTTACTTTCATTCATTTTCAATGTTTTAAGTGCCCTGGGTCAATGTATACCCATCATAAATTTTTATCATATTCTTAAACTTCATTTAACCCAACTTTGGTAGATTAAAACCCCATAAAAAAGGCTAGTAATGTGATGTATAAGGGTGTCAAACGTTAAAAACTACATTTGTTTTATAACGTACTTTTAATTACAGAAAGGATACTACCTGTTACATCATTATAGAAAAACACACACAGTTATATTAGTTTATGATACAAAATTGTCCAATTCTGGTACTGTGAACTGGTTTCTCTTAGAGGCAATTTTCGGAGGACTGATTTTGCCGACAATGTCTTCCCATTTGTACTCCATACAGTCTTTGATTTTGGGCATCTCCAGAACTTCAACCCCTTCTCCATACACTCAACAGTTGGGCCATCACCTGATAGACTCAAAATTCTTCCTGGATATTGCTGTTTATTGAAGAGTACGATTACAAAACTATCCACTGCATAGTCTTGAGGTGCCATTTTTTCAGGTTCATGTGCTCGAGTGGTGCAAACAGGATTATTAGATTTTTCATTTAGTATCTCTTCAATGTCTGAAAATGTTTCACTCTCCCCTTCAGACTCCAGAACTATATCAATGTCACTTTCATCAGTAGAAGAAACAGATATTTGTTTATTTTTATTTTTTTGAAGCTTTTTAGCATTGTTTTTGGACTTAATGGTACATGGGAGTGATTTGTTTCCTTCAGAGTCACCCAGAGAAGCTTCTACTTCTTCAACTGAAATGCTCTTTCCTGCTGGCACTTGAACTTTTTTCTTTTTCTTTTTAGGACCAACTGGACCAAGATACTCAGACCGTTTCTTCTCTAACTGATCTAAAAATGATTCTCCTACTAAGTTTATATCAATACTTTGATTTTCTGGTAAACGTTCCAACAGTTTTTCTCCGTTTAAAAGAAAAATACCACACTTTTCAAAGCCACTTTTTAAATTGTGCTCACCATTTTCTTTCAAGCTGGATTGAAGTTCTTTTAATAGAGTTGGCAGCAAATCCTTTAGTATAGTAGTATATTTGGAACCTTCTGATGACTCTTTCCACTTTGTGAGAATATGACGCCAAGCTTTTTCATTGGCGCGAAAAAAGCCACACATCTAACGGCTGGGTCAGATGGGTGGAGTTTGGTGGCAAGTACACAAACCTTATATTGTTTTGTTCACACAGTCGAAGTACATTCAAACTGATGTGGGAAGAAAGGTTGTCGCCAATTAAAACATGAGGTCCCCGCCTTGCTTTCTTGTTGCAGGTAACAATATGGACTGAAACCAGTCCTCGAAAGTAATGGCGTCAAACCAACCGTTTTTTGTTCGGTTGTAACGAGCGCCATCTGTGCCGTTTTGAGTCCATGTAGACCACATGTTTTCTGTTCGATATACTACATAAGGTGGCAAACACTTGCCAGCAGCGTTTCCACAAAACATCAGAGAGGTAGAACTTTTGCTATGATTACAAATATTTTCCACATACTTTGCACCTCTTTTACAGATGACCATTTTGCTACCTGGATCATCCGTCAAATTGGTTTCATCATAGTTCCAGAGGTTTGTGTTAGGAACATCTTTCACCACGTCACTTAGATTAGACATATAGTTGTTAATAGTTTCTGCATTAACATCAGCTCTTGCTTTTTTGATATTTTGGCTGAAACGAACAGACAAATGTTCATGCCTTTTTAAGAAGGATTTGGTCCATTCATAACCAGGCAGGTTCTGTTTAAATCTATCTACAGTGATACCCTTTTTATCCAAGTAAGTTTTAATTACAAAACGGAAATCCAGTTCCACAACAGGAAACCATATTCGCAAACTTTAACTAAGTGTTGCTCAAACACAGCCTCCTCTTCGTCAGAAAATATGCGGCTTCACCCAACGCTTTTGGGGTGCTTGTCCTTGAGTTTATTTTTAATAGTAGAACTTGAGATGCCATACCTGGTTTCTGCAGCCTGTTGTGTTAGTTCACCTGACTCACTGCGTTCAGGCAATCTTCTAACTGCTGTTGGCTGTAGTTAGCGTAGTTCCTTGTACCAAGAGGTATTTTTCTGTTTCTCGGCATCTTTCCTGAAAAAAAAAAAACTGAATAAGTATTTTGAAGTAATAACAGTATTCTACATATAGAAAAATACACTCTTTGTCATAAAAAAACTTCCAACTTATTAAAAACTTAAGTTATTAAAAATATTGTAGCTTGGGATAACTTTATCCATGTTGGGTCAAAGTTACCCCAAACATTGGGACAATGTTAGACTAAACCATAACAACTAAGTTTCCTTTATTTTTATTTGTATATGAAACCACTTCAAACACTTTTAGATGAACCGGTTATCAAAGAGACTTTATAAATCATTTTGAAGACACAATATGTTGCCTGACTTAATTATTTAATCCAATGGCATCCCTTAGTAGAGGTTGTTCTTGGCTTTCGTAATCCTCTTAGTGTTAAGTGGTCAGTGTAATAAGATGAGTGATTAGTGTACTGGCTGAGTTCAATGTTCTGGAGTTGATTGTTACAACGTTCATTGCCACTTTAATAATTCCAACACTACGCAAATAGGATTATTAAAGTGTACGCTTCGCGTGCCAACACCTTCACTCGCTGAGCTCATGACACCTCGACCTGTAATTGTTGACTAAATTTTCAATAGTCATTTCAATATGGTGACCATTTACCACTTTTAACTCCAAATATCTTCTAAACAATATTTTTAAGATTTCCTCCATTTCAAAAGATGAAGATAACTCGATGTTTTATTCTGTTGTCATTCAATGTAAAGCATTTATTCAGTCGATCTAACCATTTTTCAGTTTTTTAAGTTTTTGTAAAAAACACAAAAAGACAGATAGACTATAAACGAAGAGGAATCAGAAAAAATGCTACCGCTCATTTTTTGCTCTGTGTAAACGGTATGTACATTTAGGCACAATTATGCTTAAACATTATTTTGTTCTAAGTGTAATTAATAAGTTTAGTTGCGTTATTCATAAAACATTAGGTAATAGTAAATTAATAATTTGCAGGTTACTTCTGACATATCAACAAATTCCATCATTTGAGTAGTTTGATACATATCTTATACTTAAACACTTTAGTTTTTTGAGTTTAAGGGCCTTTCCCCTCATTCACTATCACTACTTCTTCTGTTACTTCACTACCACTACTTTTATTGTCGAAATTACGGTTAGGTTAGGTGGGTACTAAAGTTGATCACAAACTGGTGAATCCAATGATGAACTTACCGCCGATTGCGCTTTCTGTGTGTAAATTCTTGGAAAGTGATAAGATAAGATCATACAAATGATTGGGGAACAGTTTTTAGAGCAATAGAATATTTATCAAGTGGTAGTGAATTAACGGGGGGAAAACATTGTGGTGAATTAACTAAGTTGTTCCTGAGTTTGATATTTTTTTGCGGATAAATATGTTATTCGTACGTTAATACAATAAAAGTTAGAGAATGTAGATACTAATTTTGATTTCTAAAGTTAATTGGCTTTATGATAAGGATTACTAATGTTCGGGATTTACTTGTGAGCAATTATAAACAGTGTATTTTATAAATGTATGTAGTAACTTATTGTTTATTCCAAATGGACACACAAATTTTAAAACTGCAGTTCAATCATAAAATTATTATTATTTAACATCTTTCATCATTCAGGTAAAATAATAACAGGTATAGTAATTATCAATAAACGTTTATTTAAATAAAACAATGATTAATACCAGTATATTTAGTTCCCGTTGAGGAAGGTTTTCATACATGCAGTCAAAGGACATGCCTCATTACGGACAACCAAAGAAAACACATCATGTCACTGAACAAAGAGTCGATCCTGCACAAAGGCCATTTGTGACACAAAACAAACGAGAATATCTCAAACACCTCTGAAAACTTTACGACAAAGACTTGTGAAAAGTAAGTTGTAGATCTCTTTTTACAGATTATGGAAATACAAACGTACAGGTTTTTCTCATAGAAGAAACATTTCTTTACGAAAAGCTCTTCAGGCGATATTAAGAGTCACGATGCTGTGAATAACAAATTAATAACGTCAATGTTTATTTTAACATTTCTTATAAAATACATAAACATTAATTTAATACATGAAAAAGTTTTTTTAACTAACACAATACGTGTTGGTACATACAGGGTGGCAAAAAAATATGGAAACGCTTTCACAACCTTTGTTTAACTTCACTTGTAAAAGTTAATTCTTGTACATGATCATGGTTACAATGAACATACTTTTTGACGCCATTAGCGACATTTCATCTTTTCAGAAGGATGGCCCACTAGGAGTTGAGCGAAAATCTTCAATGTAGGTCGAGATTGGTATCAAACGAAAGGTCTATTCAAGGGAAATTAATTGCCGCAAACCGGACTTCGAACGGTTTATCCTTTCCAGAGTAGCGGCCATTTGAATGTCAAAGAAACTAATTTTAACAAATTATTTTTCCGTTATTCATCAGTTTCAACTAAATTATTCTGATAAAAAATTATACTTTAAGAAACAAAATTATATAACAAAACTAAATTATCAAATTATCTATGGAAAAAATAACGTTGTAATAGCGTTTATATATTTTTTCCACCTTTTATATATACAGTACAGAACCTCATAAAACACAAATATATTACAATACAAAAGCTAACCTTCCCTCAAATTTCATCAAAATCTGTTCCATGGTTCCGGAGTAATTAGTACGTACGTAACGGTACATGGTGAATTCATGTTTTTTTTTTTTTTTTTGTATTTTATATGCTAAGATTTATGCCGATAATTTTTAGTACGTCAGTAAGCATACATTAATGAAGGAAGTGTTTATGAAGGAAAACAGACTTATACATTTAAAATGCCAATGTAATTGCATTTCTAAAGTACGTTTAGATAATGGGTTCCAATTCTCGGATTTATGTCTTGGGAAAACAGTTTAGTTTTACGCCATGTTAATCTTGTATGTTTACTGACTACATGAACTTTGGTGATTTGTAACAAGTAACAGTTTGGATGTTCAAACGACTCCATAATTTATTCAATATGCTGGTACTGTGTACAAACAAACATCTCCTTACCAATTATCATCACATGTTACCTCCGTCTATCTGTCTTGTCTAAATCTACATTTGGTTCTCGCTCCTTAAATTAACGTGCCTTAATATTAATAATTTACGGTTTTACCTCTTAACTAAAAAATTAGATTTTTGTTTTATTTGATATTTTTTGCCTGCGTTTAATGCAATTGAACTGAGAGAGTGTATTTATTTGGTAAATTAATATGCATGTATTTATTAACAATATTTCAAGTATATATAAAATAAAAAAATCGTATTTACTGCCACAGGTCATGCTGGAGACGTTATTAAGACTACTAAATGTATGCAGTCAAGTTATAGTGTACAGTTAATATTCAATTAGCATAATGAAATCCTACTATATTACAAAAACTGTTGTAATATACGTGAAACATAATTGAATTAATCAAAATAGTCGTTATTAAATAAATATTCGAAAAACGATATGTTTATTAGATTTTTTTCAGTTCGATCAAAATTATGGCCAACTTACGCCAATGTTAAACATCTAATCCCCCTCTCCCCCAATGTATCTTCTGCCAATTAGTCATTTATGAAATGATAGAAGGTGAAATATCCTTACCTTTTTTAATGTTCATACAAAGTACTTTTGGTTTAATTGGACGTATCAATTAGCCTATGGATTATCGTAATATTATACTTGTAACATTTCCAACTAATTTGATCTGATGAACTGAACATGATTTATTTAAATTACAATCAAGTTGTTCGTTCAAGGTACTTATTTATAGATTTGGCATTTTTATCAATTAGTTCCTGTGTAATTGTAGATTAAAGGTTGGGCATACACTAAATAAAAATAACAGTTCGTTTCATGTGATTGTAGAGTATATTTTTTTAGTTTTTTGTTTGCTTCAAGGTATAAAAATAAATTGGGAGTTTTTGCTAGTATAATGTATTCTTACCTAATAAACAAGTTAACAATTAAGTTAATAAAAGATAGATATTTCTTTAAAGTGAGTTAAAGCCGAACAAAACCCTAGTCATGTTTACATTAAAACAGTATAAATATTTATTTATAATTAAATGTTGTTTATTTAGCTTGTTACGTTCGATGCAGATAAATAATGTTTGTTTTACTTTGAATATCGTATAATATTTACATTATAAGTAGAGCAAATCTGTTGAAATAGGTTATACCATTTCCCTGCTTTCTTGGAATATATTTTTACGTTGGATGTTCCCTTGAGAATTTTCCATTGAAACGTTCATAGCTACAAAAGGACAGATATATCTACCTTTCTATTGTATCTCTTCTTTGACAATCTTAAATTAAATAAAGGATTGACCCAATATTTGCTTAAATTATAGTTTTTATCAGTCTCATTCTGATCTGCTTTAGAATTTTATTATTTAAACAATTCAGCATGACAAAATATACAACTTCCCCTAGACTTATTAATTCACGATAATAGGATTTAAAGACAAATATGTAAAACAATATGTTTTGGAACTATTTGCTAGCCATAATAACTAATATAGATGGTATTGTATGATTTGGTTGTTGTAGCAGAAAGTAAGGAAGGCTTAGAAACAAGTTAAATAAATGAAGAGTGTGGGATGAAAATTAACATAAATAAAACAATGATTATGGTAATAGGAATATATGAAAAATGAATGAATACTTAACTTAAGGGAAACCAATAGAGAAAGTACGTAGTTTTAAATATACAGTATAGGAAGTATAACTGAATGACATATGAGTTAAAGGAATGAAGTAGAAGTATGGATGCTTCGGCAAAAGAAAAATTCAATATAAATTTTTAAGTTGGAGGATCGTTGGATAAGAAGCTGAGAAAAATATTATTTATGGGATGTTTCATTATATGGAGTGGAACATAGATTCTTAGGAAAAGAGATTGGATACAATGGGGAAAATAGAATATCTGTGAAATGAAGAAGTACCGAGGACAATTGTCGAAGACAGGGAAATACTGTAACTTAAGGAGAACTCAAATAGCTGAGAACAGGTATACAAGAAAAATGTTGAGGAAAGGGAAGAAGAAGATATCTGACGATGGACAGTGTAAGGATCGGAGGGAAGTATGAGACAACAAAAATACTTTTTAGGTCACTCAATAAATAAACTTTAGGTGTTAATGTTGGTGCTGTGTTACTTCAGATATGTAAACAGAGACACTTGAAGTGACTGTAAAATTGATGAATCCTTAAGTACTAAATATCACAACTAAATAGGGACCCAGTTTGCTTAACATTATTCGATATTGTAAATTTTGGTTTTGCTTTTTATTATTTTCATATCTGCTGCATACAGGGCCTTTGGTAAGAGATTTTTTTCTTAATTAAACTTTTTATTTGAAATGTATCAAACACCAAGTGAAATCTTCGTATCAATCAATTGAACAAAAATTCATTTATTGCAATCAAACGGTACTTCTATCTTCACTAGTATTGTTGAAAACCCGAATCATGTTTATGACTCATATATGGTTCCATGTGCAGTACAAAAACCATCGTGTTAGTGGTATTCACCGTGACTAATGACTTGTGGTGGTGACAGACAGATGGAGTGTTTCTTAGACTGTAATCTAATCCCATCTCTACAAACTACACCCTCTGTGTACCATGAGAAGCTATTATGACGTAGTTGTAGAACTTTGTGTCTGATAGTATCATGATCTAACGGAAAAAATAAATCAATATTAACCCCACGAACGCAGATTCATAGCAATTTCTTCGCGAATATACAGATTTTTTACAAAAATGTTTACACAAAAACTATGAACATATTTTGTAGTTTTTTTTTTTTTGATAAACAGGAATATGATATACATTTTTCCTACGACAAATAAGAACTAGATATTTAACAAAACAGATTAGTTATGTTATTTGTATGTTACTATATATTTACCAATAATCATTATAAATATTATTAATTACGAAAATAAACAAAATAAATATAACGTTCTATGTCGGATTCAAAATGGAGTAATATGAAATAGCTAAATAGAATTGACTGGCTTCTATAAACAAGTTTTTTTTTCTTGACGGTATGTATTTATTATGTTGGTGTTCATATTTTTTATCGTAATTAATTTACTAAATATATTTTTTACATGTTGTTTTTCAAACTCTAAACTGAAGCCATTTTCGTACATAACAGTTATGTTTATGATCTGATATTTGTTGTTTTATCATTTATTCATTTACATACGGACAGAATATTCTGTTGCACCATTTGCTGTTATTTTAGTACATCTCATCAGATTGGCTATAAACATCCAACATATACTTTCAGAATGGAACGTTTATCTACAAATAACAACTGGTCATAAAAGCCGCTTTAGTATTTCTTTAAACTATCACTTTGAATAAAAAAGTTCTCAAACTTTTGTTTTTGCTTTTAAATATTTTAATAACATTTCTAGCAACCACTATCATGCCAATTTATTTCTACCAAGCATTTGCAAACTGTATTATAACTTTTCTCAACACTTGGAGTCAAAATATCAGCTGAGTAACAATAATTCTTAGAAAATATTGGTCCCCATCAGAATAGTTATATAAACATGTTAAAAAATTAGTTACACATAGCAAATATCTCAGTTCACTATCTCGCTTCCAACACTCAATGCATCTCTCTCGAACAGGTGCTTTCAGTAGGCCACTTTGGAAACGGCCTTGTATGTTTAGTGCACTAACTCACGGTAACTAGAACAGACGGTAGGTATCATGACAAGACTGTGACGTCACATGGGCACATTTAAAATATTTAACTTACTACTTCACTAAGTTGGGGCCGGAGGCCGAAGGCTGCCAGCCACAATTCAAGCTGTTGAAGGTTGTTAACATAAAATCTGGATATGTAATTAATTGAACATCTGTTTTTATTTCGATGTGTTTTTACATCCTTTAATTTTCGTTTTTTAAACAACCTGACATAAGAAAGGGGGAGAAAGTTTCTGCCAGTTACCTGGTACCATTTATTTTCATTTCACCCATGACGTTTGTGGGATGTGCGTGATGCCTACCGTATTTTTTTCTAGATGGCGTACTTACCTCCCACATTTCTTGGACCACCTGACAATAAAGTAATCGAACTTGAAACTAACAAGAAACTTCATAATTTTTAATATGGTTTGAAAAGTAGATAGTTCGTAATTAATAAAACGTTGAATAAAATATAATTGAATTAAAATTTTTAATTAAAATTTTGAAAGAAAGGAAACACAATCGAAGTTTGTTCGAATACTGTTCCTTATTTTCAAAGTAAAACAAAGGAGGCATTTGTCTTTGAACGTTTTCAATAACCTTGTATTGCCAAGCTTTAATAACTACGTTGATTAAAAGCCTAACACAAAATAAACTTTGATTGCTTCTGATTACCTTTTCTAACTTTATCAGAGTTTTCAACCAAAGAATTTAATCTGCACTCAATGATAAGTCTTACATTACTTTCTTAATTGGATGGTAAGTGTCAGCCGTTAACGATTTTCATTTAAAAAGTGGTATAATTTATCTGTGGTAATGTAATAAAACGTATTAGTCATACTCTTTACTCAACAACGTTATTCCTAGGAATAATCATATTTGTCAGATAAGTATAGCAATACGTGAAAACGGACACCGTTGTTTAAAGTATGATTCGCAAGTAGATATTGTGTTAGATCTTCAATATTATACATTAAGGAAGCCCTCATTGGCATTAAGAATTCTGTGCATTGTAAAAAAGTTAAAAGAGTTCTTATTTTACCAGATGAAGTTAGGGCTTGAGGGTGACATCGTGAAAACGTCAATGAGAAATTTATAATTTGGTTGGAATTATGATACTCTTACGTTGATTATGTAGAAAGAGAGTAGATAATTTCATTTCAAAATTTGAATTGCTATATGTGGTAATTTTAAACGGCAAGTGACCATCAGTGTTAATAGATATAGTTTTAAACAACTTTTGTAATATTTGCGTCTTAATTATGGAAATGGATAAGGTGTCAGTTTTACGAACAAGGGAGCAGTGATCGAGAGACCATGCGAAGTTCTATATTTCAGTTACAATGATATACGGATATTGATTAAATAAATAACAAACACATTACTACAAATATGTGTTTAAATGAATTATACTTACTGTAGTCTGAGATTTTCTGTGAAATCAGAAAGACGCTTTTATTTTCCGTTTAATTATACTTGGGTAAAAATATTATGGAACACATAATTTTACTTGATAGGTAGATAATATTTTGGAGATTTAAAATTGTTCAAATGTTTATTAAAAAAAAAACACAACTTTCGATAAGTAACCTTCCATGAACAATATAATGCTAACAAATAAATTTCAAACGAAAAAATTTTACAGTATAATATACTATTTGACAATAACGGTTGAGTAAAATAACCTCTCTTTGTACGTGTGTAAAAGGCTTAATAGATACTTGACTTAAAGAATTATTAATGACTTACATTCCAGTGTTATCAAGAATGTTATAAAAAATGCATAGTGTATATTATATATGTAAAGAATATGTTTACATTATTGTTAATTGGCTTATTATTGTTTTCCTTTTTTCAAGCCACTATCTCTCCTCTCCGTTATTAACTGCATCAAATGCCTTAGTAAGATCAAAGAAAAGGCCAATAGCAGTCTCTTATCTAAGCCCGATGTAGCAGAAACTGATGTAATGTTAAGCATTTTTTGTGAAGTTTAAGCCTTAAGTAAGTTTATAAACGTTAAATTTGATACCCATTTCATTTATGTCAAAATATTTTGTAGTAAATAAAGATGTATTAACATGACATTACAACCCCCCTCCACCCAGACACGTCCCGCCGATGTGGACGACAGAATATAAGAAGACGTTCACTAGAGACTGAGATAAATCATATATTTCAACTTCAGAATGTGCTATACCTGCCGACGTATTGTAAATGATTTTCCATAAGACTAAAGTTAATTAAAAAAAAGGAATACAGATTTATTTATGAACGTAGCCTTTTAAACTTATCCTTTTTTAAATAGAACACAATAGTTGACAGCCCTAGAGATCAGATTTAAATATTTTTGTTGTATATTTTTTTAATAAACCAAATTACTGTATTTAGAACAAATATATCTCTTAGGGTACTATTCACACTTGTCCTATAAAGCATGTTAACATTTTAAATATATAAATTAAAATTATAAGGGTAAACTTTTTCAAGTGAAGTGATGTTTACTCAAAACGCCGACGTTAGCTACCATTCAAACGCGCTGCCTGTTAGCCAAGCGGGGAAGGAAAGTGAACTGCCACGACTGTTCAAACCACAGTGATTAGGGGTTGGACGGACAGGCGATAACCACTGATGGAGTTGCAAGTAGTTCCAAAACAAACGCTAGGTCGGAGGCTTGAGAAAGTAAAATTATATACTAGAGAAGACTGTTGTTTCACTTCACGAGAAAACGCCAAAAACATGGGTTTCTATTTTAGGGATTCGGTCCGTAGTAATATTCATAACGTAACACTTGAAGTGCCATTGACAGGTGAAGAACTATTCTGTTGGACCATGAGTTGACTTTTGTAAAAATTAAGTATTTTAATAATATTTTGCAGCTAAATACCGTATGTGAAAACACCAAATTTCATTCTTGAGGATTTTATTAAAACACTTACAATATTAACTTATGGTCCCCTAGAATGGACCTTTCATAATCATTATAACAATAAGCATAAACCGTACAGATGAAATAGAACAGCATTTTTTAGGCCACTAACGGTAAAAATTTGTGCTGTCGACCAACTAGTAAACATTCAATATATTTTCTTACTTTCCAAACCGATCAATTCAATATAAGGAATTATTTTAAATATTTTTTTAAGAGTTCTATACACCTTTTTGAGTTTGTCATCACTATATTTACTAGATTATAATATAGAAAATTACATTATACATAATGCAGGTTAGCAGATAAAAGATGTAAATGCGTTACTACGTACAAAGTATGGACAGTTTCCACTGCTGATAGTTGTTGCATGATACTCATGGATAAAAGGAGCTGCCAATTGTTCACTTTAAGTCAATAGCCAGCTTTGTGCACTCTGGGACCACTATGTAAGCAGTGGATAGTTTGGTCAAACAGATTTCATGGTCGGCAGGAGACTTTGAACCCACGCATTGTTGGTCCGGGCCGCATACCGGACTAACCAACAATATCGGACACATTGTTGCAGCGTTTTGTAATGTGTGTGATTGGTTATTTATGAATTGTGTTAAATTGTAAAATTATAAAAAAATTTACAACCAAACAATTTCTTTTTTACATTTTTATCTTTGATTAGAAGAAAATATCAGGTTTTAATACTTCATATTCTGAATTAGTTGTAATATATTTATTTTTCTATTTAATTCTTTATTTTACACATCTTTTTTTAATTTTTCATATTTTTCATGATTGTATTTATTTTAGTTATTATTACATAATTTTCTTTTTTGGCCTTTTTAGGTGTCCACTAATGTTTTTAAGTTAATTGTTTTAATTTTTGTTTAGTTAAATATGAATAAACAAAAAATATGTGTTATCTTCTGTCATTACGTGTTATCTACGTGTTATTCTGTGTCACTTAAATATATATATATTTAGTGTACTTTTGATGATGGAATTAGAAAAAAATGTCAGGTTTAATCGGCAGTGCAAATTACTCCCTATGGTTTAAATGTTTAATTCCAATAAAAATGAAAGTTTACATTTTTAAGTACTTATTGCACAATTTTTAATGATTTATATTTGCTTTTTAATAATCTGACTGAAGGTTCGATCCTGACTTATTTTAGAACACTAAGCAGACAATGGTCTTTTGGTAGTCGATGGAGTTGCAAGTTGTTCCATAGTTAACACCAGGTAGAGGGTCGAAGGCTCGAGTGGGACAAAATTATTCACTGTTCAAGGGAGCTGCTTCACTTAAACACTGCCAATCCGATCTACTTTTTAACTTTGTTTTACCTATTCCCATAAACTATTAATATGTGAGTAAGATAAAGATAGATAGACAACTAATACAGTACATGATGAATATTTCTGATAAAAATAACAGGACCGGGATTCGAACCTGCGTATCTTTAACTCAAGGAAATATTCTGACACCCTAGATTGATCGGCCACTAGGGATGGCAAATATTGTCAACATATCGATTTATTGCAAACTAATATCGATCTAACGATAATATCAAAAGAAAAATATCGATATATCGAATTGTAAATGATTTTATCTATTTAAAATATGCACTAACTCTATGTCATGACTAACAATACAGTCACATGTAGCTGTATTATTTAGAATAGCTTACTGAATGTAAAAATTAATACATTTATCTAACGAAACAATTTGTGGTCTGTGGGGTTGAATACAAAAAATTCAAATTAAGAATAATTATAACTATAATTAATATGTGAATTATAAAAATAGTGTAGTAATTGTTTGTAAGGCGACTGCCTAGGCATCCTAGAATCAGCGGTGTCAACTCATACACAACTTCATTTACCCGTTCCACACACTGGTCTACAATAAACTATGTTTTAGTGCGTTGACCTCGCGTAAAAAAACGAAAAAAGTTACTTAAATATTTCATGTTTTGTACGCATAAGAAGCAATTTAAATGTGTTTTTTTCGAATCGTGATGATTTTGAGAAAAGGGAATAAAGTCAATATTTATGGTGATACGATATATCGTACTAAAATATCGATATGGCCGATATTATCGAAAGAAAATATCGATACTAATATACCGAAATGTATTGATATTTCTAATATATCGATATATCGTTGCCATCCCTATGGGCCAATGACTCTCCCATACCTGACTGATTTGAGGGTGTAGCTGGAAGGTCAGGTGTCCAGGACAAACAGAGTGCACCGGACAAGGCAAGATGTTGTTCCCACGGGCATACATGGAGTTTATAGGGTTAACTAACAAAGTTCCCTTAATTACATGAAACATCAGAATAATGATAATAGTTCTTAATGAGCTGAGTTGCTGTCTCTTACAAAGTAAACCCCTTATGTTTCCTTCAGTACCTCACCCTTGACCTTTAGACTACAAATAGTAATACAGTAGTAAAACGTAATTTACTAGAGGAGGTAACTGTCACTTACTAACTAAAGTTTTAGGATTTCCTAATTAGTATTACTTAGACTCATACTAACATTAAACATATGTGTATGTATTTTATATTAATGTTCATAAAAAGCTACATTGCTATCTCTTCATATTTAGTGATAGTAAATGTAATTTTGGACACACATACAAATTTTTTTCTCTTTTATAAAATACCTCAAGAGAGCTTTACGTACCTAGCAGTAAAATATTTTAATATATTTTTCTTAATATGTATTATGTCCCGTATATTACCTTCACAGTAATATTTACTGAACAAAGTTCACTAACTATTCATAGGACATGTTTTTTTTAATGTCCTTATATATAATACGTGAAACAGTTTTTTGTCAGCGCAACTCCTCCCTTATTCCTTGACTAATTTAAACGTTTGAAGTGTCAGAAAATGTTCCTTTGTTCGAAGTTGTGCAATAAGGTCTTAATTCTTCAATATCTTTACCCTGAATGGTGTGGGAAGCCATAAAAGTTCGTTTTTCGGCCATAAGGAAAACATAGAGACAGATTTTAATGAATGAAAAGGAACCAGCTGTTCAAATGTAAATAATGATTTCAAAACATTTTTTACAGCTGTTGGAATGTAAACAACGGTGTTTGTAATAGTGAGGAGGTTGGCTATTTCATAATATTACACCAGAGAAGGTTGTAAGACGGTTTTATTCACATTAGGTTGTAAGGCGCCGCTCTACTGGGCTTGAAGGCTTCAATGGGAATCTAAGGCAGTCATTCAATTATCTTTAGCTGTTAAACAAAACCAAATGAAATGAACACGTTTAAATAGGCTAAGTAATATCATTGTGTGTATATACTAATTATTAGGTAGCAACGCAAGTAATGTGAGTGAGATATTGTCAATAAATTTAATATTGTGATTTTACGTGATAACAGTTAATCTACTAATATTTGTACTTAAAAGTCATAGGTCGACTTTAAAAAAAAATACAGTTTTTATTTTTCACCTTGCCACTCTCTCTCTCTCTCTCTCTCTCTCTCTCTCTCTCTCTCTCTCTCTCTCTCTCTCTCTCTCTCTCTCTCTCTCTCTCTCTCTCTCTCTCTCTCTCTCTCTCTCTCTCTCTCTCTCTCTCTCTCTCTCTCTCTCTCTCTCTCTCTCTCTCTCTCTCTCTCTCTCTCTCTCTCTCTCTCTCTCTCTCTCTCTCTCTCTCTCTCTCTCTCTCTCTCTCTCTCTCTCTCTCTCTCTCTCTCTCTCTCTCTCTCTCCTCTCTCTCTCTCTCTCTCTCTCTCTCTCTCTCTCCTCTCTTCTCTCTCTCCCTCTCTCTCTCCTCCCTCCCTCCCTCCCTCCCTCCCTCCCACCCTTGTAGTTCTCCTTTCCAATGGATAACTGATAACATTCTGTTTGATCTGAGTTTTTCCCTATAAATGGTCAAACATTTTATTTTTTATCTTTGCTATACCACTACGTGCATTTTTTGTAAAATGGTGTTTGTTATATACATGAATAAATAAATAACGTACCTGTAAAATAATGCAGTAAGAATTGTTATTTGTGCTTCTCGGAATTTGTAAGATATTCTTTGATGAGATTTTCAAAGCAAGAATACTAAATGAGATATTCCAAGGAACTATTTTTGTATCACTTTGTTCTAACATTCCTTGTTATAAATCAACTTTTATTCCATGTAGCATGGAATTTCTTTAACTGTAATGGGGTAGGTAATCTTAAAAACAATTAACTATAAATATTTATGCGTTATTTATATTTTTATGCAGTTTCTTTGTGAAAAGTATAATTTATTCATCATTAACAAGCCACGCTGATCTCAGAGATATATGGGTGAATAAGAGGGGCGAATGAGTGTAGATGAAGAGGATTAATTTTACTAACTAAGGTTGAATGTTCCTTAGAAAGATCCATTTATTGAATGTCCAAAAGCCAGGGTGACTATGGGACTTACAGTTTACGTGGAATCCGAACCACTCAGTATTGATATGATTTTCAACTGACTGACAAACCGATACTCAAACATCTTCCCAACACAACATCCGGACCCTGACCACCACCAAACATGGACATCCCAGGCTTCTTTAACACTGTTCACTTCGATGGCAACCATTGAGTGGACGCCTCGTCAATATAAATGGGATTGAAAGTAGAACCAATCATCCACAATCACACCACGTTGTCCCCAAGTATCTGGGTCACAGGGTTGCGTCACTAGTACAGACTTTAATTATTCATCACCCACAGTTTAGACCAACATTATAAATATACCTGCTTCTATCAGCAGTTCCCAAAGATTCGTAATTGCAACTGACAAAAGACGTTCGGCCTACATTTGCATACAGACGTTTATAATGCAGTATGTATTGAGTTATACCACTGCAATATAATGCAATTACAGTACTAAAATATTTATTCAATTTACTAGCGAAAATATAGTATTTAACGTAATTGTTATTTTAATAATTTTTACTTCGAACTAGTTAATTTTACGTAGAATCTTTTAAGGAATTCACAAGTTAGTGTTACCAAACTTAATTTAATACATTGTAAATGTTAAAAAGTAATGTTTGTTATTTAAGTTATAATACTTTAATTTCATATACATATTTTACTTATTTATTTTATGAGAAAATTAATAAAGTATAAAGAAAAAGAATTTGTATTACAGTTCCTGCCGGTATATGCTCAAATAACAACATTTACCGATCTAAATAAGTTTATTGTTAAGTTGTTTCGGTTTTTTTCGGAAGAAAGAAATATAAGTGACTGTGGCCATTTAATGTTGTTAACGACAGGCTGAATAAGTAACTTTTAAAATTATTAGTAAGTATGAACATTCATTTCGCTATTCATTTTGTGCTATAAAGAATTAATTATCTACAACAAATAAAAACCAGTTATTGACGCTATGACATAAAAGTAGTGTAGGATAAATATTTTATCATTTGAGTTGGAATCAATCCAGCCAAAATGGAAATACCTTGCATTCTGCAAACAGAATATAGGCACATTAACGCACTGTCGAGATTATCAACATTGTATGTGGAAAAGTATCACGCATATAGCTGCTTTCATGGATCTAATAAATGTTCCAAAGACTTGGCACAAAATTCCCCCCGCTCCGTATTAAACACTAAAAAATCAAAACTTAGAAAATTACCAGTTTGATTCTCAAATATGTTTTTTTGCCATAACTAAAAGACCAGTAAAGTTAGAGACATGTGGTTTTTTCTAAACTATCTTAAATTGTAACTCACGTCTTTACTGAAAATTTAATCAAAATCGTTAGAGCAGTTTTTGAGAAAATTCCATTTTTGTATTTTTTTTGCCCAAAAAGTGAAAAAATGGTCTGAGATATTGGCTAAATACACCTACATACAGAATTTCGTTAAAATCATCCACCCGTTTGGTCCCCAGCGAAGTGCAAATACACACATATGGGGAGAAATAAAAAATGTTTTTTGAAACAATCACTGTTTTAAATTCAAGAGATTTTTAGACCAACTTGTAAAAACAATTTTTTTTACGATCATAATACTTTCTCTATGCTAACGCATATGGAAGAAAGTAAAAAAGCATATCATTCCGAATATATATGATATTCAGTGAATTTCTGCAAACGAATTCACTGAACTCGGTATAAGTTCATCAAAACCCCGTCCGTATCGTACCCGGCAGGTTCATTGACGATGTTCCTGCACTCGTATAGCTCGAGATCGTTGAAAAAACTTCTCCATTGGCTAGAATTTTCTTGACAAGGTCAGCTCTTGACAGAAGGGTCGATGACAATATCAACGTTACCAGATGACTCAGATATTTTGGATGATACGTGATATCGTGGATGATATAGGACGTATGATGCTAAAAACGACTTGTCAGAGCCAGTATTATATTTTATAAATATAATTTATATTTAAAGATACTAGGTAAACTACTCAATCCCAAATGTCAAGAATGAACTACACTTTTCATGCTGAAATAAAAACTAAAAATACACAGTACATTAATATAAAATTAGAACATGATAAATATATAAATAATGATAAAATCATAAACACCGCAAAAAATCCACAAACAGGCAAACCAAAACATGCAATAGAGTCAAACATTAACTGTTTTACAAGAAGATTAAGCCTTAATGCTAGTGAAATCAAATAATAATAAATTCATGCACAACCAGCAACAGAAACTTATATGTGAACTATTTGGTCAAAAACTAATTTGAGCATTACCTACTTATATTTTCACAATGATTTTTGTGATGATGACACATGTCTGCAGTAGGTTCAATTCTTAATTTAGCATTATCAATAAATCAAATAGGCCTAGCCTAAGTTGAACAGCAAATTGAATTTATAGTAGATAAATTTACCTTGTAAACAGTCTGTAAGAGCTCCTATGTACTATTATAAACACTGATAAACAAAATTGTCATTTGTTTTGTAGTAAATATAAATTAAATATTTCAAGACACAATTAAAAATCATACAAACAAACAAAATATACAGCCTAACATATTCCTCACATTTGTACAAAACCTATAGGCATCTTAAAAAGATTTTTAAGGCCTTTAGCTAATTGTTAATAGCAGAAAGCTGTTCCTCCTTTTCCTCCAACAACATTTTTTTTTTTTTAACTTCAAATTATTTATTTCTTGGGCAGCTCGTTTTTCTCAAATGTAGCGTTGTCCTCTTCTTCTTTCTTTCTCTTCAAATTTTTTCTTCGTCTAGAAGAGGCATTTTTAATTCTGTTATCATTGTTTTGGAAATATCCATTCATTTAAGACCTCCTAAAAATTACATTACATAAGTAGACTAGTCTTGTTATTATTTATGACAAAATTTGACATAAGCTAAACATACGAGGAACAGTTTGGAAAAAAAGAAAGACATGAATATGCTGTACTTTAGAAGAAATTAAAATGTTAAACAAGCATACCACAGCTTGAATAAGTATCACTTATTTATACTATAAGTTAGTTAATTAAAAATATCACTGTTTTAAGGTTGTGGTAGGCCAGCTTAAATTACTTTTAAAAATATTTATTATAAAAGATTTTAAAATGTCTAGATAAATATTGCAAAACAATATTAAGTGTTTCCAATATTTAACTTTTAAAATAGGTACAGTAGAATATTTATAACCTGGAAGTGAGTTTATGATCATGAAGTGCACACTAGGTGATCAAAAACGTTTGTATACAATAACTTGTAGATTTCGACAAGAAAGTTTTTATTAAAAGAAAGCTTCTTTCCACAGCAGCATTTCCATGAAAACAAATCAAAATTCCTTGAAAGAACAATTTCAATTTTGTGTTGACATCTTGCCCTTCAAACAGTGTAAGAAAAAAACAATCCAACCTTTCATTCTTCCAATTGAAATCCTTCAGCTTTTCGTAGATCGAAGCATTCTCACAAAATTTTATAGACTCCCTCATAATAATATCTCTATCTGCTGGAGATACTTGAGAGGATTCAATTAACGCATCAATTGCCAGTTTTACCCAAACATTTCTCAAAGTTTCATTTGTTAGGGATTTATGGAAGATCAGATAGATGGTTTCAAATAGATGGATTTATGGAAGAAGCCCCTATCACCACTTTTTTTACATTTCTATAAGAAACTTTTTGCATTCAAGTTTAAATAGTTGTGAATGAATTTCTTTCATCCTCTTTAGACTTGCTCGAGCTCTAAAACCTATATCAATGAAATCCAAATTGAGCTGATTTTCTGTAATATCAAAATTATTTTGTTTAGCTTTGATGCTGTAATTACAGACAAAATCAAATTCTTCTTAACAAATTTGTTGGCCAAACTCTTCATCAACATAAACACCTCTTGATTTAGGAAAGGTAGTAGAGGGGCATTCTTTTGAAATTGTACTAAACAAACTTCCAACTTCTCAGCTCCAACATTCTAACTCCAACATTCCAGAAAAATGTAATTTTGCTTTGAGTGTCGGGTCATTTAAAAGTATTTTTACTGTGATGAAATTTCCAGTAGTTGGTGGCTCTTGTATCAGCTATTTTCTGAACATATTTTTTTAAGGCGTGGCAGTATTTCTAAGCATCTTTGAATAACTATGCTATTTTCAGTCCATCGTACTGCACAAAATGTAGCAACCAGTTACTTGACAAAAAGTAGCCCTTCGTGATGTATAGTTTTTGAATAGTCTGTATGATGCTCGAATGAATTGGCTTGATTTCCAGCCAGTCTTTGAATGGGGCAGTCTTGTACGCACCATTTACAATATGTAAAGAACAAGTACCGACATCCAAAATTTGTATTCCACTTTCAAGGGATCCTCTCATATGGGGTTTTTAATCAAATAATAATTTTAAATTGACGTTTGGGCCATCTGTAGAGAATTGAATTAACTTATCTAGGCATAAATGAGCCTCTTCAATACAAGTGGTCACTTTTTCCAATAAGTCAACAGCAGAGGACTTTTGTAAAAAGGCTGGTGTCAGGTACCTAGTTTTGACTATTTCCTCTCTTACATCCCAATAATTTACCATAAAATCCATTTGCTGCTTTTTACAAATATCATTGAGCCATTCATGGATTGATAGTGCATAACATAAACTCTGTCTTGCATCCCTAGCAACAACTGAAGAGCAATGAGGCCCTAAACCATATGCAATACTATATGATATTTTATCTTTATGTAGTTGTAATTTACTGGCTATTGTGCTATCAGGGAACATTAAAGAGAACATATCAGTAGCTAAAGCACCATTTCGAGTTGATGTATTAGTAGTAACACAATAAGAGACCCATAAAATTTCAGCCTTGGTCACACTCTCAGACAATAAAAAAACTTTGAAGCCTGTTCTTAAGAAAATGAAGATTCTGTTTTACAACAACTTGGGCTTGTTGTAGGAGAAGCTTTTAATAAATTACTTGCATCAGTATCTGTTTCTATTTTCATATTAGGCCTAGTCAAAGAGCATGAAGGCATAGGTACTATGAGCATGAAGGTCTATTTTGAATCAAAACAGTGAACTAACATCATTTGCTCACCACTATTTAGGTTATTTTCTATCGAGCTTTGTTTTTTCCCTTAGAGGTCGAATACTATTTGAGCCCGAATGCGAAATATCAAATGATTTTTGCAATATATACAAAATGCTGAATGTACATTACTTTCATTTTTCCGAAGCCACTTCTTCCAATTTTCTTCTTTGAGCCACAAGTTCTGAAATGTGCACTATCCAGGCACTGTGCACAAACACTAATCACTTTTATTTAACTAATTTTAGGCCTATTTTGAACAATAGTAAAAACCAACAATTTCGATAATACAATTTCGATATTAGTATCGCACCCCTTTTTACAAATTTAAATATTTTGGTTATTTTTTGGGTATAAAAATTAAATTTATGTCAGTTTAGTAGATGTACCATTGTTGTGACATATTCTAAAAATTAGTTCAATACCTGGTATAATTATATATTTTTTTTAATGTTAACCGTAATAACGACATTTTGGATGCTTGAAAAAAGTTTGCCTAATATCGCACCCCAGTTGTTTTAATTGAAAAGGAAAGAGAAAGGTGAAGAAACCATAAGAATCAAATTTATTATCATTATATTTAACACAAAATTCAATTTCAAAGATGAAATGCTGCAAATTGCCATAGTTGACAGTTCAAAAGGAAATACCTAGCTGTCTAAACAAAAATCACAAATATAGGTTTTGTAATCAGTGGCTCCGGAACATTGTTCATGACACCAAATGCGACATTTCGTGCAAATAATCCACTTTTCTCCACCTTTGTCAGTTGAGTAGGCTAAGGCTGGTTGCAGAAAGGGCACTCACAATCGTTTTCGCTGTCTTCGTCGTCTGTAGAAACTGTCAATGGTTCGTCAATATTTTCTTCTGATTCTGAGGATAACTCTGAGGACAGTCTTCTTTTCTTTTTCTTCATTCCCACACTCTCTTTCTTCTGCACAAGTATTTGTTTATTTTCTATATTTTCTATTTTGGAGGTAACCTTGCTTTTTGTATTTGATTTTGTTGAAAAAATATTTCTGGTCTTTTTTTTCTTGTCCTTTTTAGCAAGATCTTCACTTAATTTTAGTTTGTATGGAGTACTTGTTAGAACGGTTGCCGGGCAATTTGGTCGTCCTCTTTTTTTCGCTTCAACATTTTTGTTTAGTTGGGGCAAAGGACTTATATCTGTCGGAAATACCTTGGGAACTTGGAGACCACTGGGTCCAGGTTGGGGTTCAGGTTGTTCTTGTCCGATCAAAATAGTTTCTTCTGGACCACTGTCATTTGTCTGTGATTGTGAGACTTCTAAAAGTTCTTCTTGGTGTGTGGTCTCATCAGAATCAACCACTGCAAATTCAAAGTCTTTGAATATGTTTTTATTCAATGGGTAAAGTCCAGTTACTCTGAACCCATGTTCGGCTGAAGCAACTGTTGCTGACTTTTTTTAAGCTTCAGCAAACAGTTTTGCAATCTGAAAATGCGTAACCACCCTCCCTACGTTTTGTTTCAGCCAGTTTTCTATTTCTTGACCATAGTAAGCCTTCAGGGGGAACATGAATGATCGATCAAGAGGCTGCATTTTGTGTGAGCAGTGAGGAGGCAAACTCACTATATGCACTCCGTTTTCCTTAGCTGAATCAAGTAACGGTAGGTTTCTAGTGTGAGAATAGTGCCCATCTAATACCAGGATTACTGGATCTTCCTTTGTAGGCTTCACGCTCTCCAGAAACTGATTTTCAAACCATTGAAGGACACTTTCTGACTCTATCCATCCCGACTTGTGGTAGGCGGCTGCACTACCGTTGGGAGCCCCATCTAGGAGCTCAGATTTTTTATTCTTTCTAGGAAACACTAAGAAAGGAGGAATAAAGTGCCCTGTTGCACTCATACATGTGACAACCGTAATCAAAGAACCCCTCTCTGCAGAAGACACAGAGCCAACTTGGCGTTTGCCTTTTAAAGCCATGACTTTTGTTGTCTTATGTTACACAATACTGAGGCCAGTTTCATCACAATTGTACAGCTTCTTTGGATCATGGTTTATTTTTTCCATTAGTGGTTCAAACATTTCAAAAAATTTATTCACGTTTTCTTTAGTAAACCCCCGTACTCGCTTCATTGATGTAGGCTGTGGTTTCTTTAAACTAAGCTCTGGATGCCTCCTCATAAATGAGTGGAGCCATTTCCATCCGGCTGTATTATTGGACTTGTTAAAAGGGTGTTGTAAAGAATTTTTTTCAGCCAACTGGAATGCAATTTGCTTGCAATCTTTAGCAGATAATCCATAAAACCTGGTCTCCATATCCAGGCAATATTTTACAAGGGATTTCTCAAGGTCATTAGGAAGGACGGGCTTCCTTCCAAGTTTAGTTTTAACTAATTTATCTAAGTCTTGTTCTCCAGAATTAACTTTATCTTTCAACATGGATTTTGGAACGTCAAATTGCTTGGACGCACGTCCCAGGCCCATTTTCTTATTTCGCACAGCAGTTATAGCACTCTTCATACTTTCCTCGGTCCACTGCTTTCTCTTTTTTTGTGGCATCTGCAACAATAAAGATTAGGCCTATGTTGCAGGTCACCAATAAAGAAATCACGAGTTTAGAATAAGTGAAACAAACAGTGTGCATAGTATCGCACGGTGCGATATTAGGACTAGGCTTGGGGTGCGATATTAGGAACAACATGACTTCACAATATGGCCAACCCTGACCAATAAACTATGAGCATGAAGCTACTGACAAATACATTTAGTTAAACTATATGATCCCTAGATAGTGTGTAAGATACTAATAGAAGGAATAGTACTTACCCTTGAGACAGTTAATCAGCGTAAACTAAGTCGTCAAAAACTTTAGGTTTAGGCAAAAGATTTAAACCGTTCCACACACATAACGCAACTGATTCTCTAACCAACACACTCACAGGTCTAATGGCTGCTTGCTAGACACTAGTTGAACCGGTTTCCGCCAGGCTACAGCACCTCCTTGGCTGGATTACAGGGGGTGCGATATTAGGCTAAGGTGCGATATTAGGCCTATTACCCCTACTTAAGTTCTTTATACATCAAAATTGCTATACGCATAAAAACAAACACTAGTCCTAACAAAAACTAACTGTAATAATAGACCTAGTAACTTTAAAACTCAGAAGATAATTGTAAAGTTGACGAAATTCCGTTAACAAATATAAGGTTTAAAGCACAACTAAACACTAAAACACGCCAGTTAGATGCCCACCACTTTGAACAATTACGAACGGTATAACAGGCCATAAACAAAACAAACCTTGAACAATGAACATCCGATCTGGTGCCACTAATAGCGAGCTGTATTTTCTTATTTCCATCCTTACAGCAATGGAGAATTGGAATATGGCAGCCAAGAACGTTTCAATATTAAATGCCTATTGTCAATTCAAATATTGTAAAGCACACAGTTAATCACTTTCGTCCTTGAAAAATTTCAAAAGTAACTAAAATGTTTTTAAATTTATAGATTGTACAATTATATAAATGTATAACATTAAAACATTTTGTAATATTGACAATTCACAACACTGTTTTGAGAAGTACGATAATTTTGAGTGGGCAAAGAGCTGGCTGGTTCTCTGCACCCTCAATAAAGTATTTATATCGTAGACAAGACTATGGTTATAATAACATCGTAATGAAAACGACGAGAAACAAAAACATTTATAGTGAAATTATTTGCCACAGAACGCTTTGAGCAAATTTCCCAATTCACTCAAAATGCCTCCCGTATTCCCTCTAGTAACGTTTGGAACGCTACTCTGATCGCTTTTTTCTGGAGTAATAGAATATTTTGCACATTGGGAGAGTGTCCCATAAAATCAATCATTGTGACATATCGAATCAAAAGGTTGGTAAACCAATTTCTACTTAAGGTCTAAACCGAATCTTACTTGTCAGTGACCATAAAGTTAATGTTAAATTGCATCGTCAGTATATTGGCCATATACTAATCTATTGATACCAAAATACATACTAAGGACGGAAGAAACAAACAAAAATAAAACTAAAATTTTCTAACAAATTAAAGATACAAAAATAAGAATTACACTTTTAACAAAATTAAATTTTGCTTACTAAAAAAATGTCTTTTGAAACCAGGTCTGACTACTTAAACTAAAAATTATAAGACATAAGAGAAATAAAACGCTTAAATTAGCAACTAAACTAAAGTAACGCGATAAATTTAGTAAGGAAGAGAAAATTTAGGGACTCAGAGACAAATCCTGATTTTAGACCATTGTTATTATAAGATTTAAACTAAAATAATACCAGTGTTCGAACTATTACAAATATAAAATTACTACCATTGCCAAATAAGAGTTTCATTTGTATACATCATTTATATATAGATACAAACACGTATAGACCTATATTTTATGGTTCTGAAGTTTATTCAATTTGAGAATAACTAATGTAAACAAATAATACTAACATAAACAGTTCCATCTTTATTACAAAATGTACTTAGGGGCGAAAAAAAATTATAGAAATCATATTATATTTACTACGCATAAAGAAGGTAATTGAAAACAAATAATGCCGCATAGAAATAGCATGAACAATGTAGATAAGGTCTGTTTGTTATGTTAAGGAGAAAATATTATTTTCCGTCACATTTTCAGCTCAAGAAACTTATAAGATTTGTTTTAATATCTTAGTAACTGCTCAAATATAAATTTATTTTATGTTTTTAACGAATAGTTTTTATGTTGTTTTGCCAGCTTGGTGGCTCAAGGCTGAGGGAGGAGGGCATTGTACAGTGTAAGGTTTTAATCCCAACTGAGCTGACGGTCGGTGCTTATTTCGTTGAACAAAGTTCACGCACAGGCCTGAAGTCCCATGTAAACTGGTGGGTGAAGGTTCAAATTATGATAATGATAATTAAATATACGAATTAGCTTTACTTCAGTTTGGCTGTTCAAAAGCAAATAATAAATAACAATAAAATAGAGTGGAAGGAAACAGTTATTTTAATGAAATCATGTTATTTTGGAACAGTTTAAAGAAGTATAAGGTACTTTTGTAACATGTATTTAATTGTTTTCTGAATTAATGTACTTTTAAATTACGTAACGCTGGACTGGTATTATTTCATAAGGCACTTATTAGTAATTTTCAGGATGGAGCCCTCCATAGCCATTGAGTACAAATATGAAGAGCCATCCTATAGGACTATTATCATTTATGTGTTGGAGTAATATAAAGGATCGTTCTGGACTCAATAAAATCCTAGACTACTTTCATGTCCCCATTCTTTTCTGCTTTAACTCTGTATTGATTTACTTGCGTCCATTATTTTAAGAGCCATTTTAATTTTAGCAGCTTAAATATGCCTCTTACATCTTATTTGGAGTAAAATCAGTTAACTCTTAAATGTTTCAAGATGATTGAACTTGCTTTAATAGCTAGTAAAAAAGGTTAACATTGGTCAGTTAATAATATTAGAACAAATTTATATTTTCGAATAAGGGTTTCAGTAGATTGATATATTTTTATTTTACTAATGATTTTTGGGATCTTTTCCATTAATTCACTGCCACTACTTTTTTTCTGTTATTCATTACCGCTTGATAAATATTCTATTGCTTTCAAAACTGTTCCTCAATTATTTTTACGTCCACTGTTAGCGGGTTCCTTATCTGCCAGGAATCCGATATCGCTGGACTTATCATATCACTTTTCAAGAACTTACACACGGAGAGCGCATTCGGTGTTAAGTCAATCATTGGATTTACCAGTTTGTGGTCAACTTTAGTAGCCACCTACCCCACCCTAAACTAATCTGACGGAACGGAACGGAACGGACGGTAACGGAAAAAGTAGTGGTAGTGAATTAACGGAAAAGTTCCGATTTGTATTATAATGTGTTAAGTTTAAATTACTCATAACGAGAGAAGTAAAAGAAAAGAGAATACTACTATACGTGTGAATTTTGATTATTTAAGGTGTTAATTTTGGACAACGGAAAAGAAAGTTAAAAAACTATATAAACTTTTGGAATTGGGAACGATAGAGTATAGAGAAAACAAATATATGAAGGACAGTAGAAGAAAAATGAGAAATACAAAACTGAAAATATGAATATAGGAAGTTATTTTGAAAAAGGAGTGTCTGGATTGAAGAAGTAAAAAGGATGAAAGAAGAGCCACGATATACGAACTATATTATTTGCCTGATTTAGATGCACAGTTAGGCCAAAGAAGTCATAAGCCTCTGTTCTTAAATTAGCTCAGCACAATACAGCCTGCTTGCTACTTGCCAATGCAAAATATTTAGTTAATAAGGCGTCTTATAATTGTAATTCAGAATTCGTTTTGTTGTTATTTATTTGATAAGAAAAGTGAATCGTAACTTAATTATTTCTCATCAGCAGTTTTATTTATAAAATGTGTTTTTGACCGAGGTAAATCTAAGAATTTTAAAGAGGCTTTATGACTGCCCTTGCCTACCTGCACCCTGTGTATCTAAGCTTGACAAATACTAAACGTTAAAAGACAGGTCACGTAGGTATAGAAGAAACAGATGACAGAGAACATCAAAACATTAAATAATATAGTTATGATCTCGTACGGATTAAAAATATAATAAATGGAGTGCGTTCAGAATTAATTAATTTAATGTAGACCACATAGAAAACATAAACTTAAAACGTGGAGCAATAAATATTATTATATACTTCTTTGTGGTTTCTGTAAAATAAATAACTATTATATTGCTACCATTTAAAAAGAATTTCCTAAGAATAGAATATGCTGGTAGACTTAAGTGATTTGAGGAAAACATTTAGTGTTACGTTACACTAGGGGCGCAGTCCTGTAACCTTTGTTAGCGATAGGTTCTATGCTAGGTCCGCTTAATACTGATATGCGTCCGCTCAATGGTTCCTATCAGCGCGGATACTACTAGAGAAGTCTGGGGTGTCCATGTTGGCTCATAGTCACTGTCCGGATGTTGCGTGAAGGAGATAACTGAGTGTCAGGGTTGTCAGTTAGCTGACAATCATACAAATAGTACGTGTTTCGGATTCCACGTAATTTGTAGGTCTCTTAGTTGCCCTGGCTACTGGGCTATTAATAATTACATCTTTCTAAGGAACAATCGATTTTAGTTAGTAACAATGACTACACACGTCCATTTACACTCATCATTCTCATTCGTCCCTCATATTCTCCCATATCTCTGTGATCGGTTTGGCATGTTTATGATGAATAATAATGTGTAAATATAATTAATTAATGGCCCTTTCTTAGCATTAAGTCGAACTCAATTAGTAACCAGGCTACATAGATCATCCACACTCATCCTACACACATATAATCATTCATTATTCGCTTTAAAATGCGCTCAAAATTGTGTTGGCTTCTCATATATCAGGATTTGAAATCTGAAATGAAATAAAAGTCTTAAATATCAGTTGCAGTAAGTACATCCATGGAAAAATGTGAAATACTTGTCACATTCAGCTGAGAATAAAGTGACGTCATAGAATGTGACAATGGGAGCAGTGAAAATGACTCTACGCACAAACTTGTACCGTGATTCAATTTGTAAGTGCGTACCTTTGAAGTGTCACATTATATTAGTTTCCTTTATCATTCAAATACTGTATTGCAATTTTGGATCTTTTCTGTTAAAACAACTACCTTTTTTTTCCGTTAAGTCACTACCGCTTGATAACTATTCTAATGCTTTAAAAACTGTTCCCAAGTAATTTTTACGTCCACTGTTAACGGATTCCTTATCCGCTAGGAATCCAATATCGCTAGCCTTATCTTATCGCTTTCCAAGAACTAACACACGGAGAGGGCATTTGGCGGAAAGTCAATCGTTGGATTTACCAGTTTGTGATCAGTGTTAGTAGACACCCAACCTAACCTAAACTAACCTAACCTAAACTAACCTAACCTGACCTAACCTAATCATAATTGCGATAAGAAAAGTAGTGGTAGTGAAGTAGCGTAAAAAGTAGTGGTAGTGAATTAACGGAAAAGGTCCAAATTTAATTCCTGAATACTTTAATTCATATCAATTATATTGTTTAATTCTGATAAATGTAAATTAAAGTTTAATCACATGATCAGGCGAGTGGTATTGATATTTTTTATTCAATATTGTAAAATGATCCAATTATGACATAAAATCACAGTTCATACGGCAGCTGTTATACAACAAACTTTGTTGCCCTCTTTGGGTTGTTATAAATTCTATTTCTCTAAGCGATGTATTTATTTGAAGTCATGAAAATGAATGACGATTGCTGTGTGTTGAACTCTCACTGAATGGGTGGTGGAAAAACCAGTTCCTTTCGAAACCATGCTCAAATACCTAGGCAGATAGTGGACCTGTAGGGGTGGACCAACACACATAAGCCCAATAGAATGGACATGTCCATTTATCCAGCATTGCAGGGACTGAAGCCGTGGCCGCTATCTTGGTATCACATAGAAAAACAAAATACGCTCAGAAGCGTAAAACATTTGAATGTGCGCTTTTACATCTGTAATTTATAATACTTAGGAATTATGTGAAATTTTTGAATATTGCATGTAAAATTGTCGAACTATTATTTTTTTTTATCATGACAGTGTAATTTACATTATTTATATTACTTTTATTATTTGTAAAATAAATTGTTAACGTTAGTTTTTTTATATGGATTTTAGATTGTGACATTAAAAAGTTAGTCGGCTGTGATCATTATTATTTTGTCACAGAAGTTTTTAATGCGGGAAAGTTGAAGATAAGTGTATGTAATTTCATTTTTGAAAAATCTTTCTGGCCAACTTTTTGTATAATTATGTTTTGAAGTTACGCATCTGACTCGACCGCTGCTGTCAGAGACGCGCAGAGTCGGCTGCTGCTGCCTAAAAGCCCAACAGTGAACTGGAGTGAACTATACTATGAAATTAATTTTATATTATTATTACTTGTGGAATTTAATTTTAAATAGTATTAATTATAAAAAAATATTACATTTAATATATTTATAGTATTCACTATCACTTACCTGTGGAAAAATATTAGTGATATGATGGTTGCAAGAGTTTACTACAAAATGTTACCAAGTTTATACTTCCTACTATAAAATAGAGCATTACATACAAACAAATAATTATAATAATAAAGTAATAATAGAGCAACTTCTTTTCTTCACAATATAAGAGGTTTCCTGAAGGATCCTTCAGTATTGGAATTCTTGTAACTGTATGATGGGAGACAAATATGTATAGCCATTGTGTTGGCTCATATCCTTTATGTCTTGAAGCAATATGTAGGATCGTTTCAGGACTCAATAAAGCCCTAGCAACCGTAACGACGAAATTTTCCATCCTACCAAATTTATTCTCTTCTTGTACTTTATACGCTGATGTTATACATGCAAGCCTATAAATGTTAATATATTTTGATTTACAGTCCTATAAATAATTTTTTATGTACAATAATATAAATCTTAAATAAACAAAGTAGAAAACTGACTCTTAGTGGCGTTTAAAACAGATTCAGTTCAAGAATTACAAGAGAATGAAAGTAGCTGTGTGATATTGTCGAAACTGGTTTTTAATTTATACATCTTAATAGGTTATCAGATACATCAAATAATCAATAAGATAATGAATAATTATACTAAATACACTTTTTCCAGACTTCAACAAATATGGTTATCGCCAGTTTGCTACAAAAAGGTCCATAGTTGGTTTAAATTTGTTTTGCACGTGTAATTTGAATCTAGAAATCAACAACCATATAACACTGAAGTATAACAATCGATACATTACATCTAGCGGAATAATCGATTTACTATATTCTATGTATCAAATATATCACTTGATATATTAAATTCGATGAATGAAGAACAATCAATTTATTATTTTCGATTTATCAAATATAACAATTGGTACATTATATTCGATGTGTCAAACATAAGAATTAATACATTGCATTCGATGTGTTAAGAAGAACGATCGATTAAAAATTTTCGGTACATCAAATATAAAAATCCATACATTTCATTATATGTATAAATAGAACAATCGATTTATTATATTCGATGTATCACATATAACAACTGATTTATCATTCGATGTATCAAGTAGAACAATATTTAGTATCTAATTATGTATCCTAGATTACATGAGTATTGGCATAACGCACCACTTCTACTTTTATAACACAAATAGATAGACCGCTTAGAATGTGGCCTACTGAAAAACACAGGTGTGAGAGAAATGGAGTTAGGGTTGGAAATGAGAGAGAGAATTACTCTTCCTCGTTGTGTCATTTCATTTAACGTTGTCAGGACAGTTAAAAAGACGAAAGGCTACGGGCTGACAGCGCAGTAACAAGCACCGCCCACTGTGTCATTGTATTTTGAATTAAACTCTGTTGCTTAGCAATAACACTTTAAGGCGGAAGTTAGTCACTGATGGACGACAGTTGAGCGGTGATGATTCTCCTCCGCTGCTAAACCCTTGTATGTGCTAAATATAACACGCAGGTCGTTTAATGTCTGGCCCAATTATAACTTATTTTGTTAGAAGTTGTGGGTTTAAGACTGACTCGTGTACATTCTTTGTAATATTCCTGATAGATCAAACATTAGTTGTGTAAAAAAAACTTTATTTACAGTTGGTCTGTTATACATTTGTACAATGTTTCGTGGTCTGGGTGACTAGGGTGTTCTTTGCCCTTGTATTTTTGTAAAATATGCGTTTACTTTGATATATTTTAACGAGTTAGAGGCCTTGCCTGTTTTTGTGTCATTCTAAAATTAAAGCATCTTTAAATTTATTACCACTCTCTGCTAATTTAAGCAATTGTTAAGTATACTTATTGTGTCCCAGAACCCGCAGTCTGTTTGGTAAATAATGAACTATTTAAAGTTGGTTGCACTCAGTTCTTTACAAAGGTCTTTGCCGAAAGACTGTTCAAAGGTGTCTGAGAATTTGTTTTGTGCTCCAACAAGCCGCTGTTCTAATTTAACCCTTTGTTCAGAGCCTCTACGTGGTTCCATTTGTTGTATTTAATGAGGCACTCCCTTTGCTCACTTGTAAGTGAATAGAATCATAAACCGAGAATCAAATAATATTGAAACTGAGTAATAAATTAATGATAATTGAAAACCATATTTCATTCATTAGACTTCATAAATAATCATTACTTTAAAGGGAAGCTAATTGAATGACAAATTAGAAAGAAGTATTCAAAATAAAATATCTGTTACACTAGTATCTGTGTTTTGTAAAGCATTTGAAAAAGTTGTATGTGAACAAATTATGATATGAAAACACGACAAAAATATTTATTGAAACCCGTGCTTTTAGTTACAAAAAAAACAAAAACAAAACGTAAAGTTATATCAGCTAACGAAAGACGTTGTTTTAAGCCCAATATACTAAATAGAAGAATATGTTTTAGGGAAGTTTTTAAGATAGTTCGACGCCTTTCACATTCGCATTTTGGTAACGAAAAGTTCTCTTAGTTAGAAGTGAATTTGTAAAACTTACAAATTTTGTACTTTCATACACCTTAAACCACAATGAAAGTCAATCAATCTGAACGAAAAACAGTTTTTCGTATGGAAATTTAACGCTGTTATAAGAATATACCACACTTTTGAGTATTTCATTTCGATTACTATTGGAAAAAATTACTTTTTTAGCCACAAGTCACTAATTTTGTAATCAATAATTAAAAATCACAATTTAAAAATAAATTTAAATAAAATATTTCTAAAACCACTGTTTTACACTACATACCACGTACAATAACCCTGTAAAATTTTAAAGACTAAATGCCAATCACCCTATATACTACAGTATATATTATATACATTTTAGACATGTAAAGAGAAAGTCGTAGACCTAAAAGTTTTTGTGAATTCATGCACAGTATGAAAATGTATAGTTACTAACAAAATTTACTCTGTATGTAATCTTTTTGTGACAATACAACATACTCTTTGAAATTTTATTACAAAATTCCAAATTTTAATCCTATAGTTGGTTAATTAAATATTTACTTGATACAAACTAAAACAACAAGTATGTTTAATTTCCTAGAAATATCGTTCGTACACTTCATAATTAAATATAATTCGGTATTAATTGTATGAATCGTATTAAAGTTCAACTTAAATGAATTTTCCTTACATTTCATTATAGTTTAAATACAACTCCCTATGATTCACTATGGTATAATATAGTGTGAAGTTTAAATTCCTAAGTTAGTTGTGATGGGGTGGAAGTAAGGGGGGAAGTGGTGTCCGGCAACTCGGCGACTGATGGCATGACATGTCACACATATGACACAGCTGGCAGTTTGGTATTGCTGCAGTCGATATCTATGAACTTTGTGTCTCTCTACTGCGTCACATAATAAATTTGTCGGCTGTCGTCAACTTAATAACTGACGATATAAAATATCACAAAGTTGACAAATATGGCATTTTTATATAACTGCATTGATAAGTGTCGTCCGGTCCGGTAATTCACTGGTGGCATTACATGTAACACATATGACACATTTGGCATTACATGTAACACATATGACACAGTTGGCATTACATGTAACAAATATGACACAGTTGGCATTACTTGTAACACATATGACACAGTTGGCATTACATGTAACACATATGAAACAGTTGGCATTACATGTAACACATATGACACAGTTGTTAATACTACAATTTTTATGTTAATACTACGTGGTTTGGAGTTAACGCTAAGATGCGGGTATTTTAATTGTACGATCTATCGAGTTATTAACATATGGTAATTTCTATACTAAGTCGAACTCAGTTAGTAACAAGACTGCACAGGTAATCCACACTCATCCTTAACTCAATTAACAATTCATATTTCCTTTAAAATACAAACAAGCTGTGATGGGATCTCAAATCTGAATAATAATAAATAGTAACAAAAACAATTTCCTAATTTCCAAAACACGTCGTAATTTCTCTTTGTCTATATTAAACTTTTATTCATTCTCCAATGGAATTTTCAGGAATTACTAGGAAAAATACATATAGAATCTTATAAAGGTACTGATTTTGTTTTCTAAATTCGTAAAAAAAAAAAAAAAAACTAGAAACCTGTCACTTTAAACGAGTAACTGAAAATTTTAATTAGAGATTCTATATGGGATGTTGTCTCTATATGATTAAAGGCCTAAATAGCGGCATTAACAAAAGCATACATTTATAACACATGTCATAAAAAAAGGCAAACGAATTCTTCAAATAATGATCTATTATTGTAAAATAACTGTTATATTTTAGTTTTTCGGTAAGCACACTATATGGGACGGAAAAGAAATGGAAACAATTTCTCTTCTTTTCGGTGAAAGTTAAGCTCATCACAACAAGGCCGGAAGTGCAATCAAAGCTCTTTTGAAACAACTTGACGGAAGTGTTTTTCTATTCCCCGGCTATTGCTGAGAGTAGGAGAAAAACTACGTTTATTTTAAGGAGAAATCCTTTAATGTAAAAACCTATTTGTCGTTCTTTAAGTTATTTATTAGTTTTAAATCCGTTAATTTAGTAAAGAATAAATTTTATTTGTAAGAAAACAGATTCACATCTTTTATTTGTCCATATTGTAGTAATACGCGTTAGATGGTTATTAGAGAGCATTGTGAATTAATTACGTAAGTTATATGCTAAACAGAAATATATACTAAAAAAACTACCAAATTGTTAATTACGTCAACTAGTATAAAACAATAGAAAAATATTTTATAGATGCAGTGTTCATGTAAAAGAAAAAAAGTAAATAATGTATAAGTGCCATTCCGTGGCAGTTTTATTTCCGGAAATTGTATACATTTGTTAATTTATTGGTATGAAAATAATTTTCAGCACTATTTTATTTAAATTTTCATTTTTGACTACTATGGTTTAAAAAAATACAAAACAATAGAATCACTGGCATAGATGGATATAAACTGAACTGAACAAATAGAATGACTCATATGTACTCAACAACCATCCAACCAACTCTAATGTATTCAAAGAATCACCATTAACATACAACAGTATTAGAATTAAATAAAACTAATATAATACTCAATTTATAACATACTCGTATATGATTACGACATTATCTAAAGCAAATAATAACATAAGGCATTTTTAATGTTTATTTGCCGTTAAACATTAATGGCGTCACTTATAGTTCCATGTTCAAATAAAATATGAAAAGTAATTATTGCTGGCTATATTTTTAATGACGAGCTCGTAGTTTCGGGACTGGAGTGACAAATTTGGGCAGTCTTTTAAATTATAAGAGAAGTAAGCTACTTAGGTTCGTTAAGGTTCTGGACCTGGTTTGACGAGAGTTCAAAGTTAAGTTATTAAAAAAGTTTGGAGTAATATCCTGTAAGTTTGTACTAATTATTACATTTGATTCTGACCAGAATACTTTGTAAATACTATACAGGCTGACGATTTAGTCTAGAAAGAGCATTGTAATTTTTGAACCGTTACAGATTATAAGCGTTTAAACTTAACATATCAGTGCTAATTAAAAAAAACTCCTTATTGAAGCATTTAATAATTTTTTTAGTAGGATGGTTCAAAAGGAGCCTGAAGGAAAAATTAAATGAGAGCATATGTTAAGGTGTACATAAAATCAAAAGACAACCCTAGAGAGCTGACCTTAAAATATTCCTATGCAAATGGCGCTTAGTTTAAATGTATAAGCTAAACCATTTCTTAGTCGAGCCATTAGCCCTCGATCCGGCATTTTATAAAATTTCGTACAAATTTTTCGTCACCAAATACATTGTTAGTAGCCCACCCATCCATCCATACACATACAGTGTAAGTAACCCAACCATCAATCCATACACATACAGTGTTAGTGACCGATCTGCCCACTCATAAACATCAAGTGTAAGTGACCCAACCGCCCACCATACACATATAGTGTTAGTGACCCACCCATCCATCCATACACATACATTGTAAGTGACAAACCCGCCCACCCATACACATACAGTGTTAGTGACCCACCCATCCATCCATACACACACAGTGTTAGTACACAGAAAATTACAATGGTATTGACCCACCCGCCCACCCACACACGTACAGTGGTATTGACCCACCCGCCCACCCATACACATACAGTTGTATTGACCCACCCGCACACCCATACACATACAGTGATATTGACCCACCCATACACGTACAATGTTTCGTACAATTGCAGCGTCGGAGATTTACCATATTTATAATGCGCAAAAATCAAGCTACTTCGATGTTTTTATACTCTATGTACTCAGCGTGAACAGACGATTCTAGTGGTATGCAACAACGCACACTGCACTGTATCAGCGTTATTTTAAAACGTAGTGAAAGTTGAAGAAGGAAGCCAGTTTTTGTTGTTGTTTAGTCTGCCGGGCCTGATTTCAACTACGGTAAATAATTATTGTTTACAATGTAATTATCACTTCTAGTGTGTTTAGAAGTGTATTATATTGTATTAGAGCATGTTTTTAGCTAAATTTTAGTATAGAACTCTGTAGTGTTTATAGAAAATTTGTATCATATTTTTGAATGTTATAGTAACCGTGGTTACTAATTTTCAGGTTTTTGTATACGTTCCAGTTAAAAATTTATAAAAAATAATTTTTACTTACAAACCTATATAAACTATATATTTTCTGAAACTAGATAAAATTTAAAACATTTTGGCTATCTCACATTTCTTTTTTTATCATCACAACATTGGTCATAGGGGGTGGTCCCCCCCCTATTTTCCGCGATTTCCAAAAAAAGTACAAATATTTCATAACATAAAAAAATATTTATAGGTTATGAATTATGTATTATATGATAGCCCACATTCTTGTGAACAGTTTGATACCACACAATTGTACTTTTATTGTAACATAATATTTTTTATGAATGTTATAAAACATCACTGCAAAATCACCAAAAATGACCCGACATTTTGGGCAAAAATGACTGCTGGATCGAGGGTTAAAGCAGTGACTTGTAAAACATCAATACTGTGTCCACCCATCCATATACGTACTGTGGTATTGCCCCACCCACCATCCATAAACGTACGGTGGTATTAAATAATACTCTCGCTTGTTTACACTTTAGAAGGGCCGTCTCAGAAGAGTCAGAAAAATATCTCAAGACTGTATAAGCCAAAATGTAAATAAAATTAAAAGTTTTTATTAGGAGAATACAATGCCAAACATTAGATCATACAAAGCTAATCCTTCTTCAAATGGCAGTATTTCAAATGTACAAAATTGAGTTAGTAAAAATAATAATGTCATCTCTCCAATGTCTAGAACGTTTCTAATGGAGGCAAAAGTCACTAATTATTTGGACAACTGTTCCTTATTTCCAGAGTAGGTTCTCAGTATTTTACTAATGTAAACCATAGAAATAAAGAAATCCAAAGGAATTTTTCAATCAGCATCTATTAAGAAAAGACTGTGTATTTAGATAATATTTTCATGAGCATTGTTTTTTCAAGAAATTTAAAACGGCCAATAGTAACAAAATTATTGAAATTGCCGATTGCAAGAGCAAGAGGAGAAGCTTACAATTTGTTTTTAGAGATACAATAATGAGTTGATGTACTAGTAGTAACTTATTTTCTTAGTAGCTAGCTAATTTCTAGGTTTCTGACTTTGTTCTTCCAGACTAGATGAGTTCAGAGCACTTGCTGACTGACAAGTTGCTCCTATAAAAGAAGAGTTGATTGCACTTCCGAACTAAATAACTCGGTTTACAGAGAACTACTTCTTCCCACTAAAATATAAATGTTTCCTCACTTGGCAACTACTTTAGTAATTGCTATTAAGTATATTTATAGAATCAAACCAAACACAAAATAATTATTTGACGAAACGTTTGAAAATACAAATTGTAACACGAGCCTCAATAGAATTGTAACGAGGGTTAATTGTAGAATAAATTCACTGTACTGCTTAACAAAAACTTTTATACATTCAATATAATGTACATTTGATATATACATTGTTTTGTATAAGGGGAAACAATTTCTTTCTTTCTTTACTTATTTATTTATTTATTTATTTTTTATGAAGGGCAGAATATATTCAAACTCAACCAAATTGTGTTTATTATAAAAGATTTGCTAACCTCTAAGCTGACATTATTTATTCCGTGTTTTATCTAATATTATACGTAGTAGATTATTATAACCGGCTTATTTCATAATTCATTATTCATCATTAAGACGCCGATCGTAGAGATATGGGTGAATATAAGGGGCGAATGAGTGTAGTTGATCGAGTGTCATTGGTACAAACTAAGGCCGACTGTCCCTTAGAAAGAGATAATTATTAATCACCTAACAGCCAGGTCAACCAAGGAACCAACAGTTTTACGTGGAATCCGAACCGAGTAGATGGTTTTTTTTTCAGATATACTAATCGTCAATCCTAATACTCATTAATGTTTCATACAAAACATCCGGACGCTGACTAACACCCAACACGGACACGCCAGACTTCTCTAGTAGAGTCCACGTCGAAAGCAACCGTTGTGATTACGCCGTGTTAGTATTAAGGGTATTTATAATAGAACCTATCGCGTACAATAACCACAACACTTTGTACCCAAGTAGCTGGATTACAACACTTCGTCACTAGCACCTACAATCTCCACAACACTTTGTACCCAAGTAGCTGGGTTACAACACTGCGCCACTAGCGCCTACAATCTCCACAACACTTTGTACCCAAGTAGCTGGGTTACAACACTGCGCCACTAGCGCCTACAATCTCCACAACACTTTGTACCCAAGTAGCTGGATTTACAACACTGCGCCACCAGCGCCTACAATCTCCACAACACTTTGTACCCAAGTAGCTGGGTTACAACACTGCGCCACTAGCGCCTACAATCTCCACAACACTTTGTACCCAAGTAGCTGGATTTACAACACTGCGCCACCAGCGCCGTCTCTTATAAACCTTGGATCGTAAATGATACCTTGCTTTGCCAAAATGTTTAGGCTTAGTGCTCTAGCGAGGTGCAGTGGTGAAATTCATCAAGTCGAATATTACACAGTGGTACTTTTTCCATGTATCTATTTAGATGCACTGGTTTGTGCCATACTGGTGTAGGGCCTACTTTAAATACTCGTAAATAATGTCCAGCATAGGGGGGGGAGGCTGGAAGTGGACGAAATCGTAGTTTCTAATATAGTTGCACGTTATCTGAAGAACATCATCTTCGGAGATACATATATAAATGTGTTATTGAAAGATCTGAATGTTGTATTCATTGTGTACAATTAGTCATATAGTGATGTAAATGGAGTTATGTTAGTTGTGAATATCAATGTGTTCTCGTATCTACAATATTTTTAACTTTTTTCCAAAATATTTTATTATATACTGTATATTCTCAATAAAAAATTAATGCGTTTAAACATTTATTTAATTAAATTCCTTATTTTATTATTATTGATATTTAAAATTATTTTATTTATTTATTTATCTTTAAAATCTTTGATAGGCAAAACAAGCACAGCTTTTAGAAGATTTAAATTAAGGATAGTTGATAAGCAATATTTTACAAAAGTAATGATCAAACTTGTCATATCATTAAAGGAAAAAAAGAATATTTCTGAATTACAAACAAATCTTAAATTTACACAAGGTAGTTTCAAAACTGAATGCCTTTATAAGAGCCTGCCATCGTATTTTCGATTAAATGGATGATGATTGTAAAGCATTTTTACACATTGCAAATTTGTACAAATTAAAAAAAGTACAAATTGTAAAATCGTAATCATTGCTGTTTTAAAGCAATAAACACCTCTTACAACACACGGGATCTGCAATGAAAATGAATGTTCCGTGCATTAGTAAGTCACACTATGAAGAAATAACACCGTGAGTAACACAGCTTTGGTTCCAGTGACTAACGATTTATGTGGTGTATAAAACAATACCGGCTGGCTTCAGATTGTCAACCGAATCCCCTTCGACTACGGGACTCAATATTGTGGATATAATCTGGCATAAGCTGAAAGGGTAGTCGGAGGATTGTGTTAGTTACCGTATTGTTGTTTCAGGGTAGAGATGAACTGGTAATACACGATTACGAGGGAATGTAACATGTGATAAAACCCATGGTAAGGGCAGGGTTTGTGTAACTATTTGGTTATGTTACTTGTAGAAAGTTTCTTAACGAGAATTGGAACAGGGGTTGATCTAGTTTAATGAGTATCATCATACTTGTTGTTTCAGGGTAGGGATGAACTGGTGCTACAAGATTACAAGGGAATATAATATATGGAAAACCCTAGGGTAAGTGTAGGGGTGATTAACTATTTGGTAACGAGTATTGGTATTGGGGTTGTACCAGTTTAATTAGCATTCTTCCTTATTGTCTTGAATGTTGTAAAATTTTATTTTGAAAGCACACATAATATTGCTTTGTCCGGTTTGATACTCCCACCTTCAGTTTGTATTTTTTTTTTAATTTTTAAATTGTAAAGTTGAAACTACTGATCTCATTAAAAGTTATTGTCAATTAAGAAATAACAAAATATGCATTTCAATAATATTATGTATTTTTAGTTGTCATATAAAGTTTCCTTTTGACTATTTTATATTCATAGGGCTACAAATTCATTGCCTGTAATGTCATTTGAAATGTAGAGGGTTGTAGTCGCTAAGCACCCTCTAGAGGCTTGCAGCTGACAGCAAATGCTGACAAGTGGTGTTAACATCCACATCCTGTTTCAATTACTGTCAATTGATAATACATACTTTTAGTTGCATACAAAAGTGGTAGTATATTTCATGACGTAAAGTGGAACTAAATATATAAGATGAAGTGGAATCTGTCTGCTACATCACATGTTACATCTCCGCTGATGTAGGAGGAAGTGGTGTCCGGTAATACGGCGACTGATGGCAGAACATGTCAAACACATAACACAGTTGGCAGTTTGATACAACTACTGTCAATATGTATAAACTTTTCGTCTCCCTGCTTCATCAAATGTTACATCTCCGTTGATGTAGGGGGAAGTTGTGTCCAACAACTCGGTGACTGAAAACATGAAATGTCACACACATGACTCAGTTGGCAGTTTGATACAACTACTATCAATATGTATAAACTTTCCGTTCCCCCGCTGCATCACATGTTACTTCTCCGTTGATGTAGTGGGAAGTGATGTCCTGTAACACGGTGACTGATGGCAGAACATGTCACACACATGACGCAGTTGGCAGTTGGAAACAACTACTATCAATATGTATGAACTTTCCGTCTCCCTGCTGCATCACATGTTACATCTCCGTTGATGTAGGGGGAAGTTGTGTCCGACAACTCGGTGACTGAAGCATGACATGTCACGCACATGACTCAGTTGGCAGTTTGATACAACTACTGTCAATATATATGAACTCTCCGTCCCCATGCTGCAACATATGTCACATTTCCAAACTAAATGCATTACTACTAACTCGATTTACCGTCAGATTTAAAATGATATACAACATATGTGGAAAAGTTTCTATAAACATCTTTTGTTGATTATTAAGTAGATTTTAGTTTGGTTTACTAGTATACTATTATTAGAAAATAACCAGTAGCTCTACTTTTTATACGCGCACTGCAATTTGTGCCGTCGACAAATGCATGTAAATATATTTCCATATCGTCCACTTTTAGTCTTTAATCTTATTTTCGTGCATTTCATTTAGATATAAATGCAATTTATTATTTCTATAACCTGTAAAAAATACAAATAGCATAAGTGTTTCTAGTTTTCTCGAGATGCAATATGAAAAGAATATTACACATTGTGACAAGTTTGTTGTATTTTATTTATAAAACTAGCTCTCTCATTAAAATAACGAAAAGATATGCTAAACAATAACTACTAAACAAAGCTGTAATTTTTATCATTTGTAGAAATAATTTTGAATTGACTATAGTTCTAGGTAAATATGGGTTCAAAAACGTTTCTGATAACCACAATATACAGGATGTCCCAAAAGTTAAGTGCTAAACGTCGGGAAATATTTATACAAGTCAAAATAAAGAGAAAATCAATGTTTTTTTAGAAACACTTCTTTTGCCAGATATCCGCCATTTTGTTTTTTCCACAACAGAATATTTATCTCCGAGTTGGCTTAACTGATCTTTATGAAACTATGCATATTAAGATAATAGAGAGCTATTGTAGAAAAAAAATCAACTTGATCAAATTTTTAATTGAAAAATGGTAGCCATTTTAAATTTTTAAATGGAATTGCGTAAAAACAGAAAAAATAGTAAGAACATATTTTTTGGAAATTTTCATTACCGCTCTGTCATTATGAAAACATTATAATCTAACAAAAAATAACCGAGAAACATTGAAATTTGTGTTGAGAGGCAACAAAAAAGAGATTTGTTTTTAGCTTTTTTGCTGGCCTTTCAACTAAAAATGTCAATGTGTCTCGGCTAATTTTTGTCCAATCTTAATTTTCTTTTATACTGACAGATTGGTAATAAAATTTTATAAAAAACGTGTTCTTAGTAGTTGATTTAAATTTGGAAATTCAAAATCAGATCATGTTGACTTTCTTTCTTCAATAGGCCTCTATTATCTAAACATGCATAGTGACTTTCATAAATATTTGATGAGCCAACTTGGAGATAAATATTCTGTTGTGAAAAAGAAACAAAATGGCGGATATCTGGCAAATTTAGTGTTTTTAGAAAAAAAAACCACTTGATTTTCTCGTTAATGTGACTTATATATATAACTATTTACCGAAGTTTGGCACTTTAATTTTGGGACACTCTGTATATTTAAGTAAATATCACTTTCAAACATCAAAATCTTACTTTAAAAAAATATTAATCGTAAAAGACTACCAAGTGATTATTTGAACAAAAAATATATTTTCATTTGGTGTTTCTTTTTCATGTGAAAATATGGATATGAGTACGAACATACAATAGTATTCATAAACACACAACGGCAAGTAATATACAGTATAGTGGTTCTGAAATATATTCAGTGCAGTTTTGGAAGAAAGGAGCACGACGTAATGAAAGCAGACGACTGTTGTGAGATCCTTATAGTGCACGTGGACAAGCAGGATATGACCGTGTACAATGAACGTGCATATTTATCAACTTATTTGTTACAAAGTATTCCATAAGAAAACAAATGTGTAGGAAAATAAAACTATGTGACGTCTTGTGTTGTATTATATTCTTGTATTTACATGGTGATTGTATCATTTTTAATTCCTTCTTACCGGTAGGGATTATATTTTAATACTGACGGAATCAAATATTTCATTAATTAATTATTAATTGTTGTTTTGCCCAGAAAACAAATTATCATTTAACGACTCACACTGTGAAAGTATGTTTAATTTTGTTATTTATTTGAAACGTGTGATAAATTAAACAGATGAAATATTTTTAGTGAAACAATTGAAACGTATATATTACATGCATTGAAAACGATAATGTTGAGTATAAAAAATTTCTGATTCGTTATTAACTAGAATTTATTTACAATTCAATGTAGAACCTTTCATAATAGTCATGTTAAATTCCTTTTATTTATCACTTACGAAAATGACTCCTGAGTGTAGTAAGCTGATTAATTACACCAAACAAAAGAATATAATTAATTTAAGGCCTTGTCAGATGAAATTTTCTTTTAATGCTAAAATAAGAAAATATTTCTCATAATAATAAAAATTAACATTACAACTCTAGTAACAAAAAACGTTCTTCACAATGAAAAAAACAGATTAAACATATATACCGAAAACTAGCAAACTTTGAATGTGAGCCAAGGAATTGCACCTTCAAATCAATAAAAAAATTTTATTATAATAATTTTGTACTAAAAAATAAATATTTTATTTTACAAAGTCTTAGGTACACCTAAGTATAAACATGAACACAAAATTAAAAATATATTCATTAATATAATAATCAATTATTTAATTACAAATGAGTATAAATTGTCTAATCAATCTAATCTACTAATTTAAAATTTATCTTTTCAATATTTAAATTATATCGAAATAAATACCTTACAAAAATTAATAAATGTTAATACTTAATCATAATAAGAAAACGAAAAGGTTTTTTACTGATACGAAAAAGAAAAAAAATTGGAATATTTGAAACTTAATGAAAAATCTTAAATTACCAATTGAGTTTTAAATGCTATAAGACGAGAACTGCCGGCAGTTGTAAAATACATGGAGCATTTTCACTACTACCTTTACGGATGGAGGTTTCTCCTAAGGCGTGGTATTGAGGTTAATTAGTATTTAAATAGGCTCAGAGTTCATTAACTTTTAGTTATCAAGTAACAGGAATGCAGCAACAATATAATTAATATCGGTTTTAAGTTTCTGCTGTGTTATGTTAAAAACGACGGACCTTTTCCGTTAATTCACTACCACTACCACTACATTTTTTTATCACAATTAGGTTACGTGGCTACTAAAGTTGATCACAAACTGTAAATCCAACGATTGACTTGCCACCGAATGCGCTCTCCGTGTGCAAGTTCTTGGAAAGTGATAAGTCCAACGATAACGGATTCTTAGCTGATAAGGAATACCACAGTGGTCGTAGAAATGATTGGGAACAGTTTTTAGAGCAATAGAATGAGTTTTTATAAAGTGGTATTGAATTAACGGAAACCAAAAAAGTAGTAGTAGTGAATTACCGGAAAAGTTCCAAAACGACAAACAGAAGATAAATGTTGTAATATTAAGCAGACTTTTACATCATCTTGCACATTCAGTTTGTTATTGAAGCCAATGGTGATATTCGCACGGTTGAGTTATGGTCATCCTTGTTACATGATGGGAAACAAGACTAACAAGGGCTGACCAAGGGTTCAGAGAGAGAGGGAGAGATAGATAGATGTCACCTAACCAGTGACACAACACTTCTTCAATTCTCTCTCTCTTTCTCTCTCGCAACACTTCTTCATTTCTCTCTCTCTCTCTCCCTCTCTCTCTCTCCCTCCCTCCCTCCCTTCCCATTTCTCTCTCTCATTCTTTAAAACAATAATTTAAAATATTATCTATACCTATACAAGGCAAATACCACTGACTCATTCCCTCATCTTAGTACTAAAAAAGTACTAAGCTTACGAGGCTGAAATTTTGTAGAGTCAACGGTCTTAATTTGTAGATATGCAATAAGAAGGGATTTTTAAATATTCTTAGTAAATCGAAGATGGCAGTCCTTTTAGTGTCAAAAATGTTAAATGCCAAAAAACACCGTTTCTCTAATTGGACTATAGTGGCTAAATGAACGGTTCTACAGCAAAACTAACACCATTTTCTGTGTATGATTTGATACGATCTACAACTTTGGATATATGACTTTTTGCTCTAGCTCACCTTCTTCATCCTTAGGTAGAGCTAGATTTTCAATTTGTGCGTGTAAATCAAATTGGTTAATTTACAGCCTCTAAGAGTAGACTTATATATTTTTCTAGACTATGAAACTTTGTTATCTAGGAGAACATACTGTATTCAAAGGGAAAATATACAATTTAATATGAACACATCTATAGCTAGGTCATAGGACATGGCTAGAAACACGATATTTCACCGATTCAGAGTCAGTTACCGTACTTTGCGCCCTCTAAAGGTAGACACAGATTTTTCTAGACTATGAAAGGATTTTCCTCTCCGACATCAGGAATCAGTCCCACTGGCCTCCAAAATTCCGATGGTATTGTTATAGAGCTATATTAATTTATTGTTGTAATTAATTAATAGCTGTTAAATAAAAACAAATTCAATAAAATTGTGGTAGGATTAAATTTTAAAATTAAAAATAATTGAGTGCGGTAGTAAAATATACATAACATCAGCTGTGCTAAATTGGATATAAATTTGATACAGTGTAAATTAAAAGCTTGCTGCACATTTTGATTATATAAACAAACTCAATATTATGACCGGCGAAGCTAGTTATGTATATTCCAAAAAAAAAAAAGAAGTACTCATTTATTGTGACATTTCCAGAACCACTTAACAGATTTTGATGAAATTTGGAGGTTAGTTAGCTTTTGTATCATAGAGATTTACAAGGAAATGATTTATCGAAATTCAATGTCTAAGAGGCACTTAACGTTCCAGAAAGAAATTCAATGTCTAAGAGGCACTTAACGTTCCAGAAAGAAATTCAATGTCTAAGAGGCACTTAACGTTCCAGAAGAGTAACTTTGGTATTGATTTAATTTAATAATTTATTTTAAACTGCTGATGCAACAAACATAAACATGGCACAAACGCTTGGTTAATTTGGCTTATATTGGGGAATGGGTCGTTTCTGCTTAAGTTAAGCGCGCACAGATCGGAGTTTTATTAGTTTCTGAGCACACTAGACGGCATCAGAGTATCGGCGTTTCCAGTTCAGTTCATTGCGTATGTCGATCAGTGAATGTGTGACTGCTGTTATTTGTGGTAATTAGAAAACGTCATGTTTGTTATGGACATCAGTATTGAAGAAGACGTTGTAATTAATAATTGTTTGTTGGCAGGAGAAGAAGAAGAAGAGGAATAGTGACGGAGGAACAGAAAACGAAAAATGTGGATTCATAGAATTAATCAGAAAAGGATGCAATGCGGAGAAAATAATATTTTGCTCCCTGATTTAATTAAAGATGAAACCAAGTTTTTTAAATACTTCCGCATGTTAAGTTTTTTGAACTTTTGAATGTCCCCAGAACGCACATAGTCAACAGAACATCACACAACGCCGTGTGATTGAGCCTCAGCAGAGATGTAGAAGGTACAGTACGTATGGAAACGTTTAATTTAGATAATATGTAGTATTTAAGAAATTTTGATACTTTTTGCGAACGACGCGTTTCAAATTGTTATAGTTCTTCTTCGAGATAGACATGTTTAATGAGTAATAACATTTCAAAAATTCATGAAGCTTTTTTGTGTCTACAACTTAACAAAATATATAAAAGTGAAGTTTAAACATTTAAGAAATAATAAAACCTTTAATTAAAAAAGTTTAAAATAAAAAAGCACTGTAACACAAACGCTTAATGGTGAAACTTAATGAATGTGGTCATGAACATCTCTTCACCCTCTCAGGTTGCATGTGGAGTCAAAGTAAGCTTGACAATTGTGTTACATGTCCATCATAGTTGACTACTGACAAAATGAGATTAAAAGTAGAACATGATTTTGGAGATTGTATTTATTGTGGCAGGTGCGCTTCAACTAAATGGATTAACTGAAATTCCTGTCCTTTTATTTTAATTTGGTCTAGAGTCGGGAACGTTTTAACATTATCAGCCATATTGATAGAAAATGCTGTTAACGGATCATGAGATGGCGGTTTTAGTGAATTTCGTATTTCCTTATCCTTAAGATATCTGTTCAGGACTGATGCAGTGGTGTAGAAGAGTTTTTCTTTGGTTTCTTCAGTCTGGGTGATGGTGGAGGCTGTGTGATGGTGGAGGGATTAATTAAAGTATTTTCAGGTAATCCAATTTAATTGCTATTTTCACTCTCAACATCTTTTCCTGTCATCTGATGAAGGTGGGGGCGATATTTCGCTCATTCGTTTTTGTTCTTCATTATAAAACGGAACAAGAAACTGAAGTTCTTGATGGAATCTCGGGTTCCATTTTGAAAAATTTTTGAAGCTGACTTACATTTTTTTGTTTTCCGCAGTTCCATTGATTATCTCGAATTCTCGACCAATGGATCCTGCAGTCTTTACATTAAAAAAATAAATAAAATAATAATAATTAGTCAAAAACATAACTTACTATTTGCGTTTATATTATTCTGTTACAGATTTTTGGATACTAGGAATTCTTTCCGATCACGAAAAAAATCTTTAATCATTTTTATAGTCGAAAATAAAATAAAATCACTGGCTTTTTTACCGTATGGATGAAAGTACAGTTGACAGTATTGTGTACTTAACGTGTCAAACTATATGGACCGCCCTAAAGCCTATTGTGATGCCAACGTCCGACGAGTATTTATGGATGTCGTCAAAAAAAGGTTTTTGTGAAAAAAGGAATTTTCCTAATGCTGTTGCTGCTATTGACGGCAAACATGTGATCATCCAAGCTCCCCCACACAGCGGCTCACTATACTTTTGCTACAAAAAAACAGTTCAGCACTGTTCTTCCAACACAAGTCGACGCTAATTGTAAGTCTTTAGTTATCGATGTGGGTCCGTTCGGTAAAAATTCAGACGCCAGCATTTTTCGCAGTTCATCTTTGGGAACGGGTTTAGCAGAAGGAAGTTTACATCTTCCTTCGCCTGGGGGAAACACTGTCTTACCACACGTAAGAATAGATGAAGCATTCCTCTATGCACTTACTCATGGGACGACTTGCGCCAAAAAGAAGGAAAACAAATGTTCAATTACCAAGCTAGAAACGCAGTGGAGAACGTAATTGGAATATTAGTTAGAAAATTAAGAATATTTCAACGCAAATAAGATGTTTGCCATGAGCACTGCGTTGCTGTTGTATCGTTGTCTACATAACTTTTTAAGAGACGATTTACACCACTGGACTGACGAGGACATGACAGTTTCTCTTTCCAATGTAGAAGATTTAGGAAATGTCAGAAGAATTGGTGGTGCTTTGACAGAAGATGCTTTGGAAGGAACGGAAGGTTTTAAAAATTATTTCAACTGAACTGAAAGCAAAATTGAATAGCAAGAAAGAAGAGTTCGGAGTGGAAGACGCCTACTTAAGTAATGGAGTAGTAGCTATTAATTACATCCTTCGTGTGTAATTATATTTTTAATGAATCCTCATTACTTAAAGTTATATTTTAATAATATTATTATGAAATTTTGAACAAATAAACACCTAGCGGTAAGACAAAAAGGGTCCAGGTACCATTAATTGTTTTCATTTATAACAATCAATTAAACATTGCTTTTACTAAATACTAGTATAATTGTACTTACTTTGCTCATTCATTCTTGTTCCTATCTCCTCCCAAATGGTGTCCATTCGTTGCTGGTTGGAATAATCGGGATGCTTCAAATTGTACAGTTCTTCATATTCTTGAACAAAAACTATTAATTTTGCCGAATCCAGTATTTTTGTGCGCAACAACAAAACCGAGTATTCAAGATTGAACAATGCACACTGAAGTGTCATCGAGAGTACGAATATCAGATGTTGTACATTGTTGCGTTTTTTTTTTTTTTTTACAGCAATGAAGGTAGAAAAAATACAGCGGAGGCCTCCCTATGGCGTAAATGCTACCTGCTCGATACGGATGTGTACTTGTATGGGGGGGGGGGGGACCTTGCACAAAACAACAACACTGGTACTGAAGAAGTGGCGAATGCGGAAGCACACCAAATCGGAAATGCCGATGACATCGATCAATCCGAACGGAGCCGTCGGCTTCAATGCCCCTCTCGAGATTCCCGATCTGCGATGCGTACGATGCGGTCAGGTATTAGCACTCCACTTGAAAATACTGCTTCAAATCTAATGGTCCGATCCGTCCCATGACGATCTGTGTGCACTTACCCTTAGAGAGTTTCTACGCTATAAAATTGTCATAAAATTGCTCAGAACTCAACAGACTGAGCTTTTATATTGATGTGATGGTTTAGAGGGGACCACGAGAGAAGCGTAGGAAAGCGTAATGAATCACCCATTAGCAAAGCAAGGACAGTTTGCTTGTTGGTAGCTTTAGTTACCAGTATTTAATAGAATAATTAAACCTGCTGATGTCATCCATGTGACGTCATAGTCAACTGTTCAGTCACGTCGTGATACATACCGTATGTTCTAGTTACCTTAGGAAATATTATAATATTTTTGATAGTTATAAAAATTTTAGTGCAACAATACCGTCTCATATTTTATTTGTAAATCACTATGTTGCTTTAAGTGTTTTCATAAAAAATTAAAAAATAAACAAAATATCACTTAAATTTATTTAAATTTACATTTTTCTCCTCTTAAATTTGCTGGCGTGGTGGCTGAGTGTATAGCTACTGTTCCCGATTATGCTATGGTTGGTCCAAGGTTCGAATTCCCACATGAGGTAACTCGTTGAATAAAGTTTACGCATATGTTTGCTGGCCCATGTGAACTGGAAATTAATTAAACAAATTACATTTACAGTTTTTATTACTCTATCAATCTTAGATTATGGCAAAATGGTTTTTTTATGTTCTAAAAATTTGTTTAATTTTTCTTAATCCAATTGAGGACACCAAACCTTTTATAATGGACGTTTTGAGATCAATCATTGGATTGTGAAAATCATTATTGTATTTAGATCTTAATAAGCTTATACGTTCATCAAGTAATCCTAAAATTGCAATGATGTCATACCATTGAATAAAACCAGAGGAGAACATTTCACATTTACGAACAAATTTTGTCAACAGATTTTAAGTAAGTCTAAAAAGAGAAGGCCTCTAGAAGAAGCTTTCATCACAATCCTTTTACTTTAATGACTATGCTATTGTTAAGTCCTTTAGTGTCCTTTGAGACGGTTTGCTTCTCTAATGTTAAGACTCCGTTTGAAAAATTAAAAAACGCCTTTATTTTATAGTGACTTAACAGCGTCGTTTACCTGTCCATATGTTTTTAAGCCTTAACGCTTAAAAACCCTAATTGATTTTTAATGAATTTATTTTGTATACTTTATTTTACATGTCTTTTCCATTTTACATATCTTTTTATAATAAATTATTTTGTTTTTTAAATTTATTAATGATGGAGTATCAAATGAGGAAGAAAAAGGTTGTTGAACATTTGCCATTGTTACGTGGAAAAAACCAATCATGATATTTGGATTTGGTAAAACCCAAATCTTTTACAAGTGCTAAAAACAATTTTACACGTAAACAAACATGTTCTAAAATTACTTTCTTATACTAATACAATTATCTACATATATTATCTATATTTTAACCTAGATCCTAGAATGGGGTGCAACAAAATGAACTTCTACTAAATATAACAAAATTAAATGGGTGAGATAATATAACTAATTAGAAGCTACCGAGGTAATGATATCAACTGAAAAAAATGTTAAAACACAATTAAATTAATATTCAAATCAGACTTAAGTGAGATTACATTAACTAAGCATAAATATATGGTACCTGAAAAACACTATTAATTTAAAATGACATTAAGCATGAACCAAAATGATATATGTGACTCGGAAGGACTGAGACTAATTTCTAATCTAAATTAACTCTTACCTACAATAACTACTACAGTTAAATTTTAATCTGAAAAGGCAAAAATGAGTAGGAATAGAACACTACAATATTACAAAAGGATCTTACAACCTGCAGTAACAATAGCGTCAGGGCGTCCCAGGCACGACTTGACGACGATTCACTCCAACCTTTGTCTCCCTCATCACGACCTGCAGTAACAATAGCGTCAGGACGTCCCAGGCACGACTTGACGACGATTCACTCCAACCTTTGTCTCCCTCAACAATAGCGTCAGGACGTCCCAGGCACGACTTGACGACGATTCACTCCAACCTTTGTCTCCCTCATCAAATAAATTATTATTTCCTTTTAATATTTTTATCTCCTTTTTTGCTCAAATAAATCATCCATACAAAAAAGTGTCCTCCTTTTATGATATATATCAAAAGTAGCAAAACACTTTTTTATTTTTTTTTAAGGAGAGGCCGATCTTCTCCTTAACCTTACTCTGCCCATTCTTCATAAACTATTGATCTGTCTGAGGAACTTATACAGACAGAGTAAAGGGGTTGAATCAGTACAGTAGAAGGCGAATATTACGGATAAATCTTCCAGTTTAGGCCGGATTAGAACCAGCGCTATCTCTAACCCAAGCTCAAAGTCCTGACGCCTTAGACCGCTCGACCACCGGCTCGCCCAAAACTTGAAACTATGATAGAAACACTGATCACACCAACTCCCCCCCCCCCCCCTAGCCAGACACTGTTTGTTTAAGATGGGCCCTACACCATTATATCACAGACCAGTGCCTCTACACAGTTGCACGGTAAAAAGTACCAGCCCGAGCTTGATTCGAACTGACGACCTCAGCGTTGTAACTGGCCGCCTAAGACCCACTCTTCTGTTTCAACACCGTTAGTTTAGTAAATGTATTCACTATTTAACAAGACGTGTCGATATAGAAACGGTAGGTTATTTCGAGTTAAATAAAATTGGTAATAGTTTGAAATTATCGAAAGAGGCAACTAGTTTCTTTTTCTAAGTCTTTAATTAACGTATCCAAAACCATTCAATAATGAAATTTAAAAATATGATGATATCTTACAATTATTTTGTTTTACTTTAGTATGTAATTGGTCGGTAGCGTAGTTGGTTCAATCCCAGCATCATAAGCTAAAGGTTCTCAGTTCGATCCCAATCAGAGTCAATACATTTTGAGAAGGATCAGCTGATAACCACCGGCTGTTCATTTGTCATTGGGCTATCAATTAATGACACTTTCTAAGGAATAGTCGGCCTTAGTTTGTAACAATGACTACATTCGCTCATCTACACTCATCACACTCATTCGAAATCCATATTCGCCCATATCTTGACGATCGGCGTCTTAAGAATAAATAAAAAATAAAATAAATAAATGTATTTATTGAGTTGTATAAGCTTACATATACTTTAAACTTTACAAAGTAGAGTGACAAATAAAAAAAGCTTTAGTATTTTTGAAATTTTTATATATTGAGGGCAAAATCTCACTATATTCTAAGATCGAAATATGAAGTTATATTTTCAGTGCTAATTAACACAGTATTGAAATCCATCCTCATGGACACTCACGTTCAGTATTAGAACAGTTATATGCTTTTATTGCCTCTTCGGTAATTTTGAGTGAAAATATAAAGGTTAAAGATAAGGCAATTTTTTTGTTGTAGTAGGCCTATATTACATATGATTACTGTCTGTTAAATCGATTTTGTCGTTGAATACAATTTTGAACAATTTAAAGAGAGCATTTCTTTAACCATATGACGTAGGAAGTTAACCTCTAATAAAACGGTCCTCTCCACTTATGGACATGACATGACTACTGACACTACTTACACTTCTCCATCAGCTCCATACATGATGGAACCTCCCACTCTTCCTACATGTAGACAAACGGATTAATTTTTATAATGGAGAAATAAAATATATTACCTTGTCCAATCACTTTTATTTAATACACTACATGTTTCGATCCTTAGATCATCTTCAGATGTATATTGCAACAAAATATCAAGAAGGCATCTAAAGTGCATTAATGTCTTATCAGTACGGTCGGTGTATGTACACAGAATAAAACTGTATAGGTCATTAGCGTCTTTCATAATAAAAATTTAAAATGGTTAAAACTTACTAATCTAAAAATACATAAAATAATTAACACTTGTTAAAAATTGAACACGTTAACATAGACTGTGCTGGTTAGCCACTTGTCACTATCAGAGATGGTGTAATACTAAATGAAAATGTTGGAGTCTTCTTCTTCTTCTTACTTGCAATCGAATGGTGTCTAGATATCTTTCTGTTGTATCTTTCATTTTTTCTCAGCTATGTCTCTTTTCTTTGTTTCTGTATATATTTATCAAATATAATGTTAAATTGAAAAGATCTGGTCATTAAGTAAATTATTTGGATCAGTCTTTTAATTTTACCACTCTCTCACATGACGTGTCATTGATGCATTCTTTTATACTGCTGACAGATGATAATCGTAAAGTATCATTTATAACTTCAAATTTTATAATTAATAAAAATATAACGATAGTTAAACATGCCACATGAAGTTTAAATATGTTCGCAATAATGTTATTTCGATGCATGCGAAATATTCTACACTAAAAGTATAATAAATCTATTGTAAACAATGTTCATACACCCATAACAAATTCTCTTTATTACATCAAAATCAAAATATTTATTTGTAGTAGAAAATTTTTGCAATTGTATTACGAAGGTAAATATATATATATATATATATATATATATATATATATATATATATAGACTATATATATATATATATAATTACAGTTACTGTACATGTAAATTTAAGTAATTCTAATTAAAATAGCAAATATTTATATACATGGCTAAAATAATAAATGTCGTCTTTATTCTGAATCCTTATTATTCACCTATTAAGAATTCCTCTACAGAGTAAAAAGCTCCATCCAATAAAAAGTGTTGCAGGGAGTCTTTAAATATCTTAAAGTTTTGTTGTGATTTTATATTAATTGGCTATATAAGTACTAGTCGACAGCCTTTGCTTCGCTACGGGTTGGTTCTCTACGCTTGCACACCCTTCTCTCTATTATTCTCTCTAAATCATCGCATTAGTATGAGACCCATCGCCCCACCAAAACTGGAAAGCGTGCCAACTGGGGATGGCTCAAAACCAGTCAAGCGATGGGATCATGGGTGGCAGTTGGAGGGTCAAATGACAACTCGGCAGCTGAGCAAAGACTAATTTTATTTTCCAAGTCAAAAATATTAATTAATCAAAAAAAAAAAAAACGGCAGAAGGCCACAATATTAAGATTCACTTGAATTAATGACAAGAAACACACAAAAAAAAAAAAAACACACAAGAAAATACAAATTAACAACAAACGCTATAAATACCACAATTAACGATTACAAACTACATGGCCTATCTGCAGCAAAGCCTGAGACACCCAAACGTAAGACAATTTATTAACAACTTAAAAGTGAAAAATTTAGAAAAATTTTGACAAAACCAATTAACCCGGCAATTTAGCCCACATCCCATGATTCCACCGAGGCCAGGGAGTAAGCCGGAATCCCTGGGCAGCTCCGAATAGGAAGTTAAGTAAAAGTACAATAATCCCCTTTTGGTGAAAGTTTAGAAATTAAACAATTTAAAAAAATATATAACACGGTACCGTTCTATTACCCCCTGACATCAATAATACAATTCCCGCAATAAATAAATAACACTATCACTAGGCCTAACACATAAAAATAAATAATACCATGATCTAACCGTATGGACCTAACAAATATAAAAAAATTAAGCAACTATAACAATAAAATAAACTAAATAAAAAATTAACAAAACAATACAGTTTAACATCAAAGTGCACCAAAAATAAATGATATATATATATATGTGTGTGTGTGTGTGTGTGTGTGTGTGTGTGTGTGTGTGTGTGTGTGTGTGTGTGTGTGTGTGTGTGTGTGTGTGTGTGTGTGTGTGTGTGTGTGTGTGTGTGTGTGTGTGTGTGTGTGTGTGTGTGTGTGTGTGTGTGTGTGTGTGTGTGTGTGTGTGTGTGTGTGTGTGTGTGTGTGTGTGTGTGTGTGTGTGTGTGTGTGTGTGTGTGTGTGTGTGTGTGTGTGTGTGTGTGTGTGTGTGTGTGTGTGTGTGTGTGTGTGTGTGTGTGTGTGTGTGTGTGTGTGTGTGTGTGTGTGTGTGTGTGTGTGTGTGTGTGTGTGTGTGTGTGTGTGTGTGTGTGTGTGTGTGTGTGTGTGTGTGTGTGTGTGTGTGTGTGTGTGTGTGTGTGTGTGTGTGTGTGTGTGTGTGTGTGTGTGTGTGTGTGTGTGTGTGTGTGTGTGTGTGTGTGTGTGTGTGTGTGTGTGTGTGTGTGTGTGTGTGTGTGTGTGTGTGTGTGTGTGTGTGTGTGTGTGTGTGTGTGTGTGTGTGTGTGTGTGTGTGTGTGTGTGTGTGTGTGTGTGTGTGTGTGTGTGTGTGTGTGTGTGTGTGTGTGTGTGTGTGTGTGTGTGTGTGTGTGTGTGTGTGTGTGTGTGTGTGTGTGTGTGTGTGTGTGTGTGTGTGTGTGTGTGTGTGTGTGTGTGTGTGTGTGTGTGTGTGTGTGTGTGTGTGTGTGTGTGTGTGTGTGTGTGTGTGTGTGTGTGTGTGTGTGTGTGTGTGTGTGTGTGTGTGTGTGTGTGTGTGTGTGTGTGTGTGTGTGTGTGTGTGTGTGTGTGTGTGTGTGTGTGTGTGTGTGTGTGTGTGTGTGTGTGTGTGTGTGTGTGTGTGTGTGTGTGTGTGTGTGTGTGTGTGTGTGTGTGTGTGTGTCCACGGCTGTGTGTGTAATAGTAAAATATAGACCAGTGTTGAAGATCATGGCCAGTTCATTGGCCTAGGCCCAATCAAATAGCTCCACAACATTTTTTCTTCTTTTTTTTATATATATACCGACATCAAAACCCCCAGCTCAGCCGCCGGGAAACAAAATGGAACGCACTGACCTGAGGACTGAAGAATATAACCCAGAGAAGTAGAGAGGGCAGTGAGGGGCCAAGCTCGCTCAATCACATGGTCCCCAGGCCAGGCTAGCAGTGTCGATGGTCAACTTCACCCGGACGGCAGGCTGAGGAAAACGTCCCCCTCATGGACCCTGGAGTTTAAGGAGTCTCTAGCCGGACATGTTTAGACGATCGGCCGCCGAGAAACAAGTCGAATGACGGCCAGCCTGACAGACCAGGGCTGGAACAAGGAACGAATGAACCAACGGCCACCAAAGTAAGCAAATCGCCGGGCACGGCGATCTCAGCCAGCCCGGCAGACCATGACGAAAGTAACGAAAATGTACCGGTCAAACGACCCGGTACAAGTAAAAAAAAGCTCATCATGCTGCCATCTTAAGAGATGCCAGTTTTACAGCCTAGATATCCCCATAAGACTATTTAAGGGGAATGCATAGTAGTGCAATCGTATCAGAGTTAGTACAAATTACCTTAAACCAAATTATCCAAGCGTTTGTGTTATGGTTATCTTTTTTGTTTCTACGGTTTAAAATTTATTAATTAATTAAATTAATGCCAATTTTACTCTTACGGTGAAAGTAAACGTCCAGAAGCTGTTTCTACCGAGAAGGGATGGAATTTCAAAATAGTCTTCCTTAGTAGTAGGTCTCTAAGATACAAAATATAACTTCATACTAAGTTCATCAAAACGTTCAGTGGTTTCGGAGATATTTTGATGAGTGATTACATCGTTTTTGGATTCTATATATCAAGATAATTTAACTGAAAATTGTCATTGCCATGTATTTCTATACTTTTTAGCGTGATAAATTTGTGTAATCTACCATTTGTTATAAAAATGTTTAGTTATAAGTTATAAACGAATGTTTTAAATTTTATTTTGAGTTGGTTTTGTTTTAAATTAATGTCTGAAGATGCCTGCCTTGTAGGCAAATTGCCTGATGAAAATAAAATTTTGTATTAGAGAATTTAGGTTAGGTTACTTTAGTATCAGTACTATTAACTAAATTTAGCTGTTCCCCTGCTGTCAGTGCGTATGTGACTACTTATGATATCCAGTCCATGTTCTTGTCATCTCTGATACATACGCTCACACTCAGCCTGAAATACCAACTCATGCATCAAGCTTCCAGCCACCGACAAGCATTGTGCATTAGAGCTTCGTTAAATCATAGAAGCTGTAAAATATATTTATATTAAACTTAGTATTTCTTTTAATCTAACAAAAAGAACATTGTTTATAAATTAATTATTGTATTTTTATTCAACTCCGTATTTTTTAATTGATATTAATTTTTGTGTGAGAAAAACTATTATGACTATATTAACTTATCAATAATATAATACATAGTTAACAATTTAAAAACAATTTTTTAAAATAAGTAATCCATTTCATTGTATTAATTTGTACCAATATAAAAATATAATTAATTTTCCTACCGGGAATAGTAATACATCCCGCCAGCAAAAAGCTAAACAACAAATATAACAACACAATAATAATTCGAAAGTATATTGTTAGAAATATAACACAACGATAATATAAAGTGTATTTGTAAAAAAAAAAAAAAAAAAAAAACAAAACAAACAATTCAATTTGATATATAACAGTATAAATAAAAATCTTCGACAACCTAACAGCATTAAAAATAGGGCAGTAAAATGTAAAACCAACAAAAAATAAATATGTGGTTAATTAAGGATGCTTTTTTTAAAGATCATTTCTATACTTTTTAATTTTATTGACTTAAGTCAGTTTAACACACACGTTTTCTTATTTTTTTAACATAATAAGATTAAATTACTTTAATAGAGCTGAAAGGTACTTTTATATTTTTACTAGGGGACACCCCTGCACACTTCGCGTGCCAATCCCGATTCTCTCTGCGCTCGATACACCTCAGCCTTCGGCCTCGGAATGTGACGTTTGACTAAAAATAATATTAGATTAACTGTTTAACGTAAAATCACAATATTAAGTTTATTTACAGTATTTTACTTACATGTGCGTTGCTATCTATTTATTAGTATAAATACCCAAGCCTGTTTCAAACGTGTTCATTTCATTTGTTTTTCTTTAAGAGCTTAAGATTAAACTTTTAATGCATGAATATTATAATGTCAAACATACAAAATAAACATGTTTATTTATTTACAAAACAGCTGTTATTAATTTACTAAAATCAACCCAATGTTATTTTTATGGAAGAAAAGAAATGTTGAGGGACTGTTTGTACCCCTTAGGAATGGAATTTCGAAAAATCTTTTCTTAGTGCACGACAAATATATGTACTAAATTGTATGTCTCATCTTTTATGGTCTTTGCTGGGCAATGTTGAATCAGTCAGTGAGTGAGTTAGGACTTGTCTTTTTATATATTTAGAGATTAATGGAATCCATAAATTTTTATTTAATTATACATCAATTATTAATAAATAATAACCATTTTCTAGTGCCTATTGATGAAAATGATGATTACGCATACATTTAATTACACGTACGAAATTATTTAGTCAATTAAATTTTGAATATTCAAAGAAGCAATAAATACAGATTAAAGTTAAATTGACATTTTTTACTAAAGCAAAAAACTCCAGTCCAAAGTCATGCTTATAATAACACAACTAAATAAATAATATCAATAACAATCAATTACCACACAGTATTAGTTTGATGTTCAGCTGATTGACAAGCCTGTCATTTAGTTATCTTCCCTACACAGCATGTAATTTTATCAACCACCCAAGATGGACACACCAGACTTTTCCAGTAATGTCCACGTCGATGGCAACAATTGAGCGGACACCATCTCGGTATTAAGACGACTAAAAGCATAATCTATCGTCTACAATCTCCTTAACACTTTGTCCCCATGTAGCTGTATTACAACATTTTGCCACTTGAGAACTTAAGCGGACTAATAGTAAAATATAGGCCTATACAATTAAATAAATTAATATAAATTATAATTGCAGTCTACAACTACTTAAAACAATATGTTTCTATTAGTGAATATTGTAAAAAATACGTCAACTTCCCGTGATAAATATTTGTAGGCTTATAAGACATTATTTTCTTTTGTACAAATTCTCTTCAAATATTCTGAATATAGTATTGGAAGAAAGGAAAACGACAAGATGGTAAGGGTTGTGAGGGTCCTTTATGTTGCCTCAGGACATGCAGGATATGAGCTCATACAATGAATGTACATATTTGTCCTTCATTTCAGCTACGGAAGTTCCAATACCGAACCAATCCTTGGAGAATGTCATGTGCTGAAAAATGTTTTGTTGCAATCTTGTATCCTAATAAAAATATGTTTTGACAACACATCCTTACTAGGTTTTACAATAATTGTATTATTTGATATTTTAGAATTATTAAGAGAGAATAACATTTCATAAATTATAATTAGGCGTTACCTTAATACAAAGTTGGTAATTTTTTACTCTGTTCATTTGTATATTTGTTTAACAATCATTTTACAACATCTTGTTCTTATCAAGCTTCATGGAACTTGTCAGTGAGGTCCATTTGTAGAAAAGAATGATTACAAAATATTTAAATGTACCAATATGTTTATTAATGAGTGAATTTTAAACATCCAGCTCTAAAACGGCCATGGTTTAGGGCAGGCACAACAATACAAATATTATTGTTAGCTTGTAATAAAACAAGATGAATAACAACAATACAAATATTTATTTGAAAAAAAAAACAAAATACACAGTTAAACAGGGTGGAAAAAAACTATGGAAACGCTTCCAAAACTTTTCTATGATTTCACTGGTAAAAGTGAAATCTTGTACATTATCATGGTTACAAAGACTATACTTCTTGACGCCATTAGTGATATTTTATCTTTTCAGGGGGACGGCCCACGTGGAGTTGAACGAAAATGTTTAATATAAGCCGAAAAAAAGAGGTCGAGTTTGGTATCAGATTAAAGGTCTTGCCACAAACTGGACAGTTAAATTATCAAATTATCTATGGAAAAAATAAAGTTATTGTGAAAGTGGTTTCATATTGTCTAAGTTTCCACAACAACTTTATTTTTTTCCATAGATAATTTGATAATTGAATTTTTTTTAGTTATTGTGTTCCATAAAATATAATTTTTGATCAGAATAATTTACTTAAAATCGTTTAATAATGGAGATATGATATTGTTCAAATTAGTTACTTTGAAATTCAAATGAACGCTACTCTGAAAAAGATAGACATTTCGAAGTCCGGGTTGCGGCAACTAATTTCTATTGAATAGACCTTTAATTTGATATCAAACTGGACCTAGGCTTACATTAAACATTTTCATTCTACTCCATAACGGGTGTTCTCTTGAATGTGCTAATTGTATGAAAAAGTGTGAACTTTGTAACCATGAAGATGTACAAGATTTCACTTTTACTAGTAACGTCCTAGAAAAGTTGTGAAAGCGTATCCATATTTTTTCCACCCTATATATTCTAGGCAAATATAACAATATACTTCTAACAAATATAAAACTAGCCGAAAGTCCTTGCCTTGTTTCACTACGGGGTGGTTTTCTACGCTTTCTTACCCTTCCCTCAGTGGTTCTCTCTAAACCATCAAGCTCAACCTTCTGCCGTTTTCTCAGACAATACAGTTTTATAGTCTAGAAAACCTCCTAAGTCTTCTTAAGGGGGAAGCAAAGTAGTGCAAACATGTCAGATTTAGTAGAAATTACCTGACAATTTTCACAATGATAACCATATTAGCCAAGGTTTGTGTCAGGTTAATGTTTGTTGTATCATCTGTTAAATTAATTATTAAACTAATGCCAATGCTACTCTTAAGAGAACAAAACCTTGAGGGGCTGTTTTTAACCCTATGGATTGAAATTTAAAGATATTCCTTCTTAGTGGGTTTCTATAATTCACAAGCTAAATATCTTCAGAGTTCATAAATATTTGTCCAGTGATGATTTCGTGATGAATGAGAACATCCTTTTTGAATTTTATGTAATAATATAACAAAAATATAAATTAATTAATGATAAGGACCTTTTTCTTTAATTCACTACCACTACTTTCTTTTGTTTCCGTTAATTCATTACTGCTTGATAAATATTCTATTCTTCTTAAAACTGTTCCCTACTCATTTTTACGTCCACTGTGGTACTCCTTATCAGTTAGGAATCCGATATCGCTGGCCTTATCTTATCGCTTTCCAAGAACTTACACACGGAGAGCGCATTCGGTGCTAAGTCAGTCATTGGATTTACCAGTTTGTGGTCAACTTTAGTAGCCACCTAACCTAACATAACCGTAATTGCGATAAAAACGTAGTGGTAGTGAAGTAATGTAAAAAGTAGTGGTAGTGAATTATAATTGAAACAGTAAAGGCCCAATTATAAATATACTACTAAGAAACTCTCGTAACAATACAAGGTGGTATGTAGATTAAACCTGTGACAGTAATTTGTCAGAAGCATAGCAAATTACGCTGAGAAAACCCTGAATTTCCATAACCAAGAACTTCTAGCACACAAAATGTTAGTTGGTATTTTATTTTCAAGAAAGTTCAGGTAGACTTCCAGCACTTTTATAGTCAATCTGTCCATTGCAGCCTTATGTACCATTTCTTGCATGTGCCATGTTTGAGGGGGGAGGGGGTGGTAAATGAGATGGCACTGTCGTGGAATTACCTAAAGAGTATCTTACGAACTATTTTTCAATGACAAGATTCCATTAAAATTGCAAAAATGTATATTTATATATTGCATATCGGCACCATTATAATTCATATAGGATAGGTTTATAACTTTTTAGCAAAAACAGTTTTTATTGAAATCTTAACTTTGCTCATCAGTTGACATGGCTCGAAGGCCTGTGCATGAACTTGATTCAAGTGAAGTACCGACATCAGCTTATTTGGGGATTCAAACTTTGGACTATCAACTCCTCTATTTGAAGGCCACTGAGCTGGCGTGCCTTTGTTACTTTGCCTTAGATCTCTACTTTCAATACATACACCTAATTGGCATTAAACGTTTGTACATTACTATAATGTAAACGTATCTTGTCCAAGCATGAATGTAACGTATACACCTTGAAACCACAAATGCAGGTCCAAGCACGCAATAAGCTAGATCAAGGTGAATTGAATATTATTAACAGAATTGTTTAGAAAGAAAATAAAATACCTTTATTATTTAAAATAATAAAAACATACATGCAAAATAGCATCAGCACGTCAAAAGTTAAGAAAAAAAAAAAACACTTTAACATTAAAACGTCAATCTAGTAAATCGAAAACGATTAGGTCAACAATTACAAATTGTAGAAACTGTGGATTTTATATATTTTACATACTTATTATGCATTTTATATAATGAGACCAACACATATTAAACTGACCTATTACATCTGTCTGATCAATCACAACACTCCCAAAACAATCATACAATATAATACATTTATGTGATATTAAAAATATTTTACACAAACTAAAATGAGAAATAAAGGATCAGCCTTTAAAAGTCTTGGTCTGTTTGAAAGTGAATTCTTACTTAAAAACATTGTTCAGCTACATTCAGTAAATAAATGATAAATAAAAATAATGATAATGATATCCTCTTAAAAACATTATAAATATAAGTAACAACTTTTGAGTTAAATCTAAAACTTTAGTTCAAATATATTCAATCTTACAATATTTTATGTTTATTTAACCGAATTAAATAAATAAGTTAAAATTTTAAATAGCATATACCAGTTTTTCAAGAAAGCTAAAGTTCGGTAATTGAATTGTTCATTAATCGATTTAATTTATCCTAATCAAAACCAGTATAAAGAAACAATCTAAAGTTTTGGAAACTGTTTTCATTTCAAAGTAAAATATAACAATGCACTGGACCTTGAACGAGTCCAATACCATTGAAGTAATGTGCTCTAATAACTTTTGCTTAAAAGTTCAACACAAAATAAAATTTGTTTTTATTTTTCTTCTTTCATGCTTTAGATTTCTGTACCTTGGGGCATTTAATCTTAATGAAACATACATAATAAGTACCAAAATAAATATATTACTTACATGCGATTATTAATAAATATTTTATTTTCATTCAATCGTATCATATGTTCTTAAAATAAATTTTATAAAAATATACTATGCAAATTTATAATGCTCATAGTGTGTTTAATTAAACGTGGATTATAGTTTGTAATTTATTTCATTTTCTAATTACATTAATAATAAATCATAATCAATAAATTAAATAGATTTAGCAGTACGAAAGCAGATCTAACAAATGTGGAGAATAGAAAGAGAATAAAAGTCAAAGGGTTTCTGATTTTACCAGGCGAAGTTAGGGCTAAGAATCCCTCTCTAACACTTAAGCTGAAGACCAACGGCTTAAGGGTGACTGCCGAACCACACTACTAGTGACCGTGCAGGTGAGTTGTGTCCAAGGACGGGATTGCTCAGACGGTCACCCATCCAAAGGACAGCCACGCTCGATGCTGCTTGACGCCGTTATCTTGCGATAACGTCGGAACCCTCCGGTCAATGCCACTGGCAAGAATCGAGAACGCTGAATGACACTCTAGATCATCAGGTGACTGTGAGTGGTGGAAGACAGAATATGTCACGCTTGTGTTTATTAAATATTATTAATAATATATTATTATGAACTCACAATTCATCGTAGGTTCATGTATACGAGTAGTTAATGTTATTTAAGTTCTAAGCTTCGCAAGATAAACTTTGTGGTTGACAATCGTTGCTATGATTCTCAGGTCAGGACTATAAGAATATCAAATGCACGTAAACGTTCATTTTGAATTTAATCCTTTATTTTGTCCCCTTCTGATTAATATTCTGATTTTATTCTTAATTAACGTAAATCGTCTTTATGCATTTCAAATTATATATAAGTTATATACAACAAACTTTAAATAAAATGGATTTGTGTAAATATAGAGTATGAATAATGTAAAATGAAATTTTTAAAATTTTGTTTAAGGACCATGGGATACAGATATGAAAGCTATTATAACAATATATCAAAGTTAGTGCTACATTCTAATTGAATGTAGCTCTAACTTTAATAAATTGAATATTCAACGTTTATTAAAGAATTACTTAATTTAAAATTCTAATATTCTTAATAAAAAATTTTGATTAAATTACATTTAACTATGTATTTTTCTATTTATGTAAACGTAAACCAACATTGTAATAACATTTTTGCAATAATAATGACTGTCATGTATCTTAGACAAGAGGTTCTCATCTCTACATTACTATGTACCCGTTTAAAATGCATTGTTACGTAATATAGGTTAACAATGTATTTATAATTTATAAATAATTTCTTTCTTTTTTTTTGTAATGTGATAGGAGTTGTACAAAAACTACATCGTTACAACTAATTCAAAATCAGCTTAGTAAAAGTGCGCATATAACTCTTGTACATGTACTTAAACAGAAATGCTTAATCGAAGTATAACTTTGCTACGAATGGCTATAATTGTTAGTTTAATTTTCTCTAAAGTGCCTTTGAAAACTAGTTTTTATCTTCGAATTATGTTCTTGTGATGTCAATAATTTTTTGTATAGTTATTATCGTTATTTTTTTGTACAATTTTACATTTAATTAGATAGTGAATTAATATTTACCATTGGTTTAATCCTAATTAACGTGTATTTGGTTTATGAGTTCAAAGAACATATATGTCTTATTAATTATGTGTTTTATAAACGTTTTCATGCATATTGTGCTTTTTTATTTGGCTTCTGAATTGCTCTTAAATAAAACTTCTTTCTATTGTATTAAATACTAGCTACACCCGGATTAAACTTTGCTATGGCTTAGTCTGTTAATAATTACCAGTCTTATCTTTTACTTTAGTTGTTTGTGAAATAAAAGTTGACTATTTTTACAGTAGTTTTTTTAAAAATAAATAATCAACTGGTCACAGTAAAATTTATTTCTATTTGTGAAATTTATGTTGGTCAGAAATGCTTGAAATTCATGTTTACAATTTAGGAACTAAATATATCAAAACACTCTTTCAAGTGAATCTTTTCACTACTTTTCGAGTTTTGTGTATACAATCATACGGAATTACGATTTTTTATCTTCCCAAACTTAAGGATATGGTTTTTTTGGGTCAAATAAAAAAAATAAAAAAATAGTTCCCATAAACATAGGCCCTAAAATGATTTTTTGTCTGCCTTTGATAGGTCTTAAAGTTTTTGAGTAATAATTGTCAGTAAAAATATTGAAATGGCCGCCATTTTTAAAACATTACTATAACCTATTAAAAGTACATAACAATATGATCTGTTATACCAAGTTTAAGCTCTGTAACTGTAGTGGTCCTTTAGTTACAAAATTATCTTTAAGTTACACAAATAGACAGATAGACTGATAACAAATCATTTTGGGACCTTTGTTTAAAGGAACCTTTTCTCTTAATTTGACCCAAGGAACCATATCCCCAAGTTTGGGGACGTATTTTAGGAACACCCATTTATAGAAAATATAAGAATGTGATAATTATTCCACGACGTCAGCAATGACGCTTTCCTTTGTATGAATATTGAGTTATGGGCCCATTTGGTTATTTATAATGAGGTAGTTATTGTCTGCCTCTAAGGTAGTGTATGTACGTTTTCTTGGAAATAAATTTCATAGCACAATATTGCTGGGTGGTAAAACATCCATAAAGGGAATATAAATAATAAACTTTTCTTTGATTCGATAATATGCTATTTGAAAAGGTCTTTGCCGAAATACTGTTCAAAGGTGTCAGAGATTTTGTTTGTGCTGCAACTCCCGTTTTGCATTAACTCTTTGTTCAGAAGCACGTCTGGTTCTTGAGTCGCAAATAATGAGACAAATTTCCTCCAATTCTGAAGGATAGAACTATGAACATCATCTTAAATTGATAAAGTTCAAATTATCTAAGTTTATTAAATAAAATTAAACCCATATAAAAACTGTTAAAATTGTTGTTTTGTAATCTAATTTAAACCTCAAAATTTTCAAATTTACATCTTTCTATTTCGACGTATATGTTTCATAAAAAACTCTGTGAGATGAAATTGTTATTAATATTGTAAACTACTGTAGTCATATCAACTGTAGTCATATCAAACTTTCGTAATATCGACTGTAGTAGTCAAAACTGCCGTCTTATCGACAGTAGTAATATCGAGCTGCCGTCATCAACTGTAGTCATATCAAACTGACGTAATATTGACTGTAGTAGTGAAAACTGCCGTCATATCGACAGTTGTTATATTAACCTACCGTCTAATTGATACTAGTTATATCGACCAGCCGTCATCAACTGTAGTCATATCAAATAATCGTAATATCGACTGTAGTAGTAAAAACTACCGTCATATCGACATTAGTTATATCAAACTGAAGTCGTATCGACTGTAGACACTGTGAATAACTCAGTAAAGACCGTAAGAACTGTAAAGAAAAATCTTGAATTGCATTTTTTTATTGACTTAATAGATTTGTGCTCAGCATTTTGACATGCTGAACCTTAAAACAAAATTATAATTCGGTAACTTTTGTTTTAGGCCTATTGATTTTCATAAGTGGCCCCTCAGTTTTACTGTCGGACTCTCTGCTAGAAGTACAGTCCACTGAATTTCTTAGAACATAACTCGACAGAGGTTTGACATGGAATGTCCATATTAATAGTATTTGTTCTAAATTATCCTCAGGCATTTATGTACTGAGGACTCTCTCTAAATATTGCCCTATGCAGGTACTGATAACGGCATATCGGTCTCACTTACCCTATCATTTTCCTATGGACTGGTTACTTGGAGAAGTAGTGTGTGTAGTGAATTCTTAAAGGTTGACACATGTTTAAACTAAAAAAAGGCAGTCCGAATTATTACAAATTTAAAGAGCAAAGAGTCCTGCAAACCAATGTTCATACAACTTAAGCTGTCTACTCTGGCCATCGATGTATAAGCAAATATTTTAACCAAATGCAACCTGATAAGTGGCAGTGACTTACATAACTATTACTAGGAGCAGAGATATATACGGTAGTCTATCAACACCTTCCCTCGCAGGTGGGTTGTCAAACTAATTAACAGATTGCTAACGAAATTATAATTGCTACAGTTTCATAATAATTCAGGCCCGGTTGTGAAGCAGTCTGTTGTACCATTTTAAAGTGTGAGAGAGATCCTAGCATACCTCTTAGAGAAGACTCAGGTCGTTGATTCTTGTGATTACAAACACCACAGGTAGTTTTGAGTAAATGACCTCGTTTTATGTATGTTTCTGTGTAATTACAGTAATGATTCAGTTAGAGCCTTAGAATTTTTTACTTAAGTATTGACTTTTGCGCAACATTATGTATTTGATAATGTATTTGCAATAAATGATTTATTATTATATAATTAGTCATATCGAATTGCTGTACTATTGACGGTAGTTACATCAAGCTTCCAGCTGTGTCGTATGTGTTATATGTTCTGCCATAAGTTACCGAGTTTCCGGACGCCACTTCCCCCTTCCTTAAATGAGATGTAACATGTGATGCAGCAGGGAGACGGAAAGTTTATACATATTGACAGTAGTTGTATTAAACTGCCAACTGTGTCAGGTGTGTGACATGTTCTGCCATCAGAAACTCAGTAGCCGGACACCACTTCTCCCTACCTCAACGGAGATGTAACATGTGATGCAGCAGGGAGACGGAAAGTTTATACATATTGATAGTATTTGTATCAAACTGCCAACTGTGCCGTATGTGTGACATGTCATGCCATCAGTCACCAGGTTGCCGGACATAATTTATCTTTACTTCAACGGAGATGTAACATGTGATGCAGAAGGGAGACGGAAAGTTTATACATATTGACAGTAGTTGTATCAAACTGCCAACTGTGTCATGTGTCACATGTCAGTCCATCAGTTGCCCAGTTCCCGCACACCATTTCCCCCTACCTCAACGGATATGCATCATGTGATTCATCGTTGAGACGAAAATTGTATAAATATTGACAACAGTTGTATTATACTGTCAATTGCGTCATATGTGTGATATGTCAAACCATCAGTCGGTGAGTTGCCGGAAACTATTTCTCCAACTTAAATTAATGATTAATTGTCATGCGATGCTTCTGGGATTCGAAAATGGTATGAATATGAACAGCAGCTGTATTTTATTCAATATTGTACATATATTGTACTGTATGCCCGGGTTACAAAATTAGTTTCAGTAATATTCCTTTGGAAGTATTATATTTATTAAGTTTAACAGCTGATGGAATAAAAATTAATTACATATTAAAACTTAGCCTCGTTGTCAATTAGCAACGCAAGTAATGTGAGAGAATGTACATTGTACAAAATGTACATTGTACAGTCTATCGTACTAACAATTCTCAGCAAAAAACCTGACAAGGCTTTTGTCCTACAAATATACCCTTTTTTATATGTAATGAAATTGTTTATTTTGTGATTTTTATTCAAAATGGCATTTGTTCAAGCATTTATAACGATTGATGTATTGCTTCTTACGTTTACCTATTTTCAATCAGCCTCAGAAAGTTAAAAAGTTAATTTTATAAAAAAATGTTTATATATCCAAGATGACACAAAAAAGGAGATTTGGATTTTATACCTAATTTATAGCTATTTAGTATGAGAATTCCTCTCCGTTTATTGTCTACCTGTCTTGTTTTTTTATTTATTTAGTTTTTTTACAAACAAATTAATAACTCAAGAATAGTTGGCCGACTGACCTAAAATTTCACGTATTTGTTTACATCACCAGTACTAAATAGAGAAAAACAAATAACCATAGGATTATCGTAAGTAATTTTAAAACGGTGGCCATTTAAAAATTTCAACTCCAAAAATCTTTTGATTAAAATTGTTTGAAAATTAAATTTTTATATTTTGAATATGGCTGAAGATAACTCAATAGTTATTTTTTACTGTTTAGTGTGGAACTTAAAAAGATTTCCTTAATTTTTAGTTTATAAGTAGACGCAGGATCCGAAAATTAACAGCGAGGATACATTTTTTTGTACGTATCCTATACAATACAATAGTTTTTCTGATCCTGACATCTTTGAAAATGCCTCATTCAACTCGTCTACTGATATGTGGAATATATATATTTAAATATATACCACCCCAGCAACCAAAGGATGTTAATGTTGTCCAGTAGATTCTATCCGTTAAACCTGAGTAGGCCTACTCATCTGTCCTACTAATGGGAGACTCCAACTTATCTGATGCGATTATTTTTTAATCTGATTGTTATCTGTATTATTTTGATCTGTGAGTTGCATACAATGTTAGTTTCAATGTTCAAATATTCAACCAATTTATTATGACGTTTGTTTAGACTTTGTAAGTATCGTTCAAACTTATTTATTGTATGTGTATTTACAAACGGTGTTAACCATAAATAAATAAATATCTTGTAATTTAAATTTTAAAAATCTTATTTTAGATAGAATATTTTCCTATATGATTTGCTAAACACTAATTATTATCATACTAACATTAGTTTAGTACAATTTTAAATCGTAAAATTAATATTATAATCAATGTTTCATTCATAATGAAATTACCAGGTTTTTTATTTAATTATAGCACTCAACAAAAATTCCAGTGGACTTAAAATATTTAATTTAAACGAGAAACACTTGACGTAAGAAAACGTGTGTTTAGACGTCAAAGAGATCGTCACTGCTGGAGCTGCGACTCCAGGCTTTGTCACATTCAGACTGACCCTTCATCTTTTATTCATCATGTAGATACTCGTTGTGATATAAAAATATATATATCAAATCATAACTGTACCATAAATCTTACCACAAACTTCATAAAACATGCCGATTCAACACAACAAAAATAAATATTGTTCTCATTGCGTGCTCATCCCGCACGCATAGTTCTAATACTCATTCACTAATTAGATGACGAGGCATTTGGCTATTTCTTCAATGGTTGCTGCCATCAATGCCCCGTAAAGGGTTGTCGTCGTTTCAAAAATATTCCCCGCTACCCAAAGGCAACGGGTGGTTTTGATGACTCTCCCTCATCTAGACGCGCATGTGGTTAGTCTATCTCCCTATCTCTATCCTAGCGTCCGAAGAACAACCATTACCCCCGCGAGTCCAACACCAAATGTTGGGGCACACCAGCAAGCTGGCGTTGGGCACCCCCGACCCTTTGGTACCAGTAGTAATCTTTCGCAGCACTGGTGAGCCGGGTATCCTCTTCAGCCTCCAATCAGGGCCCGTGATCTTCAGCTCTTCTTTTGATCGGGTCTCCTCAGCTCCCTTCTGGAATCCACGTCCATCTGGGGCGAGAACGATCAGTTATCTGGGCGCCCAGATCCATACACTAGACACCGAAGTACCCAGTGCAGGGACCGGGCCCTCACTTCCTCATGCTTCGCTCTCGTGGGCGTTCAATACCAGGAAGCGTCATCAAGGTCAAAATCAGTTGATCTCAGTCTCCCCATGCTTCGCTCTTCAGGCCGGCGGGCACGAATTGGACAACTTTTGCCTACCCTCGCTAATCCCCGAGCACGAACTGGACAACATTTTCGAAGCAGGTCAAGGGGCTGAGCACGAACTGGACAACTTTTCGGCTCCTTTGAAAACCGAAGTGCCTAATCTAGCGTTAAATAAGCGCACACAAACAATCTGAAAACTGCTCGCTCATGTAAAGTCTGTAAACAAATATCCCCCATAAGAATAACAGAAACTCAGAAACTATCAAACAGATTTGCGTGAAAGTTGGCGAGCTCATTAATTGCTTAGTGTATTGTCGCATGGGGTGGCACGAAGTTTGCGGACAGCTGCACCTCTACAATAATATACCTACTAAAATATTTTACCATAATTTCTGGACACCATAATTAGGTTAGGTTAGGTTAGCTGGTCCCCTCCTCGTTCACTGTGCACGACTTGTATTTCTTGGCCCTCCATCACAACAAATAAAAAGATTTTAGTATCACTTGAGCTCCTTACAGTCACAAAACTATAGGCTCCTCACAGTCACAAAACTATAGATGTTTGCCAGTACACCTTTCCAGAGCAACTGATCAACTTTCAAACTAACCAATGTATGTGTCATGTGTGATTGGTGAACAACCTGGGGAACTCCGGCGCTGGGGTCACTGCACGGCCGCTACATTCTTTGCGCACTTGGCCCCCGCTGCATCTAATCCTTTCTAATCCTTCCTGCATACCACCCTCTCTACCTGGCAGGGAAAGTTGTCCAGTTCGTGCTTGGAGATTAGGAGACCCTTTTCTGTCCCTTCCTTAAAATTGGGAATGTTGTCCAGTTCGTGCCCAGCCCTTCAGGCGGTCAATATCGAAAGACGGCGATCATTAACTCAGTCTTGACAGAAGTAAAAAAGAAACCAAGATGCATGCGAACCCCAGGCTTCGCTCACGTGGGCGTTCCTATCGGGATCGCATGTCAAATTGGGTGACTGAAACTAGTTTTAGGATGAGGTCCAGCCCCCATGCTTTGCTCTAAGGCGTTCAATGTCGAGGCGGTCTTCATTGTCAAGTCAGGTTCCTGCGATCCCCTGGCTTCGCTCAAGAGGCGGTCCGTGTCGGGATCGCAGGCAATGTAATGTCAGGTGTCAACTAAATGATGTGAGCTAGGCCTCCATGCTTCGCTCAATTCGGCGTTCAGTGTCAAGGCCAAGTCCGTCAGTCAGTCGACTCCCTGCGATCCCCAGGCTTCACTCTAAGAGGCGTTCCATTCCGGGGTCGCAGGCTGTCAGTCCGTGCTCCATGACAATCAAGATGGGTCTCACCCCCATGCTTCGCTCATTGGCGTTCAATACCAAGGTGAGTCCAGCCGTACGTCACTCCCCACAACCCCCAGGCTTCGCTCACAAGGGCGTTCCCGGTCGGCATCCCCCCCCGACCGGTCACACCCGGTCGGCACTTGGCCCCATGCTTCGATCCCCTGGGCGTTCAATTCCGGAGCCAAGTGCCAACTAGTTGTTCGCCACGTGAGACCTGAAGATGCCCACCGTCACCCGCAGGATTCCAGAGACGATCGAGCCGACCCTGTCACTCATGCCAAGCAACGACAAACACCTCCCAGTCTCACTCGGCAGGCCACCCCTGGCACCAAACACAAAGGGCATGATGCTTACCTCATCCACCCCCATGCTTGCCTTAACCAACTGGATGATCGCGCCGTATTTGATACGCTTCTCCCTCGATGCCTCCGCCAGTGAATCTCCCTTCTCCACCCTGACGGTGACATCGACGATGAAGGCCCTCCTATCCATCTTAATGACCGGGTCCGGACGCAAACGTCCATCATTCCCCTCGAAAAGTTGTTCACGCGTGACCACCCAGCCGGCCTCAGTGGCCCTATCGTTCATCTGATCAACAATCCGGTCGTGCCTGGCAAGTCTACCCCCGTTCCCAGCAAAGCAGACACCGCTAACGTGTCCCAACGTCTCGATGGCATCATGACAGTTACGACAAGTTGGACTGACCTCGGAGTCTACGTGGTGCAGTACCTCTCGAGTCGGGAACACGTTAGCCCTGAGCTTAAGCAAGTCTTATCTCTTCACCGGGAAAAAGAGTCTTTTTGACCAACCAGGCATTACCGATCTTGTTGTTTCTAAAACAGGGTGCTCCCTGGCCCAGAGTTGGTAGAGCTCACCGTGTTGCATGTTCTTCTTCCTTTCTCTTCCTCTTCCAGCCGTCAATTGCTGCCTCGGTCGTAGGCCAAGCCAGCCCCATCGATTCCGCCACTAGGGTGAAACGATGGACTGCTCCCTCCCCGAAAACAGCTCTCGTGACTGGATCGTCCCCCTGCAACTGCCTGATAGCCGCCTTGAGGTTGGTGGCCCTGACAAGATCAAGAAGTCTCGGCAGAGCCAGACCTCCATCTCTCTTTCTGCAGTGGACGAGCCCATCAAAAGTCGAGACTGGAAGATGGAAGAGTTCTTTAACCCTCCCCCGCAAGAACCTGTCGAGCTCACCCAACGCCGTAGAAGATGGAGGATCACGTATTAATAGATGATAGTAACCCGGTAAGACATATTTAACCATTAAATCTAATTTCTGCATCGGCTTCAGGCCAAGGCGACAGCACCGGTCCACACTGGTCTCAATCTTACAGTAGTTAGACCGATTACTGATGCCCCGGGCATCGGAGAAGAAGGCCCCCAAATAGCGAACCTCCTCCTCCACCCCAAAGCACCTCAGCCTAAGTCGTCCAGATCAACAACTGGAGATAAAGCGACCCATGATTTCCCCTTTTTTTTACCCCAAAAACTCCACACTTCTCTGGCGACAAGGCCAAACCTACCTTTGAGAGGAATCTCGAAACGCGTGCCATCAAGCTTCTCAGGCCATCCTCGTCCCTTGTCAAAATGACAAGATCGTCAGCAAACGCCAGCACAGGAACCCGACAGCCGTTAGCAGCGAAAGACCCTTCCATCGTTACCAGGTCCCGAAGGAGAGGACCGAGGACCGCATTGAACAAGATCGGGGATAACGGATCCCCCTGCTTAACACCTCGGCCAAGCAGCAGCTCCGCACCCCCGCAGTTCCTCAAGACAGTCCTTGAACCCTCGCAGGCCCTCGTCACAGCAGCGACCACCTGCGCCGGCACTCGCTGGGATCCAAAAGCTTCAAGGATGGCCTTGTGTGGAAAACTGTCAAACGCCTTACTAATGTCGAGGACAGCGCCACACAAACTACTTTTTTTTCAAAGAGAGAGAATCTCGTGGAGAGTTCTGGCGTTGCTGAAACAGCCATTACCCTCCACGAAACCCCTCTGCAAACTTGAGAGATCAATGCTTGCCCGTACCCGAGTCTCGAGAACCCCACTATACAGCCTAGAGAGAACACTTCCCACAGTAATGGGACGCCACCCGCTGGCAATTGACAGATCTTTCCCTTCCTTCGGGATCAAAGTGGTGCAGTTATCCATCCAGGCTGTTGGGAAACACCCTGTTGCTATGATGGTATTGAAGAGTGCTGAAAGAACAAGACAAATTTGCACACGACCGAAGAGGTTCTCCTTACAAATGCCGTCTGGACCTGCAGCCCCACCAGGCTTCAGCTTTTTAAGCCGCCTTCGCACCTCCCCGCGGTAATTGGAAAAACTCATCCCTGCGCATCGGCGCCGCAAAACGGTAGCTGCAGGCCCTCTCAACCCCCCATAAATTCCGTTAAACATCCACAATCTCTCGGGCTGGGGGAAGCACAGTCAGGTCGCCGGTCACCAAGTCAACTCGATCCTCCCGGATGAGCTCAGCCAATTTGGATGGGCCCCTCCGGAAGGCCTCCTGAGTGCTAGCGTACCTGTGCCGATCTCTTCCAGCGGTCGGCCCCCTCCTAGGCCTGACAGACCCTCGTCTCTCGGGAACCTCAAGAAGAGCGTCCATCAGGCCCCGGACAATCCGGTCGACCACCTCTTGTGTGGGTGTCCTCCCCCCAACCCAAGAGTCCCTAATCAACAATCCTAAATCTGTACTAAATTCCCCATCCAAAATATGATCCCTAACTGTAAGGAAAACCTCTTCCTCCGGGACAGGCTTCGGACCGACCCCACCCGGCCCTTCGCTGACTGACACATCGCTCTCAGATTTGCTCAAATTTTCTAAGATTGGTTCTAAATTTTCATTTAGAGCGGCTCCCGGAACCGGAAGGGTTCCAATCACCCTCAGGACTCTAACTTTGTCTCTAATCTGTTTAGAGGTCTTGTCGGGTAGCAAGAGTCGCAAGGCACTGGAGAAACGTACGGGATCACCACGTTCCTAAAAAAGGCAATCACTGCAGTCTCCTCCTCCGACCAAATGCCAACCCGGACAAGACCCCTAACTCGTCGATGTGCCAGTCGCTCCTCCACCCGAACGGTCGGATGGTGGTGCCTCTTATGCTGTGAGAGCCCCGACTTCGAGGCAAACCCCCTGCCGCAGACATCGCAGACAAAGGGCAAGTCTCTGATCGTGACCCCCCCCCCCCCTATACACTGAGTAATGGCAAAGAGCCGCTTGAGGACCCCTAAAACTTCTGTCACACTTTGAGCAAACGAATCCCAAAGCCTGTCCTGGATGAGCCAATCTGTGGTGGCGCATGACATCACCAGGTCTCGTAGAGAACCCCCTGCAGATCCTACAAACTGTCGGCTCCCAGGGTATTCCATACAATACCGAATCCACCGCCAGGTCTACTCCAAGTCCCTGCTCTGGTTCAAATCGTACGACTAATGGCTCAAAGGCCATAGTCGGTACTTCTTTGACGGACCTCCACCACCCTCACGTACGCGGGACAGTCCTTAGTGGAAACATCGTGCTTGTCGTCCTTATGAAAGCGGCGACAAGCACCATATCGGGCTTCAGAACCGACCTGATCGCAGTCCTTACGATCATGTCGCCCCGCGCAATGAGAGCAAGTGGGGTACTCTTCCTTACAGTACCTGGCTACATGACTATAGGCCTGGCAGCGGTAGCACCTGGTGACATCGAGGTAGTCTTTCACCTTGATGCATTCCCACCCGTAAAATACCCTGTCCTGCTCCCTGAGCCAATTTCTTACTTTCCCTGTACATTCAAGCACCCAATGTTGCTTATCGGGTCTGTTGGATTTGATTCTTTTTAGCACCTTACACTCATTTTTGACGTCTCTGAAGGAGATATACTTGTCTGGATTTTGGTCGTAAATGGTTCCCAAAACGATAATCTCTCCCTCCTTACCGACGTTAGGAAGGTCATATATAATTATTTTGGGTTTAACCATGCTGGGCTCCCTGGGCTTAAGGCCCGAGGCCTTCAGCTTGTCGTTATTAATAATCTTATCAAGACTAGTCTTATGGGCAGTTTCAATGGCTATGCCCCCCCCGCCCTATCCTCCGGAGGTTCCGGACTTGTATAAACTCCTCGGTAGGATTGATCATGGATACTACTTTGGATTTGACTTCCTCAGAGGACAAAAGAGGCTTTCCATCCCCGTCGACCTCCGGATACACAAGGACCGTATTTGGCTTGGGGGGCATAGCCTTTACATCAATACCCTGCCTTTTTACAGCACCAGCATAGCTGAAGGCCGGTACTTCTGGGGGGGAGGGACCCGAACCAACCCCACCGCCAGGGACCATCTCCCTCTTGAGGGAGGCGATGGCCCCGGCGACGGAGCGCTCAACGATGAACCAATTTCGTGAGTCCACGAGGAACAAATCTCTGTCCGGTTTTCGTCCCTCCCTCTCAGATACTCGACCTCTCTAAGATACCTGGTGTTAATTCTATACATATCAGAGATAATCATGTTAAATCTATCGATGGCGTCCACAGAAAGCTTCTTTTGTGCCTTCTCCCTCTTCATCCAGCTCTGAAGGTCACTTAATCTTTTCACCATATCGTAGGTCTCCTCTTCTTTGTGTGGACTCATCCTCTTCCTTTTTTTCCTCTTTTAGGTCCCACAGCGCCGTCGTCGGAGTCTGCCTCCGTCTCCATAGCGCTGAGTCTCGACGTCGAAGTACGACCAGGGATGGTCGGTGGTGCAGCAATAGGCAGAAGGGGGGGGGGAAGTCAGCAACTGAAGGTCCTCCACCGATCACGGCCGCGATGCGGCCAGCCTCCAATATCTCTCCCTCCCTAGCTGTCCATCGTCTTCTTCTTTCTTCCCTTCTTCTTTCCTCCTCCTCCTCGGCATCTCTAGCGGCGGCGGCAGCAGCAGCGGCAGCAGACGCAGTGGCGACAGCCTCAGCAGCAGCAGCGGCGGAGGCAATAGCCTCAGCGGCAGCGGCAGCAAGTGCCGTGGAAGGCCTTTGTTCTAAGCCAGGCGGCGTCCTAGGAGTCTTCATCGATCGCTTACCTGGGTCAGATGGTGGTGGGTCATCGTCGCCACTCACCATGACAGGCCAAATTCAGGATTTAATTTTTTTTTTTTTTATTTCCCCCAAAGGAGATTTTATATATTTTTTGTATTTTTATAAGATTATATTAATTTTTGTGATTTTATAATTTTGTGGATTTTTTTGTATTTTTTCCCCCTGATTTAGAACCGTCTTATACAACAACAAGATTATCATCAACAGGAAAACAATATTGGTATAACACAAAGCGGTGATCCCTTGCGATAAGAATTCTTCAAGGGTCAGGAGTTATTCAACCCAGATCCAACTACAAAAACCTGTTTCCTAAGAGTCTACATGTCGACTGAAAATCGATCAACAAAGAAATTAATGTTTTTTTATTAATAATTCCTTACCAGGATGGTCATGCCAGCTCTGGAGGGCAGCAGCAATCAACAATGTTTAATCACAACTATAAAACACAAAAAACACACAAAATACTTAATAAAACACCAATAAAAACAAGAAAACTACGGAACGAACTGAAGCACGTTCGTTCTCGTCGAAGGTTAAGAGAGTCATCATTAGATGAAGAGTCTAAAATTTTTTTTATTTGTAAAAAAAGAAAAATTTTATATAAAAAAGTAAGAGCTCAACCATATAATATTAGATTACAAAGATACTATGACTCATATTGTGCAAGAAGCAAATATGAAATTAAAGTTACAAAAGAAACCTATTACTGTACTTAACAAAGTTTGATGAAGTGAGAGATGACACAAAAAAACAATGGCAAGTTATTGATGAAATCATCGGAGAAGAAAAAACAAAGAATGTAATAAATAATATATCTCACAATGGGATGGAAATTTCTGATAAAAGACAAATTGCTTTTTTGTTCAATGATTACTTTCTGAATATAGCAGATAAACTTATGAACAAAATACAGATAAATGTAGCTATACCTGAGTATGAAAATTTTTTCCCGAAAGTTCATAAATTAAATTCAATGTTTATTCTACCTACCACGAAGCAGTAGTACGTCCATGCTCCTCGCCTAAATCTCCTTCCGATTTTAGGCCTCTCAGTATACCTTCCGCCCTTTCCAAATGTCTTGAACGAGTCGTACATCAACAATTTATATCAGGCCTGGATCAAAACCAAGTTTTGTCGAAATATCAGTCTGGCTTTCGTTCAAATCATAGCACTACTACTGCACTTCTTAAGATCACTGATGACATTAGGCCAGCCATGGATAAGAGACTCGTTACTATTTTAACTTAATTCGATTTTTCAAAAGCTTTTGATTGTGTCTATCATCCTTTGCTTCTCATGAAATTACAAATGGCCGGTTTCTCCGATGGTTGTGTTAACTGGGTTAAGTCATATCTTACTGACCGACAGCAACTTGTGAGAGCAGGGGATGCTGAGTCGGAGTGGAGGCCCGTCACACGAGGGGTACCCCAAGGCTCCGTCCTCGGTCCTTTGTTAATTTCCCTGTACATGAACAATATTACTGAAGTTATTCATCACGCTAAGTTCCACTTGTACGCTGACGATTTACAAATATACTATCATTTTCCCATTAAAGATGCATTAAAGATGCAAATGCTTCTGTATCTTTGATCAACGAGGACATTGACTCAATCACTATATGGGCACAGAAACATGGACTAAAACTGATCGAGAACTGAGAAAAAGGTGTTAGGGACTCGACAGCTTCTTTCTAAAATTGATTTTCAATATTTTCCTAAAGTAAAACTGAACAACTACGAACTGGAATACTGTGACAAGGTAAACAACCTGGGTCTTATTATCAACAATACTCTGACGTGGAATGAAACTGTTTCTACAACTTGCAATAGAGTTTTCGCTGGCATCCATAGTTTAAAACGTTTTGCTTTATTCCTTCCATACAATGTTAAAGTCATGCTTGTGAGGACTCTTGTGTTACCTCACTTCAACTACTGTGACGTAGTCATTAACGACATGACTGTTGAGCTCTCGGAGAGACTGCTACGTGCACAGAATTATTGTATCCGTTTCATTTTCAACCTACAACGATATGATCATGTTACCCCTTATTTTGAGCGACTAAGTGTTTTGAAACTAAGAAATCTCCGTGAATACCATAGCCTTACTTTGTTGTATGTTATCATCAGATCAAACTTACCATCTTATCTCTCCGAAAGATATTCTTTCTTGTCCCAGATTAGTTCTCATTATACACGAAGAGGAGCTATACTTCTATCGATTCCACAACATAGAACTACAATTTTCAATCAATCCTTTTTAGTCACTTCATGTCGTTTGTGGAATTCTCTCTCTGATAGTTTGAAAGTTATCGAAAACCGCGCCCGCTTTGGGGCGGAGGTCAGGAAATTGTTGCTTGCACTGCAGTAGTGGGGGGATAGGCTGCGATGGGTGGGCGTGCATGTGAGCGGACCATGTGTGAGTGATAGTTGTGAATGAACTTAAATAGTGTAAAATGTATTCATTGTTCATGCAGTATTATGTATAATTAATCTTTTTAAGTTGTTTAGTTTATGTATTTTTGATTCATTTTTAGCTTTTGTATTATAATCTTAATGTACTACTTTTTTTGTGGTTAAGTGGTAGAGAGGACTAAATAGTCCTAACTTCGCCACATAAATAAAGGCATTTTTCATTTCATTTCATTTTCATTTCACGAAAAATGAAATAAAAAATATTATTCGGGACATAAAACTTGGAAAAGCCCCAGGATATGATAATATTGGTACAAAGATAGTCAAAGAAAGAAATTTTGTCCGACAGTTTTTTAACCTTTATTGAGTACCTTTTTAATTTAAGTTTTAGTTTAGGAAAATTTCCAAATTGTTTGACGTTTGCTGTGGTTATTCTTTTATTTAAAAAGGAAAATAGAAGTTCAATAAGTAATTACAGGCCTATTTCTCTACTGTCTGTATTTTCAAAAATACTAGAAAAACTGATGAAAAAAAGACTTATGACATTTTTAGAATACAATAAATTTTTCAGCAATAACCAGTTTGGTTTTCAAAACAATAAGTCAACAGAGTAGGCACTCATCTTTTTCCTAGAAAACATTTACAATTATTTGAATCATAAAAAGAAGTGTTCAGCAATATTCATAGACATAACTAAGGCTTTTGACACTGGATCATTGCATATTATTAAGGAAACTATGGGATGCTGGAATTAGGGGAACCGCATATACTCGGTTAATATTTATAAACTGCATAAAAATGGTTTAGGAGTTACATAAATAAAAGAGAACAATATACAGAAGACAATCAATGTAAAAATTAATAATGAAGAATGTGGTCCTGGTGAAATAAAATATGGAGTACCACAAGGCTCAGTGCTGGGCCCAACTTTGTTCTTTATTTACACAAATGATCTATGCAAGGGAGTTTTCCTAGGAATATTGACGGCTTTTGTGGATGATACAGCTCTGACATACTTTGCTGACACAAACGAATCATTATTTATTAAAATGCAATCTGATATTAAGGTAATACGATATTGGATGAATAAACATTACTTAACATTGAGTGAAAAAAGTAAATACATGATTTTTAATTTAAGAGGAGATAGCAAAAATGAAAATGTATTAAAGTACCATGATATTAACTGCAATTTAAATTCAAACTGTCATTGTCTACAAGTAAAGGAAGTTAAACATTATAAATATTTAGGCATTGTAATAGATAGTAAATTGAATTGGAAATTTCATATAGATTACCTAAGAAAAAAATTTCTGAATGCTACAAGGAAAATGTATCTTTTAAGAAATCTTTGTCACCTGGAAATAATGAGAATGGTTTATTTTGCAACGGTAGAATCTCAAATAGCATATGGACTCAGTTGCTGGGGAGGCACATATATAACTAACTTGAGACCAGTTTTAAACTTACAGAAAAGAATTGTCAGAGTAATGATGCATAGAAATAGATTTGAACATACTGAACCACTTTTTAAACAATTAAACATTCTACCAGTAAGAATGCTTTATGTTTATAAGCTTCTAAGAAATCAGTTTAATGTACAACAGAAAAATGCAGAAAATACAATTAATACAGAATATAATCGTATGGGCCTTAAGAATCCTAGAGTAGTTACAGTGCCACAGCCTAACCTGACATTGTTCCAGAAATGCTTTTCTTTCAATGCTTCTAGAATTTTTAATGTACTACCCGTGGAAATAAAAAATTCTACTTCTAGGACAAAATTAAAAAAAAAAAAATGGTTAAGAAATGGCTTGTGTCTTGCCACAATATTAAAAACATATTGGCTTAGTTTGCGTATAATTAATTTGTTTATTGAATCTATTTTCCTAATTCATAGTGGTAACAAATATTTCATTTACTAAATTTACTAAAATTATAATATTGCTTGAAAAATGTAGAAAAAATTTTGTATATATTTTTGTCTTATTAATATTGAATCTGAATTTCAGTCAGCTCGCTACCTTTAGTTTTAGTTTATTTAAGTAATAGCAACCCCAAAACAGTTTTTACTCTGGGGTGCTTATTTATTTTACCAAAAGTTGTAATTTCCATGTAGATATTTGTTTCTTTTTTTGTTTGTTGATAGATAAGAAATTGTATAAACAATCAAATTATACTTTCCAGTTGTATTTGAACAAATTGTATATGTACAAAGAAATGGTAAAATAAATTATTTTTTGATTTGATTTGAATCATTCTAAATCCATATTCACTCATATCTTGAATATGGATCGGCTTCTTAAAAATAGACAAAAATAAATATTTAACTCAATTTCTTTATTTGTTTAGCCTAAACTAAATTGATTTTTTAAATATTTTACATTTTTTTAATAATGAAATGTTTATACGAGTGTCGTGTATTATGGCTATTATTTTAATTAATAAATAATTTAATATAGTAAAAGCACCAATTTTTATCCAGTTCAACGACACATGTCGGATCTTAGTCTATCTTTTAGGTCATTTTATAAACTTTCTAATTTGATTATAGTTTTCAAATTAAATTAAAATATGTAAAAAATATACATGAAATAGATAAAATGCTGCGCATTCATTAGTAAGTAGATTATAAATTTCTTTTACGTTTTCTTATTTTTTCTTGTTTTAACCTTATTTATTTAAGTTTAAAACAACCTTGAAATATTTTAAATTCACGCATAATTACAAATAATCAAAATTAAAAACTGTAAATTCAAGAATTGGGTCTGAAACATGTGATTGTATTTAATTTGAATAATACTAACAAATTAGAAAGTTTATAAGATAATCAAGAAGATGGGCTAAGCTCCTAAACGTTATGTTGAACTGGAAAAAATGGTACTGTTATTACGATATTTTGTTAATTTATGACTTAAAAATAATTATTGAATGAAATAGAAATGGGAAAATATTAGGGTGGATAAGTGTAAGTTTAGAGAAACGAGCGTAGTCATTGCTACTAATTAAGGTCGACTGTTTCTTAGAAACAGGGCATCTTAAACCCCATACCACTTTAAGTGGAATCCGCACCACGTATTATCACTCTTATTTTCAGTAAACTGACAAGCTTGATACTCAGTTCTCTTCGATACACAAGACACTCATTAGATAGCAACCATTGAGCGGATGCCATGTCAATATTAGGACGATTTGAGTAAAACACAAATCGCTTAGCCTTCAATCTCCACAAGACCCTGTCACCAAGTAGTTGGATTACAACGGTACGCGACTAATGCCCTCAAATAACAACATACAGAGCCGTTGTAAGTCAAACTTAAAGATTTGTTTATTCTAGTCTAAGTGAACAAAAATAAATAAGGACGAGATTAAACCTTTGTGCTACCATACGGAAGTTCTTCAAGTTTTTGAGCCAATTAAAAATGAATGTATAGTTTATCATAATCATTATTAACCAAACAGTTAACGAAGAAATAAAACCATTAAATTAATCATATGTGAAATTTTATTTATTGAAAGGGAATTTCGGTTAATTACATAACTTTTTTTCTATAGGTCACGTGATATAATTTCAAAATAACTTTAAAAGCACATATTAAAACTATTCAGTAAGATAAGCATTCGTAAAATCATAATGAAACATAGTTGTAAAGTGAAAACTAATTGTTTGAAGGACGTATCTTTACATTTTTTCAACAACAGCTTGACATTTAAAAGTAAGGATATTTAATAACATAAGTTTTGGAAGCTAAAATAAAAATCATTATTATACAATCGGTGTTCTCAAGGACGTCTTAACGAGATGTTTGAGGCTGAAGGAGAAAGTACTATCAAAAGCTTTTGTAACATCTTGAATGGAACAGGAATGGTTCCTGGGAATAGCTGAAGAAAAAATGTTAATAGAATACCCATTTATGTATACATATTTACCAGCATATACTAATGTAAAGTTACTACAAAATAAAACTCTTTCTGTTGTAGAGTAACACAAAACTCTACAACAGAGAGTTTTATTTTGTGCCACTGCGACTAATTAAACATGGAAGCGTTTTCTAAAACCCCCTGATTTAAGTTAAATTTAAAGTTATTTTAATGCAGATAAAACGTTCAATGGCTATTTATTTTGTGAGCCTATGACAACAAATTAGATATAGTAATATCATAGATCTGTAGTTTGTGCCTTGTTCTTACGTTTTAATTCCTTTAAAATGAGCTGTCTGACGCTAGGGGTTCCTATTTAAATCTTTCGACTTACATCCAAACTACTCCTTTATCGTAGGGAGTTAGCATTTTTCATACATCTAAAAACACCACAGTTTGTCATATAAACATTCCCCGTAGTAAATCACTTCATCTCTGTTCACAAGTAAGTTATTAGTGGGGAGTAACTAAAAGACACTGTTTAGTTCTAGTTATTTTGGTAATATGCAGTGAAAGGAGATATCGGTATTACCTGTTGGTTAAAGTTGTTTCAATACATACCTTTGCCAAACTTGTGGTCAACGTGACTACAAGTTTACCTGAGACTCAGAATGGGAAACCCAATACTATGGAACAACTCAAGTTTGCCTAAGGAAGGAAATCAAGTTGTGGCGATATTCGAACGTAATTATTCGAAGGATATTGTCCTTAGTTTCTTCTGCTGAACATTCGCCTTCTGTACTATATGGACTGTCCGGCATTTAATGGTACAGTTATCTCGGCACAGTGTATTTTATAAAATTAATTAAGTATTTTTAACTTAACAATTACATTATGACATAAATATGACTGTCAGTAAATTGAAATTGTCCTAGGTTTGTTACTGAAAAACGTGTGTTTTTCGTTGTATTCAGATTTATTGTAAATATATGTAAAAAATATTGAATGTTAGTCTATATCATTTTCGAAAGCTCTCCTTATTGGAAATATTTTTAATGTAAAAATAATTGTTTTTCGAAATTCTAATAAATAAATTTTTTATTAGGTGGGGCTTTTCGTTGTCAAAAATCAGAGATAAAAAACATATGATAAAAAATAATCAATATTTACATATTTTAAAAATATTTAATTGTATTTCTCTCTCACTTCCACTAATCTGTGCATCTATCTCACATTGGCGCTTAAACTCGATGCAATGTAAGTGGCCTTTCTATAGTAAATTGCCGTGATTCGGATTTCACGTAAAGCTGTACGTTGCCATCAATATTGGGCCACTAATCAATGGCCCTTTCGGAGCATAAGTCGAAGTCAGTTAGTAACCAGACTACACTGGTTATCCACACTCACACAATCTTTCATATTCGCCAAAATATTCGCACAAAGAGAATAAAGGTTAGTTAATATTGCCAAAAATAACGTCTGTCATATGTTGCTTATTAACAGGATTTACGATAAAACAGTATTACGAAACGATTAATTTTAGGCAGAAATTTAATGCATTTAAAATTTTTCCTTAAGCTCATGTTTCTGGAAAGTTGTACTTCTGTATTATATTGAATCTGGGTTTGAATATAATAGTTCTCTAAATTGTAAATATTGGCAAGTTACGTGTTGTAGTAAACTCTATCTGTATTTGCTATTATCTATTCGAATTATTTTAGAGATTATTGGTATATTGTTAGGTGAAAAAATATTTTAGATGTCAAACAGTTAACAAACATTAATTTATCTACAGTTTATTATCTTACATTCAATTGTGTTTGAAAAACTACATATACGTATGAAAATTAGGCCTACCTTATTTGAAAATTTTGAATTTTTATAAGGTAGAAGATCACGCTTTTTAAAACAATTTCTACACATAATTGTAAAATGTAAAAAATTATATCCATAGCGTAAATGTTGCATATAAAACGTATGAATTGAAATACAAATTTTTAAAAGGCAAAGATTGAGATTCAGCTGCAAAATTATCTTTCTTATAAACCATTATCAAAGTAATATTTTATAATGGATTGAAAAGGATTTTATAAAATGTTTAATCTTTAGAAATAAAAATGATTTTACGCAACTCCGTAATAGTGCATAAAAGGTAATGAGTTTCTTTTAAGGACAAAGAGGCTTGCTGACTTATGGAAGTTTCGTCTTTCTAAGCAATATTAATGACGCTACCCCTTTATACAATGCAACACAAATTGTAAGATGAATATGGCCAGCTTTCATAGAAACTGTCCATGCTACAGTTTTTACAAGTCAGGTGATAAATTTAAGCGCAGAAGAATGTAGGCTTACTATGGTAAACGTTCTAGGTTTGTATCTAATTAAAGTGAATTGACTTTTAATGGCACTTGTAACAGAAAAAGTACACTTCAGAAATAACTAAATACTATAATTTTTTTAAATAAATGTCCTTTTTGACATGAGTGTAGTTCTTAGTGCTTAGTGCCATTTGAGTGTAGCTCTGACACGCGGTGTTGCCAAACGTACTTCGTTTGACATACGACAGACAATAATTACTTGTTGAGATAGAAATCCACTTGAAGAAGAATTTTGTATTGTTCCACTCAATAACGCTTTGGAACAGTATATAAATAAAAGACAATATGAACAATAAGAAGAGCCACAATCATAATATATTTCCCACACTCAAATTCGTAAAGAACCGATGGCAACAACGCACGACGCAAATTCAAGAAATAAACTATACAAATTATTTATGAGTTGCGCTGTATCATTTAAAATGTTAATTTTTGGCTTAGTATGAGCGTATGGAATAGTAGTAAAAATTAACCAAACCAATTTTTTTTAGACTTCGTATGTATATCAATTTTATGCCGATGTAAAACTTAGTCATAAAATATAGCGTTCTTTTATTTTTTAAGCCATTTTGCTAATCATTAACAATCCAATTACACCAAATTATTTTCAAACAACCATTGTAGTAGTCTTTTAAATGTTATCTCAGAAGTAAGTCATTTTACTTATTGGTTTTATGGAAAACAAGTATTACCAAATCTGGGAAACAAGATTTTGCTGTTAATTACAATATGGGTATTGAAAGTGGCAAAAATATGCAAATGAATTTTATGTACATTTTAAAAATTATCACTGCACGATAAGGAAGTATACTTCTATTTTATAAGCGCTGAATAGTAAGGATTGTGTATGGCTTTAGCTTCCAGATTCTAAAATAATTATTGAACATGACCAGATCACGTGTAACTGTTCTTTATGTTTTTTTAAAATATGCTCGTGTTGATTTGTAAGAGCAATATAACTTTAATTTGTGAAATTTTTTTATTATGTAGCGTCAATGCCAGCAGTGCATACATTGAATAAAAGAGGAGCAAGAACAGAGCCTTGTGGTAGTCCATTATCTAAGTGGCTCAAAGAACTTTCTCTGCTACTCAGGCTAACTTTAATAAATCTATTGCTAAGGGTGGCATTCAGAAATTGCAACAGCTGATAGCACCTAATTAAGTTGTTATGTGAAATTAAGAGGCTCTCTCCAGACTGTGTCATAGGCTGCTGAAAGATCTACACATGCTGCTAATGTTTTCCTTTTTTTCAAACCCATTCTCAATCAAATATATCAAAGAAGTCGATGAAAGTACCTGGTCTCAGGAGTTCCAACCAGGTCTAAATTCAGCTTGTTCAATATGGAGAATAGGTTAGACGTGACAAGACTTTTGAGCACAAGTAAACTCAGATTACTTAAATTTGTGGGTGGCAATTTGAGGGGGGAGTTGCACTTAATTAGTGAAACTTGTAATAGTTATTGTATGACGTTGAATTAGAGAATATAACAAATGTAATTGATAGCTCTTTCAGTGTTTCTCTTAAAAGCTAAGCAAGAAAAAACATAAACTTTAGTAAGTTATACATTTTGTCAAGTGACTGTCTCTTTGTTATAGAGAAAGGAAAAAGGCTAACAAGGAGAGTCCAACCAACTGATGCAGAGAATTGGAACATATGCCACTCAGCTGGTAACACGGAACATCTGCATTCTTCTCTCTCTCTCTCTCTCTCTCTCTCTCTCGAGATTAAAAAAAATAAATCAGGCTTACGTTGTGAATAATGTTATTTTGTCACCATATCGTATATTCTTAAACAATATTAATATTAGTCCATGTATTATGGGAAATAATTTTGAGTTATTTCAACATAAATTGTAGTTATTGTTATCATTAATGTATTATTATTGCTAAAGTGAAAGTGGGGAAATCTATATTAAAATACAAGAAATTGTGTGTCCGCAAGGCACAAAGGAATATTTTAAATAATAGTAGGATATTATTATTTTTAATTTCTTATACGAGACGCCAAAACATCGTCGTGCGTATTTTAAGGCATATACGAATGATTACATGAGTGTAGGATGAATGTGGAGGACCTGTGTAGTCTGGTTACTAACTAAGATCGACTTATCTCTCTGAGATACCACTGAGGATGCCACATCACAGCATGGGCAAAACGTTTGGTGATGTAAGTAGTGTAAATAACACCTTGTCGCAGTTTCTACCGTAAGCTTTAATTTTAAGTGGTAGCTTTTATTGTTCTTTTTTCATAGAATAGCAATTATGTATGAAATGTTTGTTAAATATTGGTCTTAGATTGTAAAAGTAGTATAACTGCATAAAAACTAAAAGATAACTATCCATTTTGTGGGGAATTTGAAACCTATTGTAATAATAAAGATATTATTATTTAAAATAATACTTTTTTCTCACTAAGAATCTGCTGCCATACCTTCTGAAAGTTTTGGATTTGATTATCCATAAGGCCAATGTTTAAAAAAAATTTATATATATATAGATATAGCTTTATTAATAAAATTATAATTTCATACTTGATCTTTTTTTTTTAAGAGAACATAATTGTTTAGAGCCCCCTGAGGTCATATTTTAATGTCTACCCTTTCTTGGTTTTAAACAAATAACTATTGCTCAATTTTATTTTTTTTTTCTAATCAAATAAAATCAGTTAGACAAATCTATCTCACGAGGAACTAGTTACACTTGCCCTATAAAACGTGTTAAAATTTCAGATACACATTAAAAATAAATAATAATAATAATAATGCGTGAGATTAATGATTTACATTGAAGTAAAGTTCAACTGCAATATGAGGGCGTCAGTTACTACAAACGTCAGTTACTACAAACCCGCTGAATAGGTAGCCAAGCGGAAGAGGAGAGTTGACTGTTACGACTGTTCAAATCACACAATAGTTTGGGAATGGACAGAAAGAGGACTACTGGTATATAGTCAACGGAGTTGGAATAAGGTCGAAAGTCGACAACTGGTAAGGTTGGAGATCGACTAAAATATTCATCAGAAAAGGCTTTCATTAGTATATCATAAATAAAGTAACCTGATAATTTTTAAAAATAGTTGAGTATTTGTATGGATTATAGTACATAAATTGGAAAAAAAGGAGCGGCCGTAGATAAGGAGCTAAGGCGCTGGCTTGTCACGCTGCCGGTCCGGGTTCGATTCCCGATGTGACCACTAATAGATTTTGCCCTGCCGCTCCCGGCCGTAGAACGTTTGGCACACATTTTTGGCCGATTTGGAATGGCACTTCTGGCACAGTCATTAGAGGGGATTAAGAAGGGGCAACCTGTAAGTTTCAGAAAGGCACGTTTGGCACACACCGCCCGGCCAGGTAGTAGCAGCCAGGTGGCCAGAATGCGGGAAAATGGGAACTTTTTTGCCCCCGCAAATTTCCTGCTGTGGTGCTTATTGAAGTAAGCAACTAACCTAACCTAACCTAACCTAACCTAACCTGCGGTAGATCACAGCTGCTACCCAGGTAGATCACGGATGCTACCCGAGTAGATCACGGCTGCTACCCAAGTAGATCACGGATGCTACCCGAGTAGATCACGGCTGCTACCCAAGTAGATCACGGATGCTACCCAATTGGAACACGGATGCTACCCAAATAGATCATGATCTAACCTAACCTAACCTAACCTAACCTAACCTGCGGTAGATCATAGCTGCTACCCAGGTAGATCACGGATGCTACCCGAGTAGATCACGGCTGCTACCCAAGTAGATCACGGATGCTACCCGAGTAGATCACGGCTGCTACCCAAGTAGATCACGGATGCTACCCAATTGGAACACGGATGCTACCCAAATAGATCATGATCTAACCTAACCTAACCTAACCTAACCTAACCTAGTGAGGTTTAAATTTAAAAATTTGTTATATCACGGGCAAATGACTGCCACGCAGAGTTGACGGGAATAATAAAATTCCCGTTTTCCCTCGTTCAATGGCGTCTACCTGGTCGAGCGACTGTGCCAAACATGCCTTTTCCAAGCAGGCGAGTTGACCCTACTTATTCCGCTCTAATGATTGTGCCAAAACTGCCATGGGCAGAAGGTCCAAAAATGTGTGCCAAACGTCCGATCCCCCCGCTCCCGTGGTTCGGAAGTCACGTAAAGCCGTTGGTCCCCAGGTTAAGCATTAGAGAGGGCTCCTTTAGCCCTAACTTCACCTGGTAAAATAAGACATTCTTTTTTTTTTAATTGTACATAGAATAGTATATTTAATATGTATAGTCTTTTGGAACTAAACAATGCTGTTATATCATGTACAGTAAATATACGTTTTCAGGTTATCGACTAATGAGAGAATAACACTCCTTAATGTCTACTTACGGAAAACTACGTCCAGTTAAGAATCAATTTGCATTTTAATTACAGGAAACTAAGCTAGTAAGCTTGGCAGTTTCTTGGATATCGGGACTGCCTTATACGCCAATAGTATGGAAATTGGAGCTTCAATATTCACTTATTACGTATTCGCAACACAAATTATAGTCTTTCGAGAGGTTACATTAATGTTATACATTTCAAGGTAATATCAATTTGTAGTTTAATTTGTATTGTAATTTTTGTAGCGTGATACTGATAGGGTAGTGAATGTTGAATGATATTTTTGTAGTAACATGATACTGATAGGGTAGGGAATGTTGACCGATATGTTTATAGTAGCATGATACTGATAGGGTAGGGAATGTTGAATGATATTTTTGTAGTAGCGTGATACTGATAGGGTAGGGAATGTTGACCGATATGTTTGTAGTAGCATGATACTGATAGGGTAGGGAATGTTGACCGATATGTTTATAGTAGCATGATACTGATAGGGTAGGGAATGTTGAATGATATTTTTGTAGTAGCATGATACTGATAGAGTACGTAATGTTGACTGATATTTGTGTAGTAGCGTGATACTGATAGAGTACCTAATGTTGACTCATATTTTTGTAGTAGCATGATACTGATAGAGTACGTAATGTTGACTGATATTTGTGTAGTAGCGTGATACTGATAGAGTACGTAATGTTGACTCATATTTTTGTAGTAGCATGATACTGATAGAGTACGTAATGATGACTGATATTTGTGTAGTAGCGTGATACTGATAGAGTACGTAATGTTGACTCATATTTTTGTAGTAGCATGATACTGGTAGAGTAGGGAATGATGACTGATATTTTTATAGTAGCATGATACTGATAGGGTAGGAAATGTTGACTGGTATTTTTGTAGTAGATACTGATAGAGTACGTAATGTTGACTGATATTTGTGTAGTAGCGTGATACTGATAGAGTACGTAATGTTGACTCATATTTTTGTAGTAGAATCATACTGATAAGGTAGGGAATGTAGACTGATATTTTTGTAGTAGCATGATACTGATAGGGTAGGAAATGTTGACTGGTATTTTTGTAGTAGATACTGATAGAGTACGTAATGTTGACTGATATTTGTGTAGTAGCGTGATACTGATAGAGTACGTAATGTTGACTCATATTTTTGTAGTAGAATCATACTGATAAGGTAGGGAATGTTGACTGATATTTTTGTAGTAGCACGATACTGATAGAGTACGTAATGTTGACTGATATTTGTGTAGTAGCGTGATACTGATAGAGTACGTAATGTTGACTCATATTTTTGTAGTAACATGATACTGATAGGGTAGGGAATGTAGACTGATATTTTTGTAGTAGCATGATACTGATAGGGTAGGAAATGTTGACTGGTATTTTTGTAGTAGATACTGATAAGGTAGAGAATGTTGGCAATATCCTGCTAAATCTTATCCTGCATATCTCGTATAAGAAATGTCTCGTCCCTTCTTAGGCCTCTTCAGGTTAAAATATTACCTAGCATGTATAATTTAGAATATGTATTCTATTTTCATTAAGTAATCTTTTTCAAGATTAGGCTCTTCTTCTCAATACTCAGTAACAAAAAATATTTATAATTTATAAATTTTTGCGTATAGTTAATTTATTACTATGTAAATTTTTAATAAAGGCAGACTGCTTTAAAACTCTAGCAAGTATAACTCGATCACTAAAAGGTAAATAATGAAGATAGCGTTTCAATTTGCATGTTATTGACAGAAAACTTAGGTATGAAACTTTACAATCGTTCTGATATTGAAAACTCACTTATCGAATCAATAATATGGAAATCGGGGGATACAATATTCACATATGCAGCTTCCATATGGCTAATGCACAAATCTAGTTTCGCTATTGCTTTTCTTTGAACACTGATTTACGTATAAGGAAGTTACAATACTTGTTGTACGAATTGGATAAGAGTTAACAGTCGTAATTACAGAATTACTCAAGTATAAGAATGTATAACTACTTATTAAGTGTTCATATATTATATGATTAATTAACAGCAACATATATTCGTATCAATTGCAGGTCTATTTTATCGTATTTGCATAAATGCTTTAATAATTAAACCAGAATGTCTCTATATGCAGCGGAACCACTAACAATGAATAGAAAAGGTATATATAAAAAAGCTGAAAACGAAAATTATGAGAAATAGTTTACGACCAAAAACAACAGAAGAAGGTTATAGATTAGAGGAAGGCAAAAGACTGAAAAATGTCAAATCTGTAACATGACATAACAAAAATAACACTGAGGTTCTAAGGAATACATCAAAAGAATTAATTATGTGCGACTGACTAAAAATACTGTTTTTTTCACCAAAGGCCTGCAAAAAATATGAACTAGATAATAGAAAACCAGAAACACGTATAGATAAAAAGTTGATAGTTGTATGGTGACCCAGGAGGTTTAGAAAAAGAAGAGCGAAAAGCATGGTCTGAAATAAGAAAGATGGTGCACAGTAAAATTATATAACGAATTATGTTGGATCTGGAAATATTACCGTAAGCAAACGCTTCACATAGTTTACAGAGGCTGAAACGTGTTAATTAAGTAAGTTAATATTTGATATTAAATTAATTATTTGTTTTAACAATTTATTATACAGCAATTTTAATACACGTTCTGTATAAGCTTTTCCTCAGTTTCTCACTAAAAAAAATATAATTTTTCCTTCTAAGCTGGAGAGAGAGTTTGTAATTTATTATATTTTTGAGCAGTTTTTTGTGTCAGCTTGTTAATATTAATACAGAATAAATAGTTCATGAACTTTCAATAGATACTTCCCTCAATAATAAGTTATTATTTAAATATATATAATCAAAAAACTACGCAATAACTCATAACGAAATCTTTAGAACTACTCAACAGATTTTTGTTATATTTGAAGGGAAATTAGGGTTTGTATCATAGAGAACCACTAAGAAAGGATTTAAAAATTCCATTCCTAAGGGCTAGAGACGAAAGTAACATTAGCATTAATTTAATTTAATAATTTTTTCAGATAGCTGAAACAAAAAGCATAAATATGATTTAAACCTTGGCTAATTTGGTTGTCATTGTGAAATGTTTAAGTTAATTCCCACTAACTCTGACGTGATTGACTACTATTACACAAAGCAGGCTTACTGGGGTTGCTTAGTTTTTTTAGATTATAAATCTTTGTTATTTAGGAAAACGGCAGCAGGCTAAGCTTTTATATTGATATGAAAACCTTAGTGTGTTTAGAGAAAACCATAGAGGGAAGGGTAAGCAAGTGTAGAAATCCACCCCGTAACGAAGTAATGGAAATCGGCTAGTTAAAAAGTAAAACTGTTATTTTTTATAGTCAGAGCCAAGTACAGTATTAGCCCCATTCCCCTCTTGGGTCGACAACTGATACATGTAACCACCGCCTGGAATCACCGGTTACGATCCATTGGTTGCTCAACATTCAGGAACTTATTTTGTTCTTGCCGATGGAATTGCTGTTCAACGGTCTCGCAAGCCCAAAAAGAGCACTTATGGAAATGACATTGTTTCTAAACCAAATATTTGGTATTAATTTAACAATTATCTTCATAAAATTACAGATATGTAAAACGAATGATCAAATTTTATTGATCATTCTTAATATTTTGAAATATATTTGTTCCAGCTAAATTATTTCAACATTAGTTATAAGTGTATGATGTGAAAATCGTTAATAGATGATTATGTAGGGAACAAATGTAAATTAAGCAAAAAGATCTTCGTCTCAAACTCAGGACGCCCACGTGTCTGAATTGGTGGATTCTATTTGTTATATTTAATTTGTATGAATATTTCATAGATATTTCCCCCAAAAGCAAAATATAAGATTTAAATTTGCTTTTTTATAATCTGAATATTTCCTTACGGATAACAACAGTTACTTTCGGGGTGTCATTAATTATAATAACCAAAATCTTGATCTCTCCAATCAATCCAAATAAATCATTAATATCACTTAGGCCAATTTGTATGATTCATTCAAAATAAAGATTAGGAGTGAACACCAAAATAAATAACAACACTTTTTTTATTGAAATCGTGGTAAATTATATAGTCCAGTAACACTTATTTCTTTGAAATCTTTATAGTATTGTCACTGATAAAATATTGAACATAAAACGTGATATGACAAATAAATACATTTATATCCTTATTTATTATAATAGGGGAGAAAAAAACCATGATGACACTTAAAATAAAATTATTCGAGAACCAAACATAGTGCAATATTGCAAATGCAACTAAAATATTTACATGTTATTGTCATTTTATTTATGGTAGTTGTCTCTCAAGTTACGTCCTTTTACAATCTTTTCTAAAAAATATTGCAGTTACTTTTCGTAAAATTTGTAGAGAAATAGTATTAACATCGTGTCTTATGCGCAGCTTAAGTTTAGCTAAATAACGTGACTTCGACACAAAAACTTTAGTTTTTAGAAAGTCCTATGGCCTAAAGTCCTATTGCAAAAGGCCTAGGGATTTGGAAAACCACGGAAAATCATCATATCGTGAAGAGTGTTTTGGGAAAAACTGACGTAAAAAGTCCTGATGTGTGGCAAGAAGCTCCAGCCTGCTAAAACCAGATAGCTTGGGTGTCAATTCCTGAAAAAACCTAACTGCAGCACCAAATATTCCCTAATAATTGCCACATATCTGGCTGGATTTACAGTGACCATCTTTCCCTAATTTTCCTATAAAAAAGCCCAATGATCCCAAACCACGTCTCTCTACATCAAACAGTCACTTTCTCTGCATGAAGCGGTCGTTCAAGAATTTATTTTTATTTTCTGCTTACCAGTATCGTTAATTCTGTTTGTTAAAATCACGGATTCTTTACTACATGGCAATTTAAAATGTGCTTCATCACAAAAAAAACTATCAAATCTTGAAGGAAGTTTTCCTCACTTACGTTGTAAAAATCTCTTATATAGGCCTAAGGTAGTATCAGAGGTACAACATTTCTTTCAGGTTTTGTGTCATTATATTTTATAGGGATGGGAATTCACGTTATGATGCAAAATTCTACACAGAGAAGTATTAGATATTGCTAATGCAACAGATTGATTACGGGCTGAACGTTTAGGACTTCAGTACACGTGCGCACGTTGTAGTGTTGTAAAGTTGTAGTGCTGTAATTTAACTGTTGGAGCGCTAACAGTTACAGTGTTTTCCGGCGGTCGAACTGTACTAAGCCTCCCACTTTGCTTTTTCTTATTATTTATCAAATTTTTTAATTTGATAAATAATGAGAAAAAACTTTTGGATTCTTAAGAAAAAAGCTCACGGATTCTTTACTTTTGAAAAGTGTTTAAACCCGAAAGTTTGATGATGCACTTTCCACTGACGATCCATCGTAACTAACCCCCAAATGGCATTAACCGAACCACAATTGACTGCAACAATGAACTCTGTAAACAATATAACAGCTGAGCAATCGCTGTATGAAGACAGTCAGGTTATTGTGGCTCACCCGAAATTCTTCACTTCCAGTTATTGGTAATTCGCTCCTAAACGTCACTTTAACTAACAAAAACCAATTAAAAACCATTGGCAACAAAATAATAAAAACATGAATGTATGAACTTTTCTTCATTTATCCAAAGTGTATTTAGAATGCGTGTGTGATAAGTATAAATGTATTTCGTTTAGGGTGTTGGAGTTCTATATTTTTTCTTCACAGAACTAGAACGTGTATTTTGATTTACGAGAAGAATACCTCTAGTTAAATTAATTTGAATTTATAGTAAAAGTTTCTTTTTTACGTTTTCACCCACAAATTTAACTTTGTTACATTTTTGGTTGCATTCGATCTAGGAAGGGGACAAGTTTTTTCTTTATCGTACCACTAACTATTCTGCCATTATTCATTAAGGATACCATGTATATATACAGTAAGCTTATATGTTAGTACAATTGTTCACCATTAAACATATTTTATATATATATTTTTTTCATTTTAATACGTAAACAAGGTTTACGTAAACAAACTGTACATTATTCAGACTAGGATGTGTCTGAAGATACAACCAGTTGGCACGACGTGTCAAACAAATAAATCGAAAAGAGAAAGTAATATTATAAAATTAACCCTCCATCACGCTACAAGAATAGGTAAGTTTCAAAAGAAAATGCCCTTAAAAGGACCCTTTGTAAAATCCTTTTCCTTTAACTGAGAATCCATTGGTGTACTTTGATTTGTTTTTTTATTCCTTTCCTAATGCAACATTTTCTTTTCAATTTAATAAGGCTTATTTTAATATAGGGAATAGTATATTGTAATTAATATCATTTATTATATTTTGTATAGAACATATTTCAGCCCTTAATCATGAAATTACCATTCTAAAAAAAAATTCGTTTGTTTATGTACAGTATGGACTTGGCACGAGGAGCAAGGGGACTGAAGAAATCATCTAGTTTTATTTTAAGCTAAATAAATGCAGAAGTACCATTGGTTCATATCTCGCAAAAGATACATTTGTCATTCGAATTAAAATGTGATTATATAAAATGATCACTTATCATTATTACAATTTTATTACTATTTAAATGAGAATCTGCTATTTTAATCCTCGTCATTTGTAAACAACTAAATTTGTAGTATAATTTATCTAATGCTTTTTTAAAAACGTTTAAAGAATATGCAACTGCCCTAATAATAAACTAAAATTTGGTTTATCAAATACTTCGTCAAACGATTTTCTCTGAGCGCTTACGTACAGGTCACTTTTTTCAATTAGGTATGTTATACATAAACTTTACTTGAAAAATATTTATCTGAATTAAAAATATTGATATAACATTATAACACTGTATAGCAAATATACTGTCTTAACTTTCTTAGAGCTCTATTACCTTTGATTGTTAAAAAACTTCACAGAGTTTCAACAGATATGTTGTATTACTGTTAAACCAATCATACCACTAAGTTGTCCTAAGGTGAAATTTAGATTATTTTCATATATGAGACGCCGAGACAGTAATTTCTATAAAGAACTTATAACAATAACATTGTTACTATAACGCGTTTATTCCTCATTTATTCTTTACAAAAGAAACAAGAAATGGTTTTGTTACAAATTTAACAATTATGTTTAAACCCAGATTATATAATATAACTAATTTCTTACAAGGCACAAATGCTCAAGGTGAAATTTGACATAGTATAGTATTTCACCTCACCAAACATTAAAACAATAACTAACTTTCTCCCTAAAAAATATTTGTTTCGAAATATATCAACTGCTCTGTCAGAAAAGCTGTTTATAAGTAACATATAACAGACGTTATTTTACGTAAGATTAGCTAACGTTTATTCTTAAATTATTCTCAGATTTGAGACGTCGACACAATACGTCAGGTATTTTAAGACGAATATGAATGATCGTGGATGACCTGTGTTGTCTTTTAATTAATATCGACTATTCCTTGGAAAAAAATACTTAGACTTTATTAATAGCCCAATAGACAGGGAAACTAAGGGACTTAGCGTCTTACGTGGAATCCGAACCACATAGTCTGATTTTCAAAGTCTGACACTCGTTTTCCACAAAAAATACCCGTACTCAACCAACATGGACATCGAACACTACTTTAAAAGTGTCGACGTTGATAGTAACCTTTTAGCGGACTCTATGTCACTACGTATAAGAGTTGGTGAGTAAGTCAATGCTATTATTGTGCGTGTAATTTCAAAAATGTATGGTAGCTTTTAATATACGACGGTATTCACAACACTTACGTCTCCAGTAGTAACGAGTTTTTATAACTTGATACATTGACCTTTATTCAATTGAATTTATTCTTAAAATTGGTCAAATGATGCTATAATTATTCAGAATAATTGTTACATCTCCGTTGAGGTAGGGGAAAGTGGAATCCGGCAACTCGGCGACTGATGGCATGAAATATCGCACAAACGACACAGTTTGCAGTTTCATATCTATAAACTTTCCTTCCCAGCTGCATCACATGTTACTTTTCAGTGAGGTAGAGGGAAATGGTGTCCAGCAACTCGGTGACTGATGGCATGACATGTTACACACATGACACAGTTAGCAATGTGATACAATTGCTTCGATATCTATAAACGTTCCTTCCCAACCGCATCATATGTTACGTCTCCGTTGACCTATGTGGAAGTGGTGTCCGACAACCTGTTGACTGATGGTAGGACATGTCACATACATGACACAGTTAGCAGTTTGATACAAACGTTCCTTCCCAGCCGCATCATATGTTACGTCTCCGTTGACCTATGTGGAAGTGGTGCCCGACAACCTGTTGACTGATGGTAGGACATGTCACATACATGACACAGTTAGCAGTTTGATACAACTGCTTCGATATCTATGAACGTTCCTTCCAAGCTGCATCATATGTTACGTCTCCGTTGAACTTATTGACTGATGGCATGACATGTCACACACATGACACAGTTAGCAGTTAGATACAACTGCTTCGATATCTATAAACGTTCCTTCCCAGCTGCATCATATGTTACGTCTCCGTTGACCCATGTGGAAGTGGTGTCCGACAACCTATTGACTGATGGTAGGACATGTCACATACATGACACAGTTAGCAGTTTGATACAACTGCTTCGATATCTATGAACGTTCCTTCCTAGCTGCATCATATCTTACGTCTCCGTTGACCTATGTGGAAGTGGTGTTCAGCAACTTATTGACTGATGGCATGACATGTTGCACACATTACAAATATGACGTCCGAAGCGGAGTCGCCAAGTCCCAACACCTACGACTCTACGAGACTCTGCAAGTGATGAAGTGCTGGCAATTCCGAAGGCCAAGGCGATGTGAGCAATTCATTCATGTACCACACACGCATACAATAAAAAGTAAATAAATATAAAATCAACAATACAAATAATAAACACAAGTTAATATTTGTCATGTGACAAAGTATGTCATGGAGAGTTAACTCTTTAGAAAAATTAAAAAAATCTTTTTCGCGTATTATCTATTTTGAAGAAATACTTCAATCATAAAATAATGATAATTCTACTACAAAATAATTATTCTAATAATACAAAAAATGATGATAAAACATTAACATAAGTGTTAAATAACTACATGCTCAAACACAAGTATATACATAATATATATGTCCATAAAAAATTAACTAAGAGATGAATGCCTAAAAAAAACTGAATCGGTTTGTTCAACAAATTATGTTCAGTTTATGTCAATAAATAATATTTGTCACAAAATACAATACGCTACAATACATAAATATCTTATTAATCAATGTAACTACATACAATTTTAAATATCTTTCCCACTTGGTGTGTACGATTCAGCTCGTCCAGAGAAATATCCATCTTGAGCTATCGGTGAAGATCTTCGTCTCATGGTCAGTGTCTTCATCTGAAACTTCAGGAACAATACATTTCTTGAAGTCAGTAACAAGCATTTTAGTGAGTCTTTTTTGGGGAGTTTCAATAAACCCTCTGCTTTCTCGTCACAGTTTTCTATAGCACGCAACTCACTGTTTATCTTAGATACAACTCGCTGAGAAACTTAGTTGGCTGAAGCAGTTGGTTCTCTAGTCCAAACTAACGAGATTAAAACTTTACGGCGAACCTCTTCTTTTACTCCGTAAAATCCTTACGTGTAGGTTACCACCGCCAGACTTAATACGAACAATTTGCGTTTTGAACTAGACTTTATACAAATCTTATAATGAAATATCGACGCAAAATATCCTTGATTATATACGTGTGTATAAAATCAATGATAATAGTAAATAGAACATATGTTCATTAGCTATGTGTATAACAAATATAAACTTCTAAACATAAATATAAATTTCTTTTAAATATAACAAGATTTCTTAGGGTAGAAATTGACTCCAAATTTAGCATCAGCATATTTATAAATTGAACATAGTTGAATCGGTTTTTTTAAAAGGGCGTAAGTCAAGAAATCAAAATTTTTCAGGAGACACAAAAAACTGTATAACCTAGGTCTGTGTGTTAAACCAAGTGTTTTAAAAATTTAACTTCAAAGTATAGGGCAAGATCATGTTGTCATTAAGTTTTATTTTAAAATGTTTATAATTAAAGGCTGCATTAAATCCAGTATGTAATAAAATATCGCCCTTTTAAAATAATAAATTTTTTTGTGGTTAGTTAGGTTATTGAAGTAAAAGTTGACATTTTATGAACTTAAAATGTATTAAAAAAGATGTACGTAATAGATTGTTCTTTAATGCTCTTCCTCTTGGTCGAAATCACTGTCTGGTGCTTCAGGTGCATCAGTGGTAGGCCACTCAAAGATTTCTTCATAAAAATGTGCATGCTCATTAGGGATGTAATGTTTCATTTTAATTATGTCATCTGCCTTATATTTTTTAATAGGCACTTTTCCCTCAGGGTAAGCTGGAAGGCTTGGTGGCAAAACTGGCTCATTACCTTTAGCTAAAAAAAACGTATGGCCACAGAGGCCATTGATAGACGTGTAAGCTTACACATAGCCCTTCAAGGTTTTCTCGTACACAAAGTGAACAAAGTGAAAGAGAGTCGTTATTTGAAAATATACTTTGTTTTCTTTACTTGTTGTTTTTCCCCGTGTTTCTTGAGAGATACAAGATTGCTTGTAATACTGTTGATGCCAAGTTTTAAAATCCAAAATATCTTCAGCGGAAACTTCTTGTACTACTATCTTTTCTGGTCTGTTTGTACAGTGCAATATAATTTCTGTCAATTGATGCACTGTAAATATTCTGTCCTTGGATCTTAAAGCCTTAGAAATTATACCAAAACCCCTATTGCAGGGTAAAAAGCTGTGCCCTCTCACAGGAAAGAACTGTACAACTTTTTCAAATCTTCCTGAGTCAGTCAAATACAAACAGAATCGAGAAAGGGTTTGACTTTTGTTTTGACCTGTACAGTTGTCGCAATACAAATATAACAGTGTATTTGCTAGGAACATACTTCAGGTATTCATTCAAAAATGAGGTAACTTCATTGGGACTTTTTTTGCACAGCCCTTCATGATACAGGAAAATATTAGTTTTATTTTCTTTAATGTTATGTATCCCAAAAACATTCACTGAGAGTTGACGTAAGTAATAAAGTTCCTGTACAGGAAGTTTAGGCAGGCTTATTGTTTTCATAAAATTTGTAATAAAAGTAACACTAACTGATTTTTTATACACTTTATTTAAATGTATCACATTTTGCCGCTAAAAGTAGTTATGTAACTTATGTTGGTAAATAAACCAGAACTATATAAAATAAAATAAACCAGAAAAATAAACCAGTACCCACCCACCCTCCCAGCAGACACATAGATTGACATTTACCCACCCACCCACCCATCAGACACATATATTGACATTTACCCACCCACCCACCCATCAGACACATAGATTGACATTTTTTTTAAAGCAATTAGATCACCGTCATATAATCAAATAGTATCCTAATAACTACATAATTAAGGAAATTTTAGCTCTTGTGAATCATTCCATACGGTCAAGTTATTCATATAAAATATCAGATAAATTTATTTATTCTTAAGATGCCGATCATCAATATATGGGGGGGGGGAATTAAAGTTACTGATTCCATCGAAATCCTGCTGGCTACAGGGTGGCTCCTAATGGGAACTACAATGTTCACAAGTACTCTAGAACCCCGTTCTTTGAAAAAGTTACTAAAAAAAAAAAAAAAATTAAAGTAAACAAAAATAAATAAATATATATATTTCTCGCTGCAAAATAAATTATTGTTCTCTGCAACAGTACTAAAAATTCTCTTCAAAAACACTTTTGGACGCTCTTCACTTCAAAGTTAAAAATGGAGGCCAGAAGGCCAGGATAAAAACTGGAGGGGGGTTACCTCTTTATCCTGAAGGCCGTTGGATGGACTGCGCGAAAAGGGGAAAAATGTGGCAGCCCCTCTGGTTTGCAGAATAGAGGCTAGGCCCAGCCCGTTGGTTCCACGCTGCGCCTCCAGGAAACAGCAGTCAGAAGCCATGCAGATGCCCGTCCATCACACTCCGACCTCGGAACCAGGGCCAGACGATTTTAGCTGCTATACATAACCAACGAATGGAGAAGCCAGAATGGCGAGCAGCCACAGACGACCATGAAACAACGAAAACAAACTCAAAGACACAGAAGTATATACGCAGAGAGGAAGTCTGAGCTATCCGAGATACGAATCGTAACGGCACACTGTGAACCTTTATCTTATGAAACTGCACTTTTACGAAAGGAAAATTAACTTTCTTCGTGAATAAATCATGGGTACAAATACCATTCCTAAGGTTTAAACAACCACATAATTTATATCCATACAAACCCCATGTATCACATACTATTGAGAGGATAATCCTGAGGAACAGATTGCGAAGTTTGTGAAACAACAGATTTATGCAATTTATAACTCAACACTAGCGGGCTTTATGTTGTCAACCGAAAGCCTCTACAGTGTTGATGTGACTATATGTAATCTGGCGTAAGCTTGGATTGATTGGGGTTATCAGACCTTCTCGTTTCTGAGTAATCATGATTATGGTAAATATGGAATATAAGTCTCCCATCCTAATTTCACGTTTTTTTAATATTTTTAACTAGCCAATGTCAAATTAAGAATACGAATACAACGAAAAGTTTCAGCGGAAATATCGATTTTAGAAAAAAAATTATGTCAAATATTAGTATTTACATTGATACTATCGTCATACTAATTTGCAACCTAGCAACTCCCGCACAGACAACTTTACAGGAGAATGGAAAAACGTTCGTAAATTGAAATGAATACTTTCATGGAAGTATGATATTTAATGAAAAGTATGTTTTGAATTATTATGAATACCGTAAATTATGATGTTAAAAAATATTTATGTTTTTAATGTAGTTAAGGGATTTTTTTGAAAGTGTTTTGGAGATAAGTGTTCTCTTATCAAAGAAAATCTCTTTACTCCAAATGCTACAAATATAGCATTTAGACTTAATTAAGTTCAAACCTTTTAAGTCCAACATTCAGAAACGAGCCATTAATTTATACAAATTATAGTACAAATTATATCAATTAAAAAATGGATAACAATTTTAATACTTAATTCATCCAAATACATGTAATTCCAGGTAAAATATATAGATATAAACACCAAGTTCAAGTGACAAACTAAGCACAAAATATTTGGTTGTCTTGGTAATGCTTCAGCAGGGAGGTGCCAGGTTTGCCAATTCATAATAAGTAATGCTCAATGGGGGTTTTCTATATTCAAAACAACAGCTTTCTAAAACTTTTGTGGAGTTACTACTAATTACAGATAGATAGAGAATATTTTTGTGCATCTGTTGGTATTAAAATGGGAAAAAGTGGAGTTACGAGGTTTGCTAATTAGTGTGCAGTTATGTAGCTCCTGAACACGTATGTCGTATATAACATCCATTTCCTCCTACCCCAAATAAAAACTGAGACATTTAACAAAACGGGTTAGATTAAGTTGACAATATGTATTCACGAAAACAACTAGTAAAAATACCTAACCTAACCTAATTGTTTGTGCAATATATCAGTTATTATTCTTCCTATGACTAATTTGATGTTATATTCGTGTTCAGGAGACAAAACTAAACAACATTCATGTAATATACATACTTTTCGGTGTTAAAGTGTCATTTTTTATTTTTTTAGTGGTAATTTCAACCGAAAAATACTGTGTTTGTGAGGTTAGTATGGATTAGTTTAAAAAAAATCATGAAATCAGATGGACCCCTTTATTGAATATTTACCGGAATGTATTCTTTGAGGCTATGATATGTAGTAAAAAGTAATTGTATGTTACCCTTGACATAAAATCAATTATATTAATATCTTAAAATAGTGTACATCTTAAAGTATTACTTGAAATTGATTTGCTTTAAATAAGCTGCTTAAATATTTATTTTTAGTCATGTTTGAGACACAGCTTGTGCGTATTTCAAGACAAATGAATGATCGCTTAGTGTGTGTGTAGTCTTGTTATGAACTAAATTCACCTTCGGAAATAGCCCAATAGCCAGGCCAACTAATGGACCTACAGCTTTACGTGGTTCGAACCACGAAGTAATGGTATGATTTTTGCTTATTGGCAATGATCTGATACTCAGTTCTCCCCCTTTACAATATCCAGACACAAAATATCACCCAACAGTCCGGATATTCTCTCCAGTAGTGTCTACATTGATGGCAACCATTGAGCGGACGCCATGTTGGTATTAAAAGGACCGAGCATTGAACATATGGCCTACAATATATACAGCACTGCGCTACTAGTGTCGACAATAAATTATATTAGATCGCCTGTTTTAAATGTATATTTTTCTGGTTCGTAAAAAAAATATATATTTTTACAACATTTTATATTATAGCAAACAAATCGAGAAGTTTTCAGGACCTTCTCCGTAAATTTACTAACACTACTTTTTTATCGCAATTACGGTTAGGTCAGGTCGGGTTAGATGAGGAAGATAATGGTTGTTGGACATTTACCATCATTAGGCTACGTGAAAAATACCAATCACGACGTTTCGATTTGGTAAAACCCAAATCTTTTTCGAGTGCTAAAAATTAAATTACACAACAAAATTAAACAAACATGTTATAAAACTACGTTCTTAAACTAATAAACTTATCTACATTAATATTATCTACATTTTAACCTAGATGTTGTAATGGGGTCAACAAAATGAACTCCTACTAAATATAAAAAATGTTAACTGGGTGAAATTAATATAACCATTTAGGCGCTGCCAAGATCACGATATCAACGAAAATGTTAAAACACAATTTAATTAATATTCCAATCAGACTGAAATGAGATTGATTACAATAACTAAGCATAAATAAATATATGGTACCTGAAAACACTATTAATTTAAAGTAACATTAAGCATGCACCACAATTTGGGTTTTACCAAATCGAAACGTCATGATTGGTACTTTCACGTAATGATGGCAAATGTCCAACAACATTTGCCTTCCTCATCTGATACTCCGTCATTCACAAATTTCAAAAACAAAGGTTAGGTTAGATTGGGTGGCTACTAAAGATGATCACAAACTGGTAAATGCAATGATTGACCTACCGCTGAATGCGCACTCCATGTGTAAGTTCTTGGAAAGTGAAAAAAAGTAAGTAATGGTAGTGAATTAATGGATAAGATCCCGTTTTCAATATACGTTACAATCTTTATCATTGCGCCGGGAATTGATACAAACAATGTGAGTTAAGCTGCAGGAAATTGGCTGGGGTTAAAGCTTACTTCAAATCTATAAATTAGCTACTTGCTAACTTCTCCATTAAAGAATATGTTTTTCTGTTCACTATCAGTTACTTAGATGAAGATACATAACTAAAAAATATCGTCAGTTTTTGTTGCTGTCTGACGATGCCTACTTCGTAGGCGAAAGGATTCACGCAAATAAAATATTTTATTGAAAATTCAGAGAATTTTAAAATCATTTAAAAGCTTTATTAAGGAAAATCATATTTAGAATAAAATGTATTGTTCATTTTAAGCCCTTTTTACTACTGTTAGGGATTTTAATTTGATATAATTAAATGAAACAAACACTCCAATAATATTAATACATATGTTTTTTGTGAGGATTTTTGGAAACTTAGACATCTCACTCAACTAAATTTACGTATTTATTTGTTATTAATTTAAAGCAGAATATAACATTGTAACGACTCTTTTTGGGATGGAAATAACTCCGCTTTTTAAGCTAAAAACAAATTTTTTCGTTAACTCCGGTCTAGACGTCGAGCGTTGGTTTAGAACAGTTCTCTCTCTCTCTCTCTCTCTCTCTCTCTCTCTCTCTCTCTCTCTCTCTCTCTCTCTCTCTCTCTCTCTCTCTCTCTCTCTCTCTCTCTCTCTCTCTCTCTCTCTCTCTCTCTCTCTCTCTCTCTCTCTCTCTCTCTCTCTCTCTCTCTCTCTCTCTCTCTCTCTCTCTCTCTCTCTCTCTCTCTCTCTCTCTCTCTCTCTCTCTCTCTCTCTCTCTCTCTCTCTCTCTCTCTCTCTCTCTCTCTCTCTCTCTCTCTCTCTCTCTCTCTCTCTCTCTCTCTCTCTCTCTCTCTCTCTCTCTCTCTCTCTCTCTCTCTCTCTCTCTCTCTCTCTCTCTCTCTCTCTCTCTCTCTCTCTCTCTCTCTCTCTCTCTCTCTCTCTCTCTCTCTCTCTCTCTCTCTCTCTCTCTCTCTCTCTCTCTCTCTCTCTCTCTCTCTCTCTCTCTCTCTCTCTCTCTCTCTCTCTCTCTCTCTCTCTCTCTCTCTCTCTCTCTCTCTCTCTCTCTCTCTCTCTCTCTCTCTCTCTCTCTCTCTCTCTCTCTCTCTCTCTCTCTCTCTCTCTCTCTCTCTCTCTCTCTCTCTCTCTCTCTCTCTCTCTCTCTCTCTCTCTCTCTCTCTCTCTCTCTCTCTCTCTCTCTCTCTCTCTCTCTCTCTCTCTCTCTCTCTCTCTCTCTCTCTCTCTCTCTCTCTCTCTCTCTCTCTCTCTCTCTCTCTCTCTCTCTCTCTCTCTCTCTCTCTCTCTCTCTCTCTCTCTCTCTCTCTCTCTCTCTCTCTCTCTCTCTCTCTCTCTCTCTCTCTCTCTCTCTCTCTCTCTCTCTCTCTCTCTCTCTCTCTCTCTCTCTCTCTCTCTCTCTCTCTCTCTCTCTCTCTCTCTCTCTCTCTCTCTCTCTCTCTCTCTCTCTCTCTCTCTCTCTCTCTCTCTCTCTCTCTCTCTCTCTCTCTCTCTCTCTCCCTCTCCCTCCCTCCCTCCTCCGCGTATCCTCAGTTGGATACGCGTGATCCGGTACGAAAATAACAGAGATGATGTTATACAGTTATAAACCGGCCAGGTTACATCATGGATATCATCTCTTAGGTCACGTATCAAGACCAATATAAATTTCATAGAACTATACTATGTCAATTACGACCTTTACAAGTAAAACGTTATTAACTTTATATTAATATAAAGTTAAAAAATTAAGGCTACTTACATATTTTTAGGATGTAATAAAATTCAAACTGAGTACTCTTTTAAACATTTTATTTAAATTATTTCACACAATATGTTTCAACTTAATAGTTATTTTCAAGTGTAAATTAAATTAAGTATATAATAATTCTTTCAATAAAATTGTAAAATAAAATAAAAACATAACAATAAAGAACAAAACCCAAAATCATAAGCACTACAAAGACAATACAACAATAGCTCATAAATTTTACCCTAGAGTACACAATCTAACAGAAATTAAATTCACAGAAGAAGAAAACATATTTTATAGGATAATCATTAAAACACAATATTAATATTGATTTCAAGAAAAATATAATCCAGATGAACTTTTAAATTTACATGTTGCAATCAAAAAACACAGGCACTACAGATCAAGAACCACTACAACACAATTTTATTCATGAACTGAACAAAACAAAATTAAATCCAACCAAATCACTAATACACAAAACATCAACACAAGAAATGAAATTGATAGAATCTATCTCAGATAAGTTAAAAACAACCAACGCTATTATAACAAAAGTAGACAAAGGAAACACAGTTGTCATGATTAAGAAAGAAGATTATTATAAAAAAATTATGGACTTTATCAATGACAATGAATTCATTCAATTCACAATAACAATGGCAATGAACAAATGACACAATAACATGCTGTAAAACTCTATCAAAAGCAGAACAAAATAACCTTAAAATTATCAACCCGAAGGCACCATAAATGATACCCAAAAACACATAAACCCAACATACCAATCAGACCTATAGTTAATTTTCGAAACGCACCAACATACAAATTATGTAAATATACGAACAAAACTGTACAAAATAACATTGTTTGGAATACAAATTATAACATAAGAAATACAACAGATCTCATCAACAAGATTCCCTACATAGATACTGATAACATACACTTACCTAAAAACAGTTTATTTCTTTCATTTGTCATAAAAGACATGTATTCAAACATACCCCTCAAGAAACATTAAAAATTCTAGAAAATGATTTGAAGAAATATGTGAATTGAACAACCAATAAATAAAAGACATCACTACATTAACCAAAATTTGTACAGATCAACATTATTTCCAATTTAATACAACATACTACAAACAGGCACATGGTCTAGCAATGAGTTCCCCATTATCAGGTCTTCTCTCAAATATATTTATACACAATCTGGAAGAAAATAAAATAATCCACCCATCCAGAAATAATCCACCCATCCTGTTCAGAAACAAAACTATATACTGGTACCGATATGTTGACGACATTATTTGTTTACTTGATGGAAACTTGGAAGAAAGTAATGATTTTTTATCTTATTTGAATTCTATGTTCCCCAAAATACAATTCACTAAAGAAGCTCAAAATGATAAAATCAATTATTTAGATCTATCAATTACCAAAACCAACAATAAACATTCATTCAACATCTACAGAAAACCTACACAAACCGACCTTATAATCACATATAATCATCTACATGTAATCATCCCGGGCAATACAAATTATCAGCTTTCCATTTTATGATAAATCGTCTGATAAACATACCAATGAACGAGAAACACTTCAATAAAGAAAAAAATATAATAAAATATTTGGCAATAAAAAACTGATACAAACCAAACACGATTGACAAACTAATAAGAAAAAAAGAAGAAAAGAAATAACACCTCAACAAATCAAGACCCAAAGAAGATAACATTTATAAATGTACAATATAACACAAGCCTAAACAAAGCTATTTGAAAAACCTTTCAAAATACAAATTACAAACTAAGTTTCTCAACACCTAACCACACATTTAAAATGTTAGATAAAAAATCTCAAAAAGAACACAATAATGACAACATCTACAACAAAGCAGGTATTTACCAAATTAATTGTACAGACTGTGACAAATTCTACCTTGGACAAACTGGAAGACCATAAAAAAACCCCTTTCAAGAACACACACAAGCTCTCAGAAGCTATAAAACAACTACAATGAAATCCACCTTCTCCAAACTCTTGCTCACTACAGACCACAAATACAAAAAAATTGGAGAAAACATGAAAATATTACATTTTATGAAAAAGGACAAGAAAATGAATGAAACAGAAGAATTACATATATATTTAGTACAACAAGAAAATCCAGTGAACATATTGAACACACAAATCAATTATACAAACCCAGTTTATGGTAAGATTCGAGACATTCAAAAATATTATTAAAAAATATCTCCAACTTATCAATATTCATAAATATTTATAAAAACAACATGTTTTACAATTTTATTTAAACAATTATTATATAATTAATTTAATTATTTAATTTACACTTGAAAATGACTATTAAGTTGAAACATGTGTGAAATAATTAAAATAAAAATGTTAAAAAGGGTATTAAGTTTGAATTTTATTAAATCCTAAATATATATATGTATATAGTATATGATTGTTTGTCAGCTACCATTTTTTAAGTTTAAAATTATAAAAGTTGTGTTTAACATGGAAAAACTCCAAAAGTCACTAGGTATTAATAGAAACAAAAATCTTGTCACGGAGCTAAATCCAATTCGTCAAGCCATTTAAGACCTGCCTCACTGATTCTATTTATGCTAGCTAATCCCTCCGTAAAACAACTTAATGGTCACTCTGCAACTATGTGATCTATTGTTTGGATAGACACTCCACAATCACACAACTGATCTACTGTCAATCCCCTTGTATTTCCAGTAGTTACATCTACCCACTTCGGAACCGGGAGATGAAGTTGTTAGCGTCCATAGAAAACCTGTTAAGCTGTACGTACCCCCTACGTAGTTCTAAATGAGCAACAAACCTGGTAGCTGGACCGTCACAAATTTGTGTGATCTACCAGCTATGACAGCTACCATTAAAGAAATACAATCGTCAAAAAAACGACAATGTTCATTGGATAGGCTACAATTCAATTATGATTCCAAAAATGATATGTTTATGATAATATGATTACAAAAATGACCATGAGAAAAGACAACAAGAAGAGACTAAAAATTTAAAAACAAAATTAAATATTTATGTAAAAAAGAATATAAATCCATCAAAAAAATTGTTACAAACGTGTATTTGTAATGAATAAATGTGGATTAGAAAGTAACACAATAAAAACGGATCTTCTAAATGTTCAACATAATTGAAATATTTACTCGGAAATCCAAAAGATAAAAGTAAAAGAAGATAAATTATGAGTATATAAAATTGAATTTGGTAATTCTTAAAAAACATACATTGGTGAAATCAAAAGAAAAATTGTAATACGAACGACAGAGCTGAAATCCTATTTTAGAAGATAATATCTTCTAATATGGGGATACTTCTTATGCTGAAATCCCCATAAGAACTAGTTGCTTATGAAAGCTGATATAGTCAAAAATAATATCTATATATATATATTTTATAACAAACTAGTACTTTTTGATTATTCACAGTATTATTTTTAATTTATATAATATACTGTTCACTTCTTTTTCATTAAGTTATTTTGTGTTTTGTCTGATGAAGTTCCTATCAATAGCAAAAAGCACAGTCGAACTTCATTGAGCAAATCTCCATGTTCCATTTTATTTAGCTTCATTAGTGAAATATCTTTCAATATTACTTCTTCTATTCAAAATAATAAATTAACGAAAGCTGGTGAGCCACAGGATCTTTTTCTAAAAAAAGTCCATTTCGTTTCTGTAAACAAAACAGAAAAGTTAATAATGTCCCCTCGATATCTTTGATCTCACTGCAAGTATTTTATTTTCAGTTTGAAGTAGTTTTAACTCACGGAAATAATTTTTCAAAACGAATATTTCTCATGGAAAACCAAAATTTTTGTATTTTTAGAATATTGTTGGTACTGATTTGTAGTAAATTGATTGTTAGTAGTAATTTCCACATCAATTTTGTATCATAAATCCTAAGACAACTTATTGAATCAGCTGTTATATTTATTCTGAGATGTATTGAAAACTAGATACATATTTGTCAACAGACATGTTTTGAATATTAAAAATGGTATTTCACTAAATTATCCGATATAATAGTTAGGTCATGAAAGATGAACTATGAAAATATATATTTCAATTCAAAAGAAATTTTATTTTCCATGAATACAGTACATTCAAAATATAAAAGCATAAAATAATATAAAGTACAATATGAAGAAAGTGATATTACAAAAACAAATACATAATGATACAGAGATAAATTAGGGAACCCAAAATCGTGTTGTGGATCATTTCACAATACATAAAAACACTCAAGAGAGTGGAGTGAGTGGCGTTGTAAAAATAACAAAATAGGGGCTTGTGTGTGCGTGCGTGTAATTAACATATCTAATTAAAATATAAAAACAAATTGACTTTCAATACATAATGAAACGGCATCGTCCCAACGATACATATGATAAACATGACTACCATGTACAATGTATACAAAAGATGAGACAAACAAAAATATATCATAAAATAATATTCCGTTTGATGTTAGTCTATTTGTGTCCTTTGATGTTACTTTTAAATATATGTGGTATTTCTGTTACCACAGTAATTTTTGCATCATGTATTATACTAAAAAAATTATATAACAAATCATAAAAACGTTTTCATTTATATATTTGTAAATAAAATGTTCAAGAAGTCTAGCTCTGTACGGTAGGCATTTTTACGATAGTTATCAACTTGGAAATAAATAACGACTGTCCATTTATCTCTACAAAGGACATATGTAAAATGTTATCCACAACAATATAACGAGGGGTTCCCTGTTTGGGTTACAAATGTAACGAACATAAGGCGCTTATCTTCTAAACATTTAAAACGTGTTTAACAAAACCTTTGTTTTATGGTGAGAACTGTGATCTTGACAAAAATAGGTATAAGAGCAATTATATATGTAATATAATGAGATCTTTAATTGTTGTTTTACACAACTATATGAATTTTACACACAAACTATATGAGTTGTACTACTTTTTGAGTGAGTAAAAACTTAAATAAAAATTCAGTTAAACAAGTAGCTGTTGAAATTGTTATTTGACATAGTAATAATTTATTTCCTCAAAGTATCAACGAACAATGAAAAGTGTAACCGCACAAATAATATTCTTAACGATTTATGTTTTTTACTACTTAAAATAAATAATTTTTACTTTTTAAATAGTATATACTCATCATATGACTTACAATTATTCTTGAGAAACCCGAAATTCTTAGCTCAGTTAAAAACTGTCCATTGTATTCTTGTACATAATAATATAGATTTTCTTATAAGGAGATTTTTGTTATAAATGTATTATATAATTGCGTATAGTGTTGTCTTGTATAACACCAAAAATATCTTGGAGAAACACACAAATACCTAAATCTGCAAGCTCTTTTAAATCTCGTTTTAAACTAAATAACATTTCATTTAATCTTTAGAAACAAAACTTTTTCGCACAGCGTTTAAAGAAGAATAATTGACAATGTTTAAATTTTTAACTGACGATATTCTTACACATATCGAGCATATATAACAACCGTAAGTTACAGAGAGATATTGACGATGAATATAAGTGAAGCCTTGACAATAAAATGCATTTTAATATTTATAAATGTTTCTTAGTTTCTTTTTGTAGGTTAGAATATACGGATTTCAACTATTTAATTGATGGGGCAAATATTTCAAGGGTCAATCAAATAAAGGATCTTAAGGGTGTTTTTGGACTCACAATTATCTTAATTTACATACAGAAAATGTGTGTCTGCTGCAAATAAGGTTTTAGTATTTATTTTTAAACAGTAAACGAATTTTAAAAATTTAACAACTTTGATAACATTATTTAAGTCCTTGGTTAGGTCGAGTTTGGAGAGTACATCACTTCGTAAGTTATATGGAGCCCAATCCATATAACTTATGTAGACAGCTTGGAGAAAATACAAAACCGATTTTTACGCTACTTATTTTTTTGGAAATTAATATTTACACCTTTTTAGTTTCTTATGATAAGGTTATGCGTCTGTTTTGGGTTTGGGAGTCTAAAACTGAGGAGGCATGTTTTGGAACTCATGTTTCTGTACATGTTGGTCAGAGGAATAGACGACTCGGCCAGTCTGAGTGCCATTACATTCAGGGTACCAAATGTTAACAGCAGAAATAAGCTAATATTTAATTTACCCTATTGCCGAACAGTCATGCATTCTTCCTCGCCGCTGTTGCGGATGACGATGTCATATAACCCAATTACAAACAATGATAAAGATATTTTAAATGACGCTATTACAACTTTCAAGAAGATGCGCATGTGTTATTTATCGTGATTCTATTGTAATTTAAAATAACTATTGAATTTGTTTTGTATATATTTGTTTGTATTATTATTTTGTATACATATATTTTTGTTGAAGTCATGAATTTGCTAAATGAATAGCTTGATCTAGTTTTCTGAATAACTTATATAAATTATTTTATTCTTGTGTTTGTTTTTTAAAAATTATTTCATTGTTATGTGTGATTATATAATTTATTTGATTGTTATATTTCTTGTTGTAAGGTATAGTTTCTATTTTTATATTAATTTGGTGGCTAATAGAGTTTTATAAAGAAGAAGACCCACAATGGACACTTTTACTTAGCAATACTGTTTTCATTGTAATTGGGTTTATCTAGTTATGAATCAAGTAAATAAATAAATATATAACTAACCAATAAATGCAATTTAATGTTTACACCAAACTCTAAAGGATGGTATGTTTTTCAGTGAAATGAAATGAAGTGAATTTATAAAACAACAGATAATAGTGTAAATAGTATTTTATTTGTTCCTCTACGAACTGAAACCGGTATAGTATGCCAATAGTTTTAATCTTCTGTATGAATTTATAGTATCTGGATGATTTTGATAAATTACAGCACAGCGCTAAGTATATTTTAAAATTTATCGAAGTTTTCTGCATCAGTAATGTTGATTTTAGGCCTTGAAAATTTAACGAATTTATTTATAATTGATACAAATTTTAGCACAAGCAATTCTTTCGGGTTTCATATAATTTAAAGCACCTATCTACACAATAAAAGTCGTAAATTCTAATTTGGTTAGTCTGATTTTACTCGAGCAGAAGTTTTGTAAATTTATGCAGTTTTGTAAAAATGCAGAAGAATTTGCAGAATATGATTTATATTGTGTTATGAAATAAATAAATGTATTATTCAAAATAAATATTAGAGTTAAAAGTAATAGAATTTTCAGAAGAGAGTTTTATTTTTATCATCAACTAAATTGCGAACGTTATATGGAATTTAAGCTGGATAAAAAATGTTTATCTTTAATTTAAACAAAAATTAACGCCATAACCTGTATATATAAGCAAACGCAAAAGAAATAATGTTAGTAATTGGAAATTCGTGACTCCGATTTCACTGTTTAATCTACATTTAGTTTATTATTAACTAGCTGACAGTCCTTGCTTCGCTACATGGTGGTTCTCTACGTTTGCTTAACCTTCCCACTGTGGTTCTCTCTAAACGATCATATCAATATAACGACTCAGCCTGCTGCCTTTCTCATAGATAACAAAGTTTTATAGCCTAGAATCTCCTATAAGTCTCCTTTAGGAGGATGTAAAGGGGGAACTGACCTTAAAGATTTCGCAATGAAATCAAAATTAGCTAAGCTTTTTATGGTTTTTATCAGCTATTGTAAATAAATCATTAAATGATATGAATGCCAACGGCACACTCTGATGGAAAAGATTAATACGTCGAGGGGCTGTTTATACCCTTTAGGGAATTTCCAAAAATCCTTTCGTAGTGGTTTCTCAATATTTCAAAACTCAAATTTCCTCAACATTTCATCAAAATCTGTTCAGAAGTTCCAGATGTTTCGTGATGCGTGAGAACATCATTTTTGGATTTTATATATTAGGATTACAAAGATAAATAATATTTAGATAGTACAATTAAAGCATATAGCCAAACCAACGTGGTTTTATTGTTCATGAGCAATCCCAGAACAGTAACTAACTCTGGGGAAACCCTGGTTACTGATTGCATTACGTTCATTGGAAGAATTCCATCGAGGTTCACTAGAATCTAGTTCCAATTATTATTCCATTCGCAATGCAATTTTGTAGTTTATGATGTGGACGTAAGTGACATTTTTAACTTAAAAATAGTTCACCTTTTCATAAGATTTATAAAGTATTTTATAAATATCGTAAAGTATTTAAAAATTATAAAAATAAATGCTGAATTGAAATATGTAACAAAAATATGACTAATATCAATTGTAGTTTGTAATTACTAGATATATTTTGGTTGGTTAGTATTAATGTAATTAAAGTATCAAATGACATTTGTATGATATATAATAAAAGCCATACAAATATGAGTAAGGAAAACATTATATTTAATTCTCAAAACAATGTAAGATCATTTTTATTAATAGCAGTGAAACGAGTGTGGTGAAACAGGGAAAGTTTGTGTTTTATTTCAAGTAATCTTACATGATGAATGTCAAGATTAGAGATTTCTTTTAGTTACTGTATTTTTTGGCTGAAAGATTAAGTTGTACAACTCTTAAACAAAGCAAGATAAGAAACTATTCCACAATACAGTATTTTATCATTAGTTGAAATAGTTTTAATAAGATCTCTATACTAACCTTAGATCATTCTTTTGAATTTGTTGAAACTTAGTTCATATTATTCATATAAAAAACGTACCATGAGGGCTTCCCACACCCTTCGGGGTGAAAATTTGAAAGAATTAAGACCTTATTGCATAACTACAAACAGAGGCAAATTTTGTTGACACCTGAACCGTCTAAACTGGCCAACAAATAAGGAAGGTGTTGCGTTGACAAAAACGATATCACGTATCATATATAAGGATGATTTGACAATCAATGGACAGGATAGGAAATAAAAAGTAACTACGGTATGAAAGTATTTTAATTTAAGTATTGAATGTAAAGAGGGTTAGAGAAACTCTTTGAATGTATACTAGTGATAAAAATATTAGGTGCAGCTTAAAGAGCCAAAATATTTCATTAAGGGACGTATATTTCCACATAGTGTGTAATTTCCATCAGAAGAGGTCTTAACTAGAAATGTTTGTTGTTATCGATTAGACAACAATGAGAGGTTCATTTTTGAAGTAGGACAAGTACCTGGAGAGCAGGAGATTTCCCATACAGACCTGCACCCTCTGAAGTGTTGCAGTCGACCGAACAGTTTCCCGATTGTACCAAGGAGGAATTAAACCATGTAATATATTTGAAATTTATATTTATATAAAAAAAAAAAAAAAAAAAAAAAAAAAACAATAATAATACTATAGTTTGTTAGTTCTGAAAAGGGCTTTAGTAACTTTTACAAAATATGTTCTTCAGTCTCCTAACAAAACATGACATTTAAAATACTGTATACTTTGCATGTAATAACATGATTGTATGTATATGACTGCTATGTTATAATTTACATCAGCTGTAATGTATCATTATTAAAAAAAAAAAAACATCTATACTGTATACTTAGTAAATTGTTGTTTTCATTTTATCAAAAAGGGAACAGTAAATTTTCGTTTAGCAAAAAAATAGTGATTTTATTTTCATACAAAAAAGATAGCATTTAATATTTAAGTTAATTTGGTAGGTTAGACAAAGATTGTTGTAATTTTACCATCATTCGTGAAGGAACCTTACACGACGTTTCCTCTTGGTACAATCCAAGTATTATTCTAAATAGTGGTAAATCTAAATTACATCTAATTAATCTACGACATTCTTGGACTAAGTCGAAACGCTTTGTTGGATTTGTCATAAAATCACGGTAAAAGTAAACAATCCTTTTATACCCCATCATTACTAGATTTAATTAATATACTTGGATAATTAAAAATAATGTTCAATATTACAGTCACCTGATAGTGACTCTGTAGCAAGCACCTTGTAATGTAGGTACTATGGGCTACTGAATCATGTATCCTTGCAATCCTCTCCGAGAGCCCTTTGTAATGTATTTATACGGTTCTCCCCAGGGAAATACATTCACACTCTCATGTTTACCATTGTCACTCAGCCTTCACGTGTGCTCCGAGCCAAGACATTGATCATGAGGATAAACAACCATAAGTTAAGCGTTAAAGGAAACACGTGATACATAATAATAAATCATTAACTCATAAGGACACAATTTAATAAATAAAATCTTAATGTGTTTAATCCAAAAACGATGAAACGATGTATCGATTTTACTTTAGAGTGATTCTCGGCAAGTGCTGGAACTACGAGGAGGTTTGACTGCTATGACCAATGACTTGACGATATTAGTCAGCTGTAACTATAACTACGCTTTACTATCTTGCATATTTATCACAGTTCAGTTATTTATCTACAATATTTTGATAAATTTCTAATTTTACTATGTACATTTTGTAAACAAAATTTATTATTGTATATTTTCTTATTATTGATAGTGTCTTATATATTCGTATTTCATTTTGTTTAATATAGCTGTAGTTTTCCCATTGTGGCGTGCACTTGGCAACATTGCATGCCAGAGCTTCACTAAATTCTCACCAAATGTGGTCATGTCAAGTTTTAATTAAATCAAGTATTGTAATTAACTGTAAGGTTTTGTAAAAAGGGACAATTGAGGTGTTAAATTACACACTAAAAAGCTTACACCTGACAAAACGAGACACATTTCGTCTGTTTAGTGAACACGCTAGTTAGCCTTCGCTTGTAGTCTATGTCTACTTCATTCATGCCGTTGAGACACATTTCGTCTGTTTAGTGAACACGCTAGTTAGCCTTCACTTGTAGTCTATGTCTACTTCATTCATGCCATTGAGACACATTTCGTCTGTTTAGTGAACCCGCTAGTTAGCCTTCACTTGTAGTCTATGTCTACTTCATTCATGCCGTTGAGACACATTTCGTCTGTTTAGTGAACACGCTAGTTAGCCTTCACTTGTAGTCTATGTCTACTTCATTCATGCCATTGAGACACATTTCGTCTGTTTAGTGAACACGCTAGTTAGCCTTCACTTGTAGTCTATGTCTACTTCATTCATGCCATTGAGACACATTTCGTCTGTTTAGTGAACACGCTAGTTAGCCTTCGCTTGTAGTCTATGTCTACTTCATTCATGCCGTTGAGACACATTTCGTCTGTTTAGTGAACACGCTAGTTAGCCTTCACTTGTAGTCTATGTCTACTTCATTCATGCCGTTGAGACACATTTCGTCTGTTTAGTGAACACGCTAGTTAGCCTTCACTTGTAGTCTATGTCTACTTCATTCATGCCGTTGAGACACATTTCGTCTGTTTAGTGAACACGCTAGTTAGCCTTCGCTTGTAGTCAGTCTATGTCTACTTCATTCATGCCGTTGAGACACATTTCGTCTGTTTAGTGAACCCGCTAGTTAGCCTTCACTTGTAGTCTATGTCTACTTCATTCATGCCGTTGAGACACATTTCGTCTGTTTAGTGAACACGCTAGTTAGCCTTCACTTGTAGTCTATGTCTACTTCATTCATGCCATTGAGACACATTTCGTCTGTTTAGTGAACACGCTAGTTAGCCTTCACTTGTAGTCTATGTCTACTTCATTCATGCCATTGAGACACATTTCGTCTGTTTAGTGAACACGCTAGTTAGCCTTCGCTTGTAGTCTATGTCTACGTATGTTACTTCATTCATGCCATTGAGACACATTTCGTCTGTTTAGTGAACCCGCTAGTTAGCCTTCGCTTGTAGTCTATGTCTACGTATGTTACTTCATTCATGCCATTGAGACACATTTTGCCTGTTTAGTGAACACGCTAGTTAGCCTTCGCTTCTAGTCTATGTCTTACTTCATTCATGCCACTTTTCAACTGATACCAACAACAGGCATTCATGAGAATGAGATCCCCTACCTAAGAGTTTGCTTCCAGAGTTCGCTTAGCTCCAGATCATGCAGTCTTCGGTTTTATCAGTATTTTATTTCTTCTGTCCTGCAAACGGTAACATTATCTCGTGTGGAGACAGTGAATGAATTCAAAAGGTTCAAAACTCCACAATTCGACTTATTTTCAATTTTGGGTCGGTTTGATCGTGTTTCTCTTTTTAAATAAATAAATAAATGTTTTATTTCATGAAACAATATACAAATATTGCATAGAAATCGTCAAGTTTGTAAAGAAATTCATTAAGTTATATATATAAAAAAAAACATTCACTCAATACATAGTCACATTCATACTTACAATAGTCAAATCATTCATTCGTTTGAACTAATCCACTCCAGCACCTACGTCAGTCAGCCAATCACTAGGTCTCCCATTGGTGTGCCAAAAACTCATCTGTGCTGTAAAACGCTTCCGATATCAAGGCAGCTTTCAGACGAGTTTTGAACGCCTTCAGCGTCGGGGCACTTTAAATTGCGTTCGGTAATTTGTTGACAAAACGAGCACCCGCGTGTGAGGGCAAGCGCTCGTAAGCTACCATCCTGTGTCTTCCAGTACGGTGGTTGTCCCTGCCCTTTTTCGGAATGATGTCGGTCTACTACCAATGAAGGAGGCAGGATACTAACTTCCTGCATGATTCACAGAGTACTCTGTCACACAGTGAGCCACAGGCTGTTGTACCAGGTAGAGGTCTCGCAACTCTCTGTGGATGTTTACTCCAATTTCTAAAAGTAAGGTTAAAAGTTGGGAGACTTAGTTTCTCATACTTCGGTTCCAAGTTTTACAATGACCTCCCCTTGACCTTAAAATCGTACTCATTAGGCTCTTTAAGGAGTAAAGTAAAATCTTTGAAAATCATTAGTATGTAACATGTTATTGTAATTTTAATGGTTATGCACTTGATTGTAAATATATGTTTATAAATTAATATACCTATGTAATTATTTTTAATATGTATTTTTGTAGTATTTAAGACTGGCTTGAGTTGTTCTGCAAAACAGTTGTTCTGAGAAACATTTGGAAATAAAAAGGCATTTTTGATTTGATGAGGTATACAAGTGAACATTCAAACTTTTCGTTGGCTAGGATGACGTGAATTCTTCTAGTCTCCTATTTATACATTCAAACTTTTCGTTGGCTAGGATGACGTGAATTCTTCTAGTCTCCTATTTATACATTCAAACTTTTCGTTGGCTAGGATGACGTGAATTCTTCTAGTCTCCTATTTATACATTCAAAATTTTCGTTGGCTAGGATGACGTGAATTCTTCTAGTCTCCTATTTATACATTTATACTTTCACGATTTATTCAATTAAATAGATAAAAATCGTCTAATAGTACGAACAGTTACTCACTATCAAAATATAAAATTTCATCTATATAAATGTAAATATATGTAATATCGCACATTTATAACCTGTTTATTTAATAAAAGTTAAATGATGTTTTAATTTATCAAGTGTATTTAGGGCTCTAACACTTAACCTAACATGGAAACAACAATACAGCAGCTGATAATGATTAGGAATTTTTTCAGATCATGGTTGCCATAAGATAATGCAGGAAACGATTCAAGAGGTAACTTATGTTTATAAAAAAAATTTCTAATTTTCTACGAAATAACAGAGAAGAAATAATCAGATCTCGCTTTATTAGGACCACAGCGAACGCCTTTGACAGTTATAAATAGACTTCAACTAATGTGTATCTTTTCAAGTTTTAACACATCGTTCGTTTTAAATAAATAAAAATATTCTTTACGGTCTTAATGCATTCTTTTTCTGTATTATATCACGTTTAGTCTGTGAGTGTTTTACTGTGGGTTCCTTTCCATTTTTAGAGAGGAAATTAATTTAAAATGAGGAATAATAAGAGTTGATTAATTCACCAGCCGAGCAAGTAATTATGTACGAACAAAAGTTGAGCAACAAACCTACTATAACTTATAAATAATTGTATCTCTCAAACTGAATGCTATAGTTGTAATAAATATTTTTTAATATAGACGAAAAGCTGATTTTAACATAACGATGTGTAATTACAATGTATTTTAAATATCAAACTCTTATGACTCGGTAATTAATTTACTATCATGTATCACGTGTTTCTTTTAACTTTTACCTTACAATTCAGTTAACCTCATAATCGATATTTGGCTCGGAGCACACGTGAAGGGTGAGTGACAACGATAACATGTGTGAATGTATTTCCCTGGGGAGAACCGTATAAATACATTACAAAGGGCTCTCGGAGATGATTGCAAGGATACATGATTCAGTAGCCCCTAGTACATTACAAGTTTCCTGCCACTATCAGGAGACTATAATATTGAACATTTTTTTAACTATCCATCTATATTAAATATTAACTATAATTGTATTTTCCGTACCAGAAACTGAGTTTTGTTCATAAAATCTCTCATTTTTAGCTAAACTACAGAGAAGAACTATGTAGAGGTTCGTCCAATAGTACGCTAAACGTGTGTCGAGTATTTTTTTCTCTAGTTTGTCGTGAGATGACAGGGCCAGCGCCTTGTCAGTCCTTCCCTAGTTCCCTCCAAATCCACGAGGATAAACGTAGTAACCATCACTACATATGTATAAAATTGTACAATAGTTGTAATCTAGTTATAAATGACAATGAGGCTTTCGTTACGGCCATAAGAAAGCGATCTCTGTTTATTTATTCTCTGTGTCTAAACGGAAACGTATAACTAGCAATTTTAATAAATATTCAATATAAACGTTTATTAGTGAAAAACTGAAAAAAAACTTGTTCTGTACTACTTACTCAAAAAAATATCAGAATAACGGAACATTTTTATTCATTTCATTTTTTGTATTCATTTTATTCATATATATATTACAGTAGAACTTAATTCGAAAATCAAGGGAAAAGCAATTTATTTCGTACTATAGGATGTTTGAATTATCGAGAGGTCGAATTATAGAGGTGATAACTTTACTGTAACGTATCCTAACACATAAAAAACATTTAGATTACTGTTACAACATCATTTTCCTTACCACCTTGAAATTTTTCATTTTTAGTATTAAGTGTTTGATCAGGGAGACATTGATAGAACAAGGCTGTTTCGTCTGCGTAAAAATATGCCTTGTAGCATTATTTTTAGTTCATCTTTCCAGTGGCTTTACACACGCGATCGCCACACACCTTACGAGAAATTGTGAAACGCACATCGGTAACGAATCAAAACAGACCACACGGATCACCGGACGACAATGACTAATGGGTCAACTCGGGTGGAAACTGCGTACAGTATACGCACTAGTTCATGTTTCAACGGGCTTGTTTTTGTCCTCATTTCGAATTTCAGAGGCTTTCGGCATCTCAGTTGTAGAGGCTAACTTTTTAGCCTCGAATTTTAGAGGTAAGGCTTCGAATTGCAGCAAAAAAATTCGAATTCTAGAGGCCCGGCTGTACATACATTCGAAATCTAGAGCCTAAATTGTGCAGTAAATCCCTTCAAACTATCGGAATTTTTTCTCCTTATTTTACAGGGTTTCTCAAGGGAATAGATAGATAATACAAATTGAAGAAGTTTTCGAATTACCGAGGTTCGTATTAGCGAGGTTCTACTGTACGTAGTGTATTTCGTCGTTGTTACCATAGGCAATCGGGAAGTTAATTGGTCGACTCCAACACTTCAGTGGTCTATTTTGGGAATCTCCTGCACTCAGGCACTTGTCCTACTTCAACAATGAACCTCTTATTGTTGTCAAATCGATAACAACCCACGTTGCTGGATAAGACCTCTTAAGAGGGAAATTACACTCTATGTGGAAATATATAGACCATATATCCCCTTTAACTGTACCTAGTATTTGTATTAAACAGTGCTCATTATCCATCTTTACCACCATTTATGATGCAATAAATTAATAAAATACTTGCTTATCTTTTATTACCTATCCTGCATTTGTCAAATCATATTCAATTTGTAAATAACAACTATATTACGCATACTCTAAAGACTTCTGTTTACATTAACTTTTCTACCGACAACAATAGTCATAAATGCATTTACATGAAAATTGGAAAATAACGAAAGAGGGTTAGAAAACAGGCTTTTGGATAAAATCCAAGATTAATAATTGGATTTTTTGCTGCTGTCTTATGTAGGTGTCCTTAGCCAAGTATATTATACACTATTCAAATGTCGTGTGACACTGTAATTACATTAATAGTAAGCAACCAAAATATATTTATTAATTACAATCTAGTTTTTATGCATCTTTTATTTTTATAAATTTTAAATACAGATGCTTTATTTATAAAATATCTTAGAACATCCTGGAATAATTATGTATGTATAATAAAGACTTCTTGCACATATGTTAGTAGCGATAAAGAACGGTGAGCAATTTTAATTTAATAAATGTCACTCACATCCAAATCCTCAACTACAGAATCTCATTGTGAATGGAATAATAAATTGGAACTAGATTATAGTGAACCTCGATGGCATTCTTTCAATAAATGTAATGCAATCTGTAACCAGGTTTCCCCAGAGTTAGTTACAGGGGGCTTTTACTGTAAGCTTTAATTTTACTAACTAAAGTACAAAATGGTGTCTGTTTAAAATCTTAGAAGTGCGGTTTGCGGTATTCTTCTTTCCTTGACCAGCCCGTTCAAATGGTGGCACTCGAGGTGCGACATGGACTACCTGTGTTAATCCCAGCGACCCAAAGGGCCATAAAACTGGCACTCGAGGTGCGACATGCCACCTCAGGTAGCCCGGCGAAGGGTTGCGGGGTTGTAGACGCGCTCTCTCTCTGTGTCCATAAATATATATATATATATATTTTATATATATACATACAAAATGGGACCTACGTTACTAGGATAATCACACCATTTCAATAACTAGTGTAATTAAATACAGACTTTCACACTTAAAAGGAATCATTATTTTCCGGAAATACAATTATTTTTATTTCAATAAAAAGTAGTAGAACTATAATTTTTTCTGGACACTCCGATCTGCTTTACATAGCTAAATAGATTATGCCAGTTATTAGCTAACCTAACCTAACCTTTTTTTTTAGCAACCTATCAACCAAATTTTTAAACTATTTGACGCCGTTAAACATTTTTATTGTAATACATTTCTTTGTTTAAGTTAAACTATAAATTGTCATTGAGCGATGATTAATTATTGAATCATCGTTAATCATGTGTCTCATTGTATGGCTGTAGTTTTCAGATAATTTTATCACTGTAAATATATCAACTATTAGCCGCCAGACCAACACGGCCACACTGCTAGCCGAAGCGCCATGTCGCACCTCGAGTGTTAGTTTTGGGTTCTCTTTCGCTGCATGTCGCACCTCGAGTGTCCAATTATGACCCTCAGGTAGTCCATGTCGCACCTCGGGTGCCCCCGTTCAAATGATGGGCATATCGATCTATGCTTTCATTAAAAGTGTTCTACTGACTCCTCATGTACCGTTCCCATAGAAGAATATCATGACACTGAGAACATATTAAAGTAGGTGTTTGTGTACAGTAATCATGTGTGAAGTTTTGTAGCTTCATCTGATATGGTTACAATAAAATTAAGCGATTCTTGAACTTGAACATAAGATCAGTATTGAACATTTTGAGAGCCACCATTTTCTCTAGGATTAAAATGTTGCTGTCTAATTTGCGACACGATCTTCTACTAATTGAGACATTAAACATGTTATGCACATTGACCTATGCTTACATTTAAAATTATCTACTGACTTTGTGGGCCGTCCTCTATTGGAGGTAGAGAGTCAATAAGAACGTTAAAAACTTTGTTTTAAGTTACCAGTTTCATTAGTTAAGTTTTAACTTCTAGCCCAATAAAATTATTAAAATGTCTAGACTTTTACCAAACCCTATATTTAATTCATTGTACTACAAAATATTAAGTAGAATTAGAATGTATAATTCGTCTGAACTGACGTGAACAACCCTACAGTGGTAAATAGTTGTTTACTGAGACGCCTAAATGATATGAGGTTGTTTACTGAGACCTTTCAGTGGCATGAACTTGTTTACTGAGACCCTACTGTGATATGATGTTGTTTACGGAGACTCTACAGTGATATGAGGTTGTTTAACAGGACCCTACAGTGGTATGAGGTTGTTTATTGAGACCCTACAGTGGTATGAGGTTGTTTACTGAGACCCTAAAGTAGTATGAGGTTGTTTACTGAGACCTTACAGTAGTACGAAGTTGTTTACTAAGACTCTACAGTAATATGAGGTTGTTTACTAAGACCCTACATAGTATGCGGTTGTTTACTGAGACTCTACAGTAGTATGAGGTTGTTTACTAAGACCCTACAGGGGTATGAGGTTGTTTACTGAGCCCTACAGTGGTATGAGGTTGTTTACTAAGACCCTACAGTGGTATGATGTTGTTTACTGAGACTCTACAGTGGTGTGAGGTTGTTTACTGGGCCCTAGTGGTATGAGGTTGTTTACTGAGACTCTACAGTAGTATGAGGTTGTTTACTAAGACCCTACAGTGGTATGAGGTTGTTTACTGAGCCCTACAGTGGTATGACATTGTTTTTTTAGGTCCTACAGTGGTATGCGGTTGTTTACTGAGACCCTACAGTATGAGGTTGTTTACTAAGATCCTACAGTAGTATGCGGTTATTTACTAAGACCCTACAGTGGTATAAGGATTTTTACTGATACCCTACAGTGGTATGACATTGTTTACTGATAAGAAATACTAGCTAAATAAAAAATATATAGTGATCCTAAATTATTGTCCTTAATCGTCATTGTAAATCCTTCACTACGTTTCCATAGAAATAATTTTTGGTATTAATACGTATGTTGAACAACAATAATTGAGATTAATTATAATTTGGTCTAAATTATCTATCAATATCATCATAATTAAGTTTTCAGTTACTAAAAAAAAAAATAATATAAATTTCCCCTTCCCTTTTATTTTGTTATTACCACCCCTTGTGTTATTACCCATCAACGAAGGTGTTAATCAACTATTCACTGTAAGCTCAACGGCAATTTACACCCTGTAATGTATTTAGATGGAAACTCCGGGGTTACTCTCCACGCTCTTGGCAACTGCTTTAAAACATGTAAACATAGGCCTATATCAATTATAACCTTCATCTACAAATATATTACTGTTACATTTTTTCATTTTTTGTTGCACTGTCATTTAGTATTTATTATAACACAATTCTAATCTATACTTTAAATAACTTGTAAACAAAATTTAATCACAATACGAAAGTAGAAAAAATAATTATATCACGCAGAATATGTATATATGTGTATTTAACTATGCAAACAATTTATTTAGGAAAATAAGATTAATTCAATAATATATTTAATTCATTACATTAATGAGAATTGAGTATTAATAGAATAGACAATTAAATAATCTGGAGATTATGAGTAATTATAATATTTGAGAGAAAAAATAATTTATTTACAATTTGATTTACCAACCTAACACTTTTTAACTAAAGTATTACAAAATAGATACTATACTGTTTGTCTCTACGTGAATGTCTTGATATGAGAGCAATTTGTGGCAATTGAGTGTCCCTCTGAAGCTCAGTGTTGCCAAGAGTACTGAGTTTGTTAAATGACTCAATGTCGAGGGTTGATTTTTTTTTAATCGGTTCGAAAAATAATACATCAGAACAATACAAATAAATCAATAGTAAAAGTATACAACAAACGTGAAACAGAAATGTTAAAGAAAGTATAAAGAATATAAAGTCCATAATCATAATATAAATGCACAGTGTCATACAAGGTGGGTTATAAAAAAGGTACATTTAGAGAAAACTTGGCAACAATGTAAGACTTACAGTCATTACTATGTTTTCGGCTGGTTTACATCGTCACGCCATTGGTTCTAGAATTCCAAAACTGCTCGTTTTTTCATCATTTGCTGTAAAAGCGTTCTGAATACAAGTGGGAAAGTTTAATAAATAATAAACAATAAATAAAAATGTTTAATATGCTCGACGAATGTTATTGTCTCTAACGAGTCTCTAGTGCACTTGATCTGGTCTCAAGCTTAACATGGCAAAAACACTATAAAATAAAAACTGGATTATCTTTTTACCATAAGATTAGGTGGGCACTTGTAACTAACAATAATTGAATGACCATTTGAGGTTATATGCTTTAATTGACATGACATAATACATTTACATGAATTATTGTTTTTCTAATTTTTTTACATATGTAACGCCAACACAACTTTGTGCATATTTGAAGGCGAATGTGGATGATTCCATAAATGTAGAATGAGTGTAGACGACCTGTGTAATCTGGTTACTAACTGACGTCGACTGTTCCTTAGAAAGGCCTATTTAATAAAAGCCTAATAGCCAGGTCAACTAAGGGACCTACAGCTTTACGGGGAACACGAATCATTTACTATGTGTTAGATGTTTAGTAAATTCACAAGCCTGATACTAAGTTCTTTCCCCTACACAACATCCGGACACTGACTATCACCCGACATGGACACCTCAGCATTCTCTAGTAGTGTCCCCGCCGACAACAACCATTGAGCGGACGCCATGTAGTTGAGGTCCGAGCATATAACTACAATCTCCACAGCACTTTGTCCCCAAGTAGCTGGATTACAGCACTGCGCCACTGGTGCCGACTATTGGAATAAAATCACTCGCGTTCCTGGTGAAACAGGGGTATTACACGTAAGGACTTTCTAAAGAGCATGATCAAGTTCACGAGCAAGTCCTCCCATGTTTTGACGTGAATATGCTGATGTGTACATTTTCGTGAATATCGGATCTCTTTGATATTTGTGCCTTGCCCCCGAGCATGTCCCCGCGTGTAATAGGTCTGTCAGTAAGTTCACATTGGCAAATCTGACGACGCAGCACTGTTTGAGTTCTGCCACGTGCGTCAAGAACCTTATATAATTTGTAAACTCATCTTTATCTAGTTTAGGTAATATAATAGCTGTGTGTGGCAGAGTTTCACGTTAAAAAAGAATCTTTTTTGACCACACATGTTTATTTATCCTTGGTTGAAATGCTATGTCCAATACCTAAAACTGATAATATAGCATAAGTTTCACTCATTATAATCATTTTTTCATACAACCCACTATTGCAATAAACTGAGATTTGGGACTTTTGATTGTCTCGTGCTCTTTCACCACCATCCTCCAGAAAGGCCACGAGCAATCCCACGAGTGTGTCCTAGAATAGGTCCGTCAGCAAGTACACAAGCTTGGTCATAAGCATGCTGACGGGGACCTATCACGCGCGAGGACTTGCTCGTGGGATTTCTGATAAATAATAAGGGGAAAATACGAAACAGTCTAAGTTCTGTCTCATAAGCTAGTAGTCTTTTAGTTCTTGTCCAACTATTCCTGACTTATTATTCATTATTCACTTTTTACCCTCAATAAACAATATACACTCTTATTATTGTTTATTGACAATTACAAGAGTTAGTGCAAAAACAATACAAAGTTAGTACACGATTCTCTGAAATATTACTTCATCTCGTTTATCTTAATTTATAGGCCTAATACAAAAAGAAAAAAACGTTAATACAATTTAAGGACTAAAACAACCATATGGAAAAAGATAAAAGATAATAACAGTAAAAAAACAAGTCAAAAACAATATAAACACTACAAATAGCGCAGCGCTGTTAGGGAGAAGTAGGCGCGCATGCGCAGTACACATGGACTTGCTGACATACCTATTATACATGGAGAGATGCTCATGGGTAAGTCCCAAATATCAAAGTTCCGATGTTTACAAACATGTCATCATAAAAACCCCTATCACACGAATGGGCTTGCTCGTGGACATGTTCATCAGCAAGTCCTCGCGTGTAATATACCATTAAGTATGAACAATGCAGTTATGGTGTAAGCTTATAAAACACGTAGTTTAAAAATTGCACAATGTCATAATATACATGTTATAACTCTTAACACCAGTATCATTGTTACAAAAGTTATAATTTCAGTTGAAACATACGCCAAGTTCTAGCTGTACTTTTCTCGGTTTAAGTCACGTGTAGCCCCTATGTACGGTATATACCATAATGTTCCCGGTTCTACTATATGTAGGCAGTTTACTAGCTCGATACTGTGAGAAGGTACTAGTGAGTCCATTAATTCACTTGTTATGTATACTAAGATTGAGAAATAAATCGAAGATTGTAACCTGATTAGTAAGTTACAGAACCTTATTTGTATTGCTTTTATATAAACAAGTAATTATTCTGGACCTTTACCGTTAATTCGTTACCACTACTTTTTTATCTCAATTACGGTTAGTTTAGGTGGCCACTAAAGTTGATCATAAACTGGCAAATCCAAGGATTGACTTACCGCTGAATGCACTCTCCGTGTGTAAGTTCTTGGAAAGTGATAAGATAAGGCCAGCGATATCGGATTCATAGAGGATGAAGAATGCCACAGTGGACGTTAAGATTATTGTGGAACAGTTTTTAAAGCAATAGAATATTTATCAAGTGGTAGTGAATTAATGGAAAAGATCGATTCTTCCAAATATTTGTATACAAATTGCATTTTAAAATGGATTGCGTTGTGTGGATTGGAAATGTTACATTTAACTTAAATTTCATGTTTTGGAACATTAAACTGTATGTAGATTGTCATGCATGTAAGCTAAAAGATAGGAAACGTAGGCCTTTTTCATTTATATGCTGCAGGCAGCAGGTGTCTATTGCTTTTTAATGCTTAAGAACTGAACTCAACTTTGTTTTTTTTTTGTTTTTTTTTAAGGGTATTTTCCTTTTTATAAACTGGTCATAACTACTGGACATAGTGACCAGTTAATTTCCAAACCATGTATATTTTGTAATATTGTTTATTTTAGTTGGAAATAAATTCATTATTCATGATAATTTTTTATCAGTATTAATGTGTATTATTAATACTGTAATATCAGTAATTATGTGTATTATTTAATTATTTTACACATAATTTTAAATCAGTCTTAAAAAAATAAAATTTTAAAAATGCATGGCAAATCCAATTTTATAATAACATATGTCTCCTAGTATGTTACCGTACTCAATACTATATTGGAGGTTATATTTCAACTCCCATAGATAATGTAACTCCATGGTTTTATAGTTAAACTGCAATCTCGTTAATAATCAGGGCTGTTCTATGAAGGACGCTGGGAATAACAAATCTGGAAACTTAGGTTATTGATTGCATTACAATTACTGGAAGAATTCAAACAAAGTTAACCAGAATATATTTCCAATTTATTATTCCATTCACGATGAGATTGTGTAATTGAGGATTTCAATATATTGTGGTTAATCACGTTATATATTTTTAACGTTAAATCGCAATGACTTTCTTTACAGTGGTTAACCAGGTTATATATTTTTTAAATTTTAATGTTACTCATGTACGTGACAGTGATTATTTATGTTACATACATTTTTACACTTCAAATATTATTGATTTATCAATTATGTTAATTAATTATAATTGTTTAATCTCCGAAATATATGACAGCTAATCATATTACGGTTTTATAACTACATTATTACTAATATTCATTACGTACATTTCTTGCATGTTATATAACACTAAAGAATATTTTTTTTGCTCTAAAGTTATATATGTTGATTTATATATTCATTATATTTCATTTTTGTTTAAGAAACAACCGTCCTTCAGTGCAATGTTTCTTCTCTCGGTAGGTAATTAATTACTTTTTGTTTCACAAGAAACTTTTTAACGCTTCTTCTTTTGTTCTTGAGAATAAAGTTTAGTCGAATGTTGGCGCTGACAAAAATGTACTTTTTATAGTAGAAATCAAGTTTTTAAACTTGTAAAGGGGTTTTTAGTTACATTATTGAACTAAAAGAACATTTTTATGATTGGATAGTACATGGATTTAACTTTTTTAATTTATTGTTTATTTAAAACAATGTGCAAGGATTGTAAATATGTCATGTCAATAAACTAGATGAATGAAATCCTTAGTTCTATTCTATGGGAACGAAAAATATCTAATTTTTAATAGATGAATGGTATTTCTATATATTTGTTTTATAAAAATTGTGACTGTCACACAGCACAAACTGGATGTATTATATGTCCCCGTATTTTCGATTTATTTTCTATAGGCACCAAGATCGAAAAACATTGTATCATAACCAAACCTAACATTACCCAAGCTGATCACTTAAACTTATCACAAATACTTTACTGCCTGTAATAATACCGATTAAAGTCACGTTTTGTAATACTGAATGACAATTAGCACTTGGTGGCTATAGAAAATAAATTGAAAATGTAGAGACATATTAGAAAAGACCCCACAAACTTATTCCTGCATAAGTAAAAATGTAAAGTAAAAATGAACTGCGATCTATTTTGGTTAAGTACGGTCACCTTCATCAGACAAGAGGGATTCACAAAAAATTAAAACTGGTGTCCAACTAACGCTGATTCAACACGTAACACTTGTTGCCATCGAAGACGTATGGCGGTTGGTTAGAATAGTCAGAGTGGTGATTGTTGAAATGTTATTGTTCAACTAATGCTGTTGGTTGGTACCTTCTGCCTTTTCATGCGCGCGCGCGCGCGCGCACACACACACACACACACACACACACACACACACACACACACACACACACACACACACACACACACACACACACACACACACACACACACACACACACACACACACACACACACACACACACACACACACACGCGCGCGCGCGCGCGCGCGCGCACACGCACACGCACACGCACACGCGCACACACACGCGCACGCGCACGCGCACGCACGCGCGCGCGCGCACACGCACACACACACACACACACACACACACACACACACACGCACGCACGCACGCACGCACAGAATTTAAGTCATTTAACTTTGTTTAACATCGGGTAAAATTTGTTTACAAGTTGGTCTTGAGACCCATCCCCCCCACCAAAGCTGGAAAGCGTGCCAACCGGGGGATGGCTCAAACCAAGTCGAGCGATGGGATCACGGGTGGCGGTTGGAGGGTCCAAAATAAAACTCGGCAGCTGAGCAAAACTACTTTTTATTACCAAGTAGAAAAACAATAAAACAAAAACGGCAGAAGGCCACCATATAAAATAGGCAGAAGGCCACAATATTAATTCGTAATTAAATAAATAACAAAACACACAAAATTTAACAATAACGACAAAAGCTACCAAAACACTTAACGCTACAAAAACAACAAACTCTACGAATACCAAAGTTAACAATTACATGGCCTATGGCCTATCTGCGGTTGGGCCTGAGACACCCAAAACGTAAGACAAATTATTAACAACTTAAAAATGACCATTAAGAAACAAATTTAGATAACCCCAAAATAAAAGTGAAAAATTTAGAAAACTTCTGGAAACAAAAATTTTGGTATCATCAATTAAGCCGGCAATTTGGCCCACATCCCTTGATTCCACCGAGGCCCGGGAGTAAGCCGGAATCCCGGGGCAGCTCCGAATTAAGTTAACTAAAAGCACAATAATCCCCTTTTGGTGAGTTTAAAAATTAAACAATTTAAAAGAAAATATAACACGGTACCGTTCGAGTAAAAAATCACTTCAAAATCCCCCCCTAATACACTTAACAAAAAATAAATAACAATAACTAGGCCTAAGCATATAAATAAATAATAACAGGATTGAATAATGGGGACCTAACAAATATAAAAATCTAAACAAATGTAACAAGAAATAAACTAACTAAACTAAATAACAATGAATATTAACAACACAAGTTCTTTTTGGATTTTAAGTTTTTTTTTTTTTTCTTTAATAAATAAATATAAGTAAGTCCCCATGGCTGAGTTCCATAAATCACTGTTCAAGTTCAAGTTTTAGGCCTAGGCCACATACAGTTCCATAATCATTTTTTTTTCTTCTTCTATATTTCTTTTTTATTTATTTATTTTTCTTTTCACAAATCACCCCCAGCTCAGCCGCTGGGAAAAATAAGGAACGCACTGACCTGAGGACAGAAGACTTGTACCCTAAAGATGTAGAGCGGGTAGCGGGCGACTCCAGGCTCCAACATGGTCCTCAGGCCAGGCTAGCAGTGAAGATGATAGAACATTGCCCGGACGACCGGCTGAGGGTAGAAGCGTCCTACTCGAGGACCCTGGACTGTAGGACAACACCACAGCACATTAAAAACAGTCCAGCCATCACAACACAAATATTATACATAACCACTAAACATGACATGGCAAAACAAAACGGGCACAGACAAAATTATACAGGATTAGCACACTAGAAAAAATAAAAGATCTATTTTTTAGGTTATGAATAATTATGTTGGCAAACTCAGATTTAAGAAAAATTACAATTTAACAAAATATCAAAGAATTAATTGCGTATATGAACTTAAAATGGTAAACGGAAAACCAGGCTATGGATACATGAGCAATAGGTTATAACATGAAAAGCTAAAGATAGGCTAGGTTATGGTCAATGAACAAAAATATGATATCGGTAACTACAACTGTAAAAAGGCTCCATAAACATTATACAGAATTACAATTGAAAATAAAACAAGATATAATAAAGCAATTACTGGTAAAACTGTAACCTGAAGCACATGGCGTTAACCTAGTCTGAGAAACATCTAGACAAAGAACACAAATTTAACAAAACCCTGAAAACACAACTAAGCCCGATTAATATTATTTAAACACAATATTCTCACCAAAAGGGTGATTAGATATTAAAACTTACAAAATTAACACTTACGTTTTGGCGTCTTTAGCCTGACATGCCTATTTCTCCAGACAGCACAAGACTAACGGCCGCAGAACCACCGAACAGCTCGAACAATCTAGAAGCCGGTCAACCGGACCGAAGCTGCTGGAACCAGGAACGAAACAGATCGAAACCAACGGCCACCAACTACGCGGAACGCAAGGCAAAAGCGAATCTCAGGCAGCCTGGCAGACCACGACGAAAAAAAACGTAATGTACCGGTCAAAGACCCGGTACAGTCTAAAAATCCATTTTAGGGTCCCCTGAACACAAAAAGTGTTTTTTCGAAAACATCTTTTGATGTCTGTCCGTATTTGAGTATGTCTGTGTGTATGTGCACTTCGCTGGAGACCAAACATATGGATCAAATTTTATGAAATTTGGTATGTAGGTGTACTAGCCAATATACTCAGACTATTTTTTCGCTTTTTTAAGAAATAGTTTTTTTTATTTTTATGGGTAAAAACAAACAAAAGTGGAATTTCCTCAAAAACTAATCTAAAACAATTTTGATTGTAATAAAAACCGCATGTCTCTAACTTTATTAGTTTTTGGTTTTGATTAGTTATGGTAAAAAAACATATTTTGGAATCATACTGGTGATTTTCAAAGTTTTGATTTTTTAGTGTTTAATATGGAGGGGGGGATTTGTGTCGATTCTTTAGAACCATTTATTTAATTAATTTATTTCGATTTTTCTTTAATTTAAATAATGTTCGTTGTTGTTGTCGATCAATGTAAAGTTTCTTGATGAGGATGTTGATTAAAATTGTCCAAAGTGAAGTTACAATAACAGAATTTAAACTAACTATATATAAAAATCAGAATAAATATGATATTAATAACATAAATAACTTGATACAGACGAGCTCTGAAAGTTAGAGAATTTAGAATGATCGAGTTAAACAACACGTATAGAAGAGAAGGAAGAACTGATTCTAGACTCGACTCTACTCAGTTTACGTGTGTCAGAAATATATATCAGAGCTCATTTGTTTACATAGAAACTTCTACAGATACGTTAGGTCTACTACTTATTTACAGGGAAAGTTCCGCTTGAAAGACAATAAGGATGTTTATTAGTCAAATTCTTATGCAATGAAAGGTTCCTGTAACATACTATTCATCGTTATAGAAATGATTTTATATAATATATATTCATAGCCATATGTATACATCATAGTATTAAATATATGATAATGCATTTAAATACATTATAAATTATTTACATTAAAAATAAATAATTAATTCTATATTTTAATGATTCTATTCTTATTTAAAACTTTGAGGATACAGAAGTGTCCATATAATTAAAATTGGGCTTATAGCTCCGTAGATGTTTACAACATTTGGTTTATAAGTATTTTTATGGGGCTTCCCTTACCGCTACAACCCACCGCTCCTTCCACAGGCCGATGACACCGGCCAGTCGAACTCTCAAGTGTCACAAACAAGCAACAATGAAGAAATGGGGCTAAACTATCTGTGTGTTAGCGCTAGTGGTGCAGTGTTGTAACCCAGTTACTTGGAGACAAAGTGTTGTTGAGATTGTAAGCGATATGTTCTAAGCTCTGTTCCCTAAATACTGAACGGCGTACACTTAATGGTTACCATCGACTTGGGCACTACTAGAGAAGCCCGTGTTGGGTAGAGTTAAGGGTCCAGACGTTGTGTAGGGAACTGAGTATCAGGCTAGTCAGTTTACCGGAAACCAGACCAATTCGTGGTTCGAATTCCACTTAAAGCTGAAGATCCCTTAGTTGCTCTGGCTATTGTGATATATAAAAAAATTGATTTTTATAGGAACAGTTGACCTTAGTTAGTCCTGTATTCATTCATCTTTACTCATAACACTCATTCTTCTCATATCCACCCATAAGTCCTCGATTGTCGGCTTTGTAATGCATAATTAGTCACACAGTGAAGAATCATATGCTGCTTTCGCTATTCTTGGAAGCGTTGCATAATCCTTATCGAAAACCTGTTAAAGCAAATCGAGATTACAATGGTGTATTTGCAATCATTCTATATTGTGAAACAAGTACAGAATCATATCCCTCGAGGCGAATTGCCAACCGTGTATTTAGAAAGAGAGCTCGCTCCGTTTAAGTAATTGTGAGGTATACGATTAACATAAACAGAATGAAGCCATGATATTGCAACTAACATAATTTTAATTGTATACTTTAGCAAAATAATAATGGGAATGTAGTGCTCATTAATTGAGTGCAATATGATAAAAGCAATCGATTGTTACTGAACAATTTGAGTGTGCGGAGGCTTGAAAGACTAGAAATAAATATTTGATATTATTTAACATTAAAACCATTACACATTTCAAACTCCTATTGATCCTCATGAATATATTTCACGATGGTTAATCGTTTAAACTATTCTTATTGTAACTAAGTACATTTTTTTCTTAAAATATAAAAAATACACTTATTTTTAAATTTTAAATGGAACTATATAGCTAAAATTTGATATCATAAAACAAATGACGGTTGCGTTTAGCTCACGTCATTGTAAAGATCTAATCTGGTTCAGCTTTTCTTGTGACATTGAAATTTTTCAGAAATACAATTTATATAACAATAAATGTATTTTAGAATCCCCATTGCAGTTTTGTTAACGTAGTTTGATTAGAATGTAAATTAATTCATAATAAATAGCCAATATTATAACTATTGTAAACACTAACGAAATAAGTTTTTCAATGTTTTTATTACAAAGTATTTCAATCCATATAAACAATTATTAAAGTTATTCATATAAGTTGTAGTACGGTTTACTGTTGTACATGGAAGTTCAATTAAAAGTAATATCATATTTTTAATGGAAATATATAAATTGAAATTAGAATTAAGTACAATTGAACTTCGTTAACCTGGACTATCCGTATTAAAGAAAATACTCATATCCGGAAATAAAACAAAACTCGTAATTAATATACGGTGAGTTCATTCATGATCTAAAAGTACCTAAATATTCATTAATTAAGTACGGTACTAACTAATTATAAATACAATAACACGTTAAAATAATCTTACAATTATTAGCATATCAAACACAAAAATCAAGGACATTTTCTGAAAAAACGCAATTTTAATATTTTCGTATGTTTTACTTACTGTAACTAGAAGAAGCTTGTCAGTGATTTTATTACCTAGATTAGAAGTATTGAACTGCGTTTAAAGTGGAACCCGGTTAATCCGGACACCGTTAATCCGAACCTCGTTTAACTGGATATATTACCAGATATATCGCCGTATAACGTGTACTGATGTAAAACATACGAAAATATTAAAATTGCGTTTTTTCAGAAAATGTCCTTGATTTTTGTGTTTGATATGCTAATAAATTGTAAGATTATTTTAACGTGTTATTGTATTTATAATTAGTTAGTACCGTACTTAATTAATGAATATTTAAGTACTTTTAGATCATGAACGAACTCACCGTATATTAATTACGAGTTTCGTTTTATTTCCGGATATGAGTATTTTCTTTAATACGGATAGTCCAGGTTAACGAAGTTCAATTGTACTTAATTCTAATTTCAATTTATATATTTCCATTAAAAATGTGATATTACTTTTAATTGAACTTCCATGTACAACAGTAAACCGTACTACAACTTATATTCCTGTTTTGTGAAATATGTTTATATGAATAATCCATTTTTTTATATAAATTATTAATTAAAATGGTGAATGTACAGTTAATTGTAAATACGTTAAAGTAAGAAGAACATTTCAAACTATGTTGGTCTATGTTTTAACGTAATTAATTAAGAACAATTTCTCTTTACAAGAATACGTATCTTATTTGCATTGATGTAATAGCTGAGGAAAAATAACAGAATATTGTTCTCGTTTACTATTCAGCTAGAACTAGTTCAGAGATTGTTAATGAAACTTTAATGAGAGTTCTTGATGGTTTCTTAACTTTACTGTATTCTCAAATGAATATATTATATCAGTTAGTCTCAATCCAAACGACTTAGAAACGTCTAAACTGTTATTCCATGTGTTTGTTTACAGGTTTTTCCACCTATCGTCACAATTTTCATGTTTTCTACTTAATGATATTGGTGGTATGATTTCAGCACTAAAAAAGTTAAACTTTATTAATAATTCAGCCTTATAATATTCAAAGCGTGTGATGATTATAAGTTTGAAAATTAAAATAATTAGGTACCCTCAGTATTTACACAACAATCCTTTTTAAAAAATAATCAAATCGCCGACGTGGTTGGTCAGTGGCTAAGGCTTCGGGCTGTAGAGGACCATTTCCAAAGTTCAAAACTCAAACTGAGCCAACGTTAGGTACTCAGAACAAGCCTGCAGATGGCATAAGAATGCTGATAATGTGAAGTAATAAAATATTTGAAAACCCTGAAATTGTTTATATCAACATACATATATGATTTGCAGTATATTACTTAGTAATCCTACAATATTTATATTATATCATTACACAACCCTGTATGCTTAACCAATCCTCTACAAATACAGTTTATTTCTAAGTCGTTTCGGGAAGAGGATTGTGATAATTCGATTATAACTGTGACGCAACGATGTTGTCAATGGATGCTGTAATTAAGCATTGTGCTTCATGAAGGAAGGGGAAATATAAAGTATACGACTATTATAGGTTTTCCATAGTTGACCAAAGTATTGTTAATATAGTTACGATTAAATGTTATTAAAATGGGAGCACCCAATAGTGCGCTAAATGTGTGTCAAGTAGTTTGTTCTTTAGTTTTCCATTCGATGGCAGGGCTAGTACCTTGTCAGTACCTTCCTTATTCCACCCATATTTTCAAGGGAAAACATGGTAATTACTTCTACAGATGTATAAAGATGTAAATTAATTTATAACTACAATTGAGGCATTTGATACGTCCAAAAAAGCGACATCTGTTTACTTTTTTTGTGGTAATACCAAAATTTGCAGTGTACAGTAAATCTTACTCATGCGTAGAGCAGACTCTTTTATTAGTCGATTCGGCAGACGGAACTATCTACAGACGGAAAATATAATTACTGAGGGGAAATATTAGTTCAACAATATTAGCTAACGCCAGTATGCCAGTTTATGTTCGGCTGTTTGCTCATCAACAATGGTGTTTCTATACATTCTCTATCATAACATCACGGCGTTGTTACTAAACAAGCGTCTAAACAAACGTTTTTGTGGTAAAAGTAAATAACATTTTACGTCAATATACATTATTTATATTTGGTACATTCGGTCCAAACATATGACATTTGTAGAGGATTTGTTTACATGAAAATAAGAGTGATAGCACTGTTAAAAATAAGTGATAAAAATAACAACTTTTTTCTTTGATTTTACGTGAATTACGTTGTTTCGTCACTAACTTCACTAGTATATTGTACGAAAGTAACTTCAGTCAAGTAAAAAAAAAATAAATAAATAAAATAAATTGTTCTAAGTTTATGTCTAGAAATAATCCTTCCAAAGTGTACACATAAGTGTAGTAGCAACTGAATAATCTAGCAGAGGTACCAGCTGAGAAAATCATTTCGGATTTCCAAAAATGTTTATTAATCCATTATCCCTTTTTCAATCCAGAGAGTTACCTATCAGCAGACCGTAGTCGGAGGCTGAAGCAGCTCGTCCATCAACCAGACCATCTGTACATTATGGTAATAACATTGCGGTAGTCCAGGGCAAACCACGACTTGCCATCAGGAGTCCCAGGTGGTCTGAAACCACAACTATCGATGTTTTGTCACGAGAAATGTAATAAATAACGTATAGTCATGTTCCGACCAATAGTATTTTATATCGATTATCGTTTAGCTAGGAGATGTTCATACATTAAGTGGTTAGAGTAAAATGTTACATGTCACTCTTGTGGCTGGAATTGTGAGAAAAAGAAATTGGTAGTTAAGTATAGGCTGTGTTTATTTGTGGTTTGTGTATTATTTAGTGGTTTGAGATTTATTTAGGAGGATAGAGGTGTTAGGTTTGTGTGGATATGGTGGTAGATTAGTGATGGTGTATTTGTTTTAGTTAGATTGAGAGGATGTTCCCAAAGATAGAAATGATAAATTAGCTAGTGGGCTTAGTGGGCTTTAAGTAAGTACGGTATGGATCTAATGTTTATATTAGATATATTGAAAGGGAGTGTTTGAAATCATATGTAATAGAAATCGTATATTAGGTTGGTATCCATATACTGTTTCTCGACTGGTCTAAATGTCGCTACAATAGTAAAAACTGCTTTCATCCATATTCCTCACGTCTTATTACAAGCTATTACATATGTATATATAAAGTTATGACAAAATGCATAATACAAAGAAAAAAATATGAAAACGTTTTAAATCACCAATACAAAGAAAATATTTTAACCAGTTCCGCGCTTGAGTGTAAGTGGTTCCGTGGTTCCGACGTTCCTGGTTTCCCGTACTTGGTGGAGTCGACAAATCATACGATGTTGCATATGCTTACTATTTTGTAGTATTTTCACTGAGTTGTGATTGATAAAGATTTCATATTTTGTTTTCGTATTGATTATTTTGTATATTTGTAATATACAAAATTATGACAAATTATACAATACAATGTACAAAATATGAAATCGTTATCAACACAACTCCAAACATCACCTGAAGACGTTTGGAGCTGTATACATGTCAAAACACTGTGTTTGTTTCTTTAAAAACTTTCAGTGTTGGAAATGTACAAATTAAATAAAAAATACCAATCACATAAAAATATCTTTTTAGCTTTTCCACCTCTCCTAATGAATGACAACTTGCCTAACTAGAAACGCATTGATACAAGTTTCAATGGCTAAGGGATTGTCTTACTAACCGAATACAACAGAAGTGGATTAATTAAAATCATCCAGACATTCTTATCGGCTCACCTCATCCGATTGATAATGGAACCTCTAGACAGTTATTAATAACTGATCCGTCACCTTCGTAGCCGATAACGTTTAACCAAAGTTGCAGTTAACAGCGCTAGTAAACAGGAGTTATTAGACCAGTATCGTCCCTAGAGCGTCGATAACACACAGTGACCAGTTAGTGTAGGATGTTCAGTAAGCCAGTGTGTTCAATTACAGTGGACACATTGAACTTAACGAGTCTGCTACACCTTCAGCCACATAGGACAATCTGCATCGTTATTTATTGTTGATACTAGCACATGTCTACCACGATAAAATGACGTTTGACAGTAATTTGTTGGCATTGAACTATTCGTGAATGGTAACACTTTGTTGCAGTGTTTAAAACGCCAACACAACGTTTCGAAATGTATAAAACTCCCGTCGTCTTCAGGTGTTACTAACTACCTTATTTTAAAATTAGTAGTGTACTTATGTGGGAACTAAGCCACTCCATTATGAGTTTTTCGCCCGACGATAACCCCCTCCCCTCCCCCTAATTTGCATAAATTTTGCAACAATTCCAAATAATTAGCATGTATTCGCACAAACATTTGAAGACATTTCTTCGTTCGGCAAAATATTATATACATAGTTTTTGGTGTTAAAATATTTTTTCTTTTTCTAATTTTTAGTAAATAGTCAGTATTTTGCCGAAAAATGTTCATAGGTTCATGGGGTTGATATTGAAGAGTTTCAAAAAATAAATCGGGTGAGGCCCCTATACTCCACATTTACGAAAACATAATTTAATCAATAAACCACAAACATACAAAATATTTCTCAAAATCATTAATAAATAAATTAATGTTAAAGATGGGAACGTTAACGTTAAGACGGAAGCTCTACGTTCTGATTTTTAGTTGAGCAGATCAAACTTCTCGCTGAATACTAGCTGGGCCATTGCGTGGAACAGTTTTGGTGGACGAAATAAGTTCCTTATTAAAACTTATGTTATCGATGTAACTACTGGAAATACAAATTGGGATTGACACTAGATCAGTTATGTGATTGCGAGGAGTCTATCCAAACAACGGATCATATAGTTACAGATTGCCCCTTGCTCTGTTTTAAGGAGGGATTAGCCAGCATAAATAGAATCAGTGAGGCAGGTCTTAAATGACTTGTTGGATTGGATTTAGCTTTGTGACAGGAGATTACTTGTTATTTTTTTAAATTTTTAATCTAACGACTTTTGAAGTTTTTTCCAAATATGAAACACAGTTTTTATATAATATTAAAGTAATTTGGAACTCATTTAACATTTCTAGTTGTTTATTGATACATTTACAGAGTAATGGGTTTTGAAGTACAATTTAACAACGTTACATTTATTCACAATTTAAATGGCGACATTTATTCACGCCATCTATGAAATAAAAACCGTTATGTTTTTGGCACAAACATATTGTGATATAGTCTGGAAATATCGACCTTTATCATTTAATTATAGTACTGTAATTTTAAATTAAACCTACAACTATACGAAAATGCATTTATAATATCAAACAATTTCCCAAATATGTTTTAAAAATACAAACATTTTTACTATTAAGTTTATAGTAGAAACTATAGCGTATTCTCAAAAATCAAAAGAAATAGATACAATTTTTTAATTTCACAAACAAATGAGCAAATAATAAATATATCAAGTTAAATTGAAAATGAAATGAAGTAAAACTTCTTCAACAAAATAAAAATATTAAATATCTCTAAAAATACTTTATTTAAATTTAAAACCCAAACTTAAAAACTTTTCTCAAATAATGGAATAAAATAAAATAAACTTTTAATTTGTCAAATATTTATAATAATTGTATATCTTTTTAATATTCCAGATTAAATTCTTTTCTATTATTCTGTATGATTTGGCATTTCTTTGTCGTTATAATTCTGTCTCAGGAATGTTGCTTCCAGAGAACAGTCGATTAAATCCAAAGGCGCCGCGGGACACGTAAACATCACGTACAATCAAACAAACACTTACACTGTGTGGCACAGCACAACTTCTCAAAAGCTTCTCGTGGGAAAATACCGAACTCCGAAATGAAGTCGAAGAACGGTTAAAGAAGCGGCGAACTCAATTCAGCTAAAGGCGGCGGTGAAAACTGGCAGAAAAAACCGTTGCACAAACTATTTACGTGGACTCCCCTCTCACGAAAATTTTTCTCGAAACAAAGGGGATGAGAACCAATCAGGGAACTTCGCGGAGGAAGCAAACGTAACAACGTCACCAAAACCTGTAAATTGCAGAAACATATCGATCAGACTCGACATGAAGAGATCTTGTTGTAACAAATATTAATTATTTTATTTCTAATGGGAAAAATCTACTTTTTCATTTGAGAAGCTAAGATTATAAATTTTTATGAATCACTGCAACATTTTTATTGGAATTTTATAGAGTTTGTATTCGTTTTCTGTTGCAAGAACTTTTTATAATTAGTAATTTTTCTAAAATGAATGTAACAATTGTTACAAAACATGGTCATGAATTACGACTTAACTATTGTTTTGTTATAAAGGACAATGTTTTAAAATAAATAAAGAACCAAATTTATTGGATAATATTGTAAATTATTTGTAGATAAAGTAGAAATATCATTAAAACGATTCAGTTTACAGAATTTTTACACTTTTGGGAATGTATGCTTAGAAGATTCACATACTATATAAGAAATTTAAAATAATTTTGTGGGTTAATAATACGACACATAAATAAAGTTCGTTCATTGTAAAATTGATTTCACTGCAGGAGTTCTATAGTTCACACAATTAATTACCAGGTCAGTAAACAGATATCGATGTTGTATTTCATAGCCTACAGAGGCATTCGATACTAAACGCGTGGGCAAATAAATTTTGATGTAGACTTTTCCCTGTGGATGAATTGAATTGCGAACAAAAAATCTGTCGTGTATTTCTATGAGGGCAGAACCAGTTGATTGAAACTCACAGTCTTTAATATGTATTGTTTGCTTTCAGGGTGTGGTTACTTTCCTGAATTCCCTAATGTTTATGAATAAATGTGTTTATATATTTTGTTAAATTTAAATTCATTCTTCATCAGTAATGTGCTAGTGAAATACGGTTGCTTCTTATCCCCTCTAGCTAAAAGCCATTTCAGCGGGATATATAACTTATGTAATATAGATAAGGCGCTTAGAAAGTGGGCTACGAATTGATCTGTGCAAGATAGATGCACTTAGCGGTGTAAATGAGATAGAAATCTACTTTTCCTCCTCTGTGTTATTCAATTAAAAATTTGTCAAAGCAATTAGGAAGATGGTAGGGTGTAGGCTGGCAGCACACCAACAAGCCCCGCCCACTACGTCATTAGGCACAGTGACCACTGGTTGGTTTGTTTAAGCCTAACTACTCATATCTAGAACGATTATATAAAATGATTATTTAATTTTGAAATAGAAATTAGCAATAATAACACAATGAATAATAACGTGAATCATAAATAGCAAATTAAAAATCGTGTTCATTTAAAAACAGTTCTTTTTTTAACTAAACGCTGTTGGGGAAGTTTTGCACTTGAAGGCGCAAGGTAATTACGCCCGTACAATGAGTAGTGTAATTGTAATGAGGGGTGGAACGATCTCCTCCACTGCTGAAACCCGTAATGTGCTAAATACAGCACGCAAGCCACTTTCTGTCTGGCCTATTGTACAACCGTGACGAGAGTCTTAAAGGTTGTATTAAATAAAGATGAATATTTCAACAATTTATTATTGAATTAGATATGATAAAATCACATTAAACAAGATAAAAAAGGCTCCCGTACACCCACACAACCTATTCAACGCGCACCCAAAACAAACCCAATTGATTAAGCCAAATATTGAAATAGTTCTTGCTAAGGAATTACATGACCAGAGATGTCACTGAGAGACTGAGCGTTAGAATATAGGCTTTGTATTATATTTGCATAATTTTAAAACTTGTATGGGCCAGTTTTCAGTGACACAATACTTCGTTACTGTATACTGTTTACAATTTACTAAAATTCCAATACAGTTTAAAAATATAAATGTAATAAAAATGTACACTTTTAAACATTTAATTTATTTAACTAGTGTTTATATACTCTAGTGTTATTGTTTTTGTTTTTTATTGTTTATTGTTATTAGTATTGTTTTTATATACTCTAGTGGTCCACCGATGTTTTGGAAAGTATATAAAAACCACCAGTACCACCGTAAGTATATGGGTGGGAGGCAGTAGTGTAAGGGTCAGTACTACCTTACATGAATAGGTAGGTGGAAGGGTTAGTATCACCGTGTTAGTACCGGGAGGTGTAGTACCACTTTAAGTATATGGGTAGACGAGAGGGTCAGTACCACTTTAGTGGGAGGGAAGGCGTCAGTTACACTGTAAGTGCTTGCGTGGGTGTGGGATCAGTTACACCGTTCGTTTATTGGTATGTGGGAGGGGCAGTAACACTTTACTGTCTGAGGGAGTGGGGGGTGAGAGTCAGGGGTGGGTGGGTAGAGCTGTCAGTTCCTGAGTGAGACGATGTCAACGTTACCTCGCCAATTCATTAAGGGTAAGTAGTGAGGAACCATTGTTTAAAATTATAGTATATTCACATGCTATTTATTTAATTAATGTCCCGACTTGATATAGTGCGCTTAGTGGCATTTCAGTGTAGCTCAGTCATTGCCAGGAGCACTGCGTTTGGCATGTGACATACCGTAATAACTTGTTGATATATAAATCCGCTTGAATAGGCATATTTAATTAGTTCAAACAATAATACACAGTACAATACACGAATAATGCGATAAGAACAATCTATAAAAAATACGAAACAATCACGTAAAGTCCACGATCATAATATGTTTACTCACGCTCTAATTCACAATACAAAACAAGTTGGTTATAAAATACGAAAATTCAAAAAGCTGAAACATGGAAAAAAGGTAAGATGCAGCTGGCTTATGTAGTCACGCCATTGGCCCATGCATTCTATAGTAGACCAACACCTACTTTGAGGCGGAAAACGCAGTCGACCGCGCTAATAGCCCACCTTTCGAAGCCATTGTCACCCGTAAGCTGGGTCGGGAGGCCGGCGGGCAGCCAATTAGTCACACGTATTGCTCCGAGTACCGATACGATTTTTTCCAGATTCAATTTTATGGAAATATAAGTCATGTTACGTTATTCATCGCGGCCTGCTGTTAATCGTGATATAAAATTTGACGCAAATCGGTGAAAATTGAGTGGGTAAAATGCACTTACTTAATGTGTTTGAAACAGTAATAAGGATTTAATTTAATAATACTACATAAATAAAACTAGAATCATGTATTTACAAAAGAAAAAAACATTACACAGTCATAAACAAATGAACCAAGAAAATTTACAATTAAAAATATCGCTTAATGGAATTAATAACTGATCAGTATTGTAATAATGTTAAATTAAACCTATTTAAACTGTATTTACAAAATAAAAAAAAAAAAACATTGCACAGCCATTAACAAACTAGCTAAGATCAAAATACACAACAGAGTTGATGTATTTATCTTGGTCTTAAGAACGAAATACAAGGAAAACGTAATGTGTCATTTTAAAATTCACAAACATTAAAAATATCTAACAATTTTAGAACAAAGGAAGGCAATAATTAGACTATAGAAGTATTTTACATCTATTTACATTACTAAAAAGGTCCAATAAACATAATTAATAACAAAATAACAAAAATAAAATGAATGGATAACATTTTTAAACATTTAAACAAAGCAAAGCAAATTATGTACACTGACAGATAATAATAAGCAGCCGAATAAAGTAAACCATTTAACTGCCACATTAGAAGTAAAATATTGAGTCATTTTAGGCGATTTAAATTTTGTTTACACGCTCGGGCAATCCTAAACTATCCTAAACGTACCCTTATTTACGTCAGAGCTTTATTTGTATAGCCCTAATATAGATATAAACTAGTTACAAAATTCAATGTTAAAAATAAAAAAAAATTGGTGTTAACGATTAAAGTTAATTACTTTAACAGCTGAATAATAACTAAATGCATGTATTTAGAAACAAAAAGTTTGTATTTCAAAGTCAAATCTATTGTTGATACTTATTTTTCTTTGTAACGGTAAATCCTTAATATTTATTTATGAAATTAAAGAATAACAGCTTACTTCATAGAGGAAAAGCCAACTCGTCATTCGACTCGCCATCACTGACTTCGTCACTGCTCCAGGATTCTTCCTCGGTGTCATCACTGTTTCCAGCGTCCATCACAACAATCCTGTCCTGCACTTCGTCGCTTATTCCATCAAGATCCCACATATATGCCTCAATTTTCTTCACATGTTCGACACACTTTTTCCAGTTCTCGGCAGTGACGTTGTTTATCGCCTTATGTAGATCCTATTCAACTGAAGACATATTGTAGTCAGTATTGGTCATGGCAATAGCATTTTTGACTTGGGCTCATACCAACTCTATCGGGTTTAGGTCACAGTGATAAGGTGGGAGACGGAGTACCGTGTGACCATGTTCTTCGGCGATTTTGTCGACTTTATACGTCTTGGCTTCCATTTTAAAATGCGCTGGGATACGGTCGAGTAGTTCTGCCTTGACATCTTTTTGATTGTATTCCACGCCGTTCTCTGTCAGCCACTGTTGAATCTTGAGTTTGTTCCAGCTCATGTTCGGAAGTTTTTTTAATGTTTCACTATGATAAGACGCGTTATCCATTACAATTACGCTATCTGGTGGAAGTAAGTGCATGATTCCGGAAAACCACTCTTCAAAGGCAGCCGCATTCATTTCGTCGTGATGCGTCGCATTGCTCATCTTCGCTGTCTTTTTTGCCCTAAAAATCCATCGAGCGTCGTTTGTTTCTGATGGATCGTTTGGGTCATTCAAAAACCCCGTCTACGCTGTGCAAATCAATTTGGATGTGACCTTTCCCTGGGATGAATTGATTGCGACAAAAAATCGTCTGTATTTCTATTGAGGCAAACAGTTGATTGAACTCACGATTTAATATGATTGGGTATGCTTTCAGTGTTACTTCCTGAATTCCCTAATGTTTAGACTAAATGTTTATAATAATTTGTTAAATTCATTCTTCTTCATCAGTAAATGTCTATGAAATTTACGTTGCTTCTTATCCCTCTCTAAAGTATTAGGGATATAAACTTATGTAATATAGATAAGGCGCTTAGAAAGTGGCCTACGAATTGATCTGTGCAAGAGAGATGCACTTAGCGGTTCTACTACTTTTCCTCCTCTGTGTTATTCCATTAAAAATTTGTCACAGCAATTAGGAAGATGGTAGGGTGTAGGCTGGCAGCACACCAACAAGCCCCGCACACTACGTCATTAGGCACAGTGACCACTGGTTGGTTTGTTTAAGCCTAACTACTCATATCTAGAACGATTATATAAAATGATTATTTAATTTTGAAATATAAATTAGCAATAATAACACAATAAAAATACCATCGTACGTGTATGGGTGGGCGGGTGGGTCAATACCACTGTACGTGTTTGGGTGGGCGGGTAGGTCAATACCATCGTACGTGTATGGGTGGGCAGGTGGATCAATACCATCGTACGTGTATGGGTGGGCAGGTGGGTCAATACCACCGTACGTGTATAGGTGCATGGGTGGGTCAATACCACCGTACGTAAATGGGTGGGTGGGTGGTTCAATACCATCGTACGGATTTTGTCATGTACGGTTTTTGTCATATTTCCGATTTAGTACAATTAATAACGTGAATCATAAATAGCAAATTAATAATCGTGTTCAATTAAAACAGTTCTTTTTTTCAACTAAACACTGTTGGGGACGTTTTGCAATTGAAGGCGTAAGTTAATTACGCCCGTACAATGAGTAATGTAATTGTATTGAGGGGTGGAACGATCTCCTCCACTGCTGAAACCCGTAATGTGCTAAATACAACAACACGCAAGTCACTTTCTATCCGGCCTATGTACAACCGTGACGAGAGTCTTAAAGGTTGTATTTAATAAAGATTAACATTTCAACTATTTATTATTGAATTAGATATGATAAAATCACATTAAACAAGATAAAAACTGCTCCCGTACACCCTCACAACCTACCCAACGCGCACCCAAAACAAACCCAATTGATTAAGCCAAATATTGAAATAGTTCTTGCTAAGGAATTACAAGACCAGAGATGTCACTGAGAGACTAAGCGTTAGAATATAGGCTTTGTATTATATTTGCATAATTTTAAACTTGTATGGGCCAGTTTTCAGTGACACAATACTTCGTTACCGTATACTGTTTACAATTTACTAAAATTCCAATACAGTTTAAAAATATAAATGTAATAAAAATGTACACTTATAAACATTTGTTTTATTTAATATATCTCTAGTGGTCCAGCGATGTTTTTGGAAAGTATATAAAAACCACCAGTACCACCGTAAGTATATGGGTGGGAGGCAGTAAGTGTAAAGGTCAGTACTACCTTACATGAATAGGTGGGTGGAAGGGTTAGTATCACCGTGTTAGTACCGGGAGGTGTAGTACCACTTTAAGTATATGGGTAGACGAGAGGGTCAGTACCACTTTAGTGGGAGGGAAGGCGTCAGAGTGTGGGTATACGTTACTCAGTTATAATGTTCGTGTATTGGTATGTGGGAGGGGCAGTAACACTTTAGTGTCTGAGGGAGTGGGGGGGTGAGAGTCAGGGGTGGGTGGGTAGAGCTGTCAGTTCCTGAGTGAGAGGATGTCAACGTTACCTCGCCAATCCTTAAAGGGTAAGATGTTAGGAACCATTGTTTAAAATAATAGTATATTCACATGCTATATTTTATTTAATTAATGTCCCAACTTGATATAGTGCGCTTAGTGGCATTTCAGTGTAGCTCAGTCATTGCCAGGAGCACTGCGTTTGGCATGTGACATACCGTAATAACTTGTTGATATAGAAATCCGCTTGAATAGGCATATTTAATTAGTTCAAACAATAATACACAGTAAAATACACGAATAATGCGATAAGAACAATCTATAAAAAATACGAAACAATCATGTAAAGTCCACGATCATAATATGTTTACTCACGCTCAAATTCACAATACAAAACAAGTTGTTTATAAAATACGAAAATTCAAAAAGCTGAAACGTGGAAAAAAGGTAAGATGCAGCTGGCTTATATCGTCACGCCATTGGTCCACGCATTCTGAAACGTCTCGTAGTTCCAGCATTTGCTGTAAGAGTGCTCTGAAGTCAAGTTATTAAATTAAGCTTAGAAGTGATTTTTAAACTTTACAGCTGTTAATGTGTAAAGTAATAAAAGCAATTAGGTTCACTGTTTTCCTCGACCACCTATAAATGTACTAATCTACTTCAGTTCGTCGAACAGTGAAATCTTATCTGGTGGTAATTACCCGCTAGCTGTGAGTTAGTATCAGTAGTGCAGCGATGTAGTCATCTGTCTGTTGATACCGTGTTGCACTTGGTCTGTGCCACCTCAAGTACAGGTACTGGTCAGTATTGTGATGTGCGAAGATGAACGTCTTCCTTCTGGGTTGTATACTTCATTTTAATTTGTTGTTAATAACATCATGTGCTGGTGAATTTCAAGGTAGGGTTATTGTAAAATAATACAAATCTCTATATTGTCTCTTTAATACTAAATTTTACAACAATAAGTGATTAATAACTTGAGACATCTGTAATCAGTTTGCTATTTTTCAATATTTCATTGGATGCGGGTTTTTACTTCGAAATAGTCCTAGCGCATTTCGACTTACCAGTAAGGACGAAATATTGTTCTATGTTTACAGTTAATGCACCTTAGTTATGGTGATACTCAATAACTTGAAACTAGTTGACCGAAACAAATAAAGAAAAACAAAAAAAAAAAAATCATACATAACAATTTGCATAGTATTAATATTGTCTTTGATTAAATTATGCATATTATTTGTTTTTTCACAAATATTTGCAATTAATTGATAATGAGTTAAACAGTCTTATCGTTAACATTTATGTGTAAGGCAGAGACCAATACTACGTGATTCGGATTCCACGCAAAGTTGTATGGCTATTACGTTTTCATGGCCTATTAGGCTTAAAATTATTATGTATCTCTTGGTTTTCATGGCTATTAGGCTATTACTAAATGGTTCTTTTTAAGTTGACCCTAGTTAGTAACAATGATTACACTCATTCGTCAACAGTCATCACTGTAATTCTTGTTATATTGTCCCAAATCTCTAAGATTGGCGTCCTAATGATGTATATTTATTTATTTATTCAATAACATCGTTTACTTTTGATTTGATTTTAATGAATTTAGAATTTTTAATTTTTATATATATTTATTTTAATGTTATTTTTTCTTTATACTCTGCAATAAATAAAATGAATAAAAATACACGAATAAATGGGGTTTATTAACATTTATTGATTCATTAAACTGTGGGAGTTAATTAATGATTGGAACTTGGTTAAATTATATATTATATAATATCATTTATAGTTATCGACCACGAGAATAGCACTTTGGGCCAAAATAAGCGGCCAATAAATAAATAAACCTATGATCTATTTAAAATAATAAATTACCATTGAATTATCAGGATAAAACTTTCCAAAAAAATGTATACTTAATAAGTGACAATGTGTACAGTGAGCGAAAGAGCAAACTTACGTTTTTTAGACCTTATTTCTTTTTCAACACTTTCTTATTCATTAAAAACATAAGTTATAATTGACATAATTATAATATGGGTTAGAAATAAATCTCGAAGAATGGTACAGAATCAATAGAAATTTCATGGATAAACTTACTTTTTCTTATATTTCCACTGAGTCAAAATAACAGCCAGAAACAGAATATTTAGTTGATTCAAGTGGCCTTGATTAGTTAATAACTTGAAGATTACACCTCACACTGTAAATAACCTATCAGCCGTGGCCATTTGAATATCGTACAACAACACACGCCTCGGTCTATCTACCGTACCTATCTAAATTGTGTGTCGTTGTACAAGTTGGGGGCAGAAACGTTATTGTTCGGTGTTTTGGAAAAATTGCGTCATATACTCACTATTATTTGCACTGGCACAAGAATTGTGTTAACAATTATTTTGGAATTAATATTGTAAACAGATTATGAGGCATCGAAACAGTATTAATTTTGTATTATGGAGTTAAATTGACTTCAGTATACATAGTTTATTATTATTATTATTGTTATTATTATTATTATCATAGTTTCGTACGTGTCATTAGAGGCAATACAATATGTATAGTAGAAAAATAACTGGTAAGATCCCCACATTTTAATAGCATTGAAAAGATATCAATACTGGTTCAGTTTTTTTGTTTTTTTAACTTCACTCACCAGTGGTACACATGACTCTAGAGGATTCGAACCTTGGAAACCGTCCTTCGTAGTCCTAAGCCTTTGCCACTGAGGCACCAAAGCCAGCAACTGTTAATGTAGTATGTACCTCGAAAATTTATTGAAAAGGTATGAAGTGGCACTATTATCGCTAGTAATTATTTAACAAGGAGTGGCCGTAGCTAAAAGGCGAAGGCGGTGACTTACCACGCGGCTGGTCCGGGTTCCATTTCCGGTGAGAACAATAACAATTTTTATACCTGTACCGCTCCCGTGGTTCAGAAGTTGTGTTGCCAACTTAGAATTAGTCTAAAACCGGACAAATCTTCCGTTGGGTCTGGGGGGTATGGAATACCCCCCCAGAGAGAGAGGGGGGTCCGGGGGTCCTCCCTCGGAAAAATTTTATGAATCAAAGGCATAGAAATCGCATTTTACACTTATCTGACTCTTAGAAAATAGAGGAAATTTTCACAGTTATTAATAATAATTTTAGACATTTAGTGCTAACAAATTCATTTTCATAATTATATCGCCAAATGTATTGCGTACAGATTATGTTTGCAATCAGGGGAAAATAATGTTGGCCTAGTTGTATCGTCACATACCTCAAACATATTTTTTAATTAATTTAACATTAATCAATGTTACACATACTGGATGAAACTTAAGAAATACTACTGATAACTAAAGTTAGTCATTGTAAACAAAAATACATAAAATGGTTGGTTCAAATAATTCAATTAATGGAGATTGCACGTATAAAACATAAGAAAGTAAAAGTGATGTCACAATCATGGGCTCAAAACTCAACCTGTTCATTTCTTAAATTTATACTTCTTCTCACTTTTAGCACAAGAAATCAACTGTTTATTTTCTGGTGTAGACTTCTTTATGAAATCTGCAAATTCAGAGCAGGAGAACAAAAAGTTAAAATGTATTAGAAGCTCTGCCTTTACCATTTCATTGCCAAGTCTGTTCCTTTTATTAGTCCATAGGTGTTTCATTTTGCTGAACACTCGTTCCACATAGGCATTGCTCGAAGGGATCGTAAAAATATGCTGGACAATTCTGAGAAGATTTGGGCTTGACGTTTTGCTGAAGAAAACTTTCCACTTGTCACAAACACTCATGGAGGAGGTTGTGTTTTCTTTTGCAGGCATTACTGCCGTTGCAGATGTCATTGCGGAACTGGTGCTAGGTTGTGCATCTTGGTAATTACCGATGTTACTGGACCCATTGTTAAGTGTAGGCAATACTTCATTTAGAACAGAGAGTTCGGAGAATAATTCATCTCCGTCAAATGGAATTGCTAGTTTTTCGACCAATTTTACTGCTTGCTCCAGTTCGATTTCCTTGTCCAGTTTAAAATGACTGCACATAAAATATAAAGATTCTTCACTGTAATCAAACTCTTCTCTAAATAATTAATAACTCTGTTATAAGCTGAAATGGCATCTTGCTTAAAGAGGTTTTGCTCATCAACTGGAAGTGTTTTTATCACCTGTGTAGCTTTGAAGCCGAAGAGGTTTTTATCAACTCTATTCTTTAATTCAGTTCTCAACTTTCCGTAGATCTGGTAGACATCGGTCGCTTGAATGTAGTCACTTTCAATGTGTTTGAGGCTACAGTTGAGTAGAAACATCAAATTATGAACAAAACACACATATACCTCGGGCAGACTTCCTTCTCCTTCTTGTTTTCCAAAAAACGACCATATCATTATAGAACACTCTTCCTCTCCTTTGCCAAGAAAATATTCTTTCAGTATGGGCCAACACAGCAGAATTCGGTCAATTGCAGGAAAGAGTGTTAAAAATCTAATTGTAGAATGTCGTAACAGCTCCACATAATCACATTCCATGAATTCAAAAAGATCTCTAAGAGCGCTTATTCTTTTAGCACTTGATGAGAATTCGCTAAATACTTTCAAAACAAAACTTTCCACGTCATACCTTAACAATTTAAATCCCTTTTTTGCTGCATTGTGAAGAATGTGAGCATTGCAATGCCCAGCAATCATATTTGAATTTAACGTGCTCTTTAAAGTACAGTAAACAGATTTATGTACACCAAAGTTGACATAAGTATTGTCAGCTCCATATGAAACAACAGTGTTATTTTCTAAACCACTGTTTTTTAAACAACACAGTATTTTGTTCGAAATGCCAACAGATGTTTCATCACTGTCTTCATAAAAGTCTACAATTACATTTCTTACTTCATATTTATTAGAGTAATATCGTACTGTTATAGGATACATTTTTTTGTTTCCCTTATTTGAGGCGTTTGTAGCTACTGATATGGGCTTATCAGAAATTTCTTCTAGAACTGTTTGTAATGCAAAAGGAGCCAGCACATTTTCAACGATGGCCTCACTTTTTGTGCGACCACAATGAATTTTTCTGAGCAATTTTTGAATCAAAACTACGTGTATGGGTGGGTCAATACCTTTGTACCTGTATGGGTGGGCGGGTGGGTCAATACCACTGTACGTGTATGGGTGGGCGGGTGGGCCAATACCACTGTACGTAAAATGCTACTTTTTCATCAATAAATCTTACTTCCAAATGCGTTTATAAGGTGCATAAAATTGGTCGGCAGCGTAGTTGGGGTTACCCACACACCTCACACACAAAATAAGACCGATAAAACCGGACGGTTGGCAACACTATTCAGAAGTCACGTTAAGCCATTGGTCCCCAGGTTAAGTGTTAGAGGGGGCTGCTTATCCCTAACTTCACCAGGAAAAATAAACAATACAGCCTGTATATGGCTGTACAATATGTTATAAGAATATTATACAAGGTGTTTCGCGAGAGGTTGGCACAACTTCAGGATATGATAGTATGCATCAAAACAAGCAAAAATGTTCCAATAAACATGTGGCATATTTTGCCTTGTTAAGCGTATGTCTGTCTGTATGTTTTTTAGTAAAAAAATTAAATCTCAAACATGGTTTGAGCTAATAGTGCGAAACTTGGCATATTTGCTAACCTAGCTAGGGATAGTTTAAAATCAAAAAAATATTTTTATTAGTTTAAAAATGGCATTCATAAGAAATTTGTAAAGTTAAATAACTTTAAAACCATTATTTTTTATTGAAAATATATTTGTATACTTAATTTTTGTAAATTTAATAACAAATCCAAAGATATCCTAATTTTAAAAATCGGTTAGAAAATAAAAGAGTAAAACACTTTTTCTTGTATGCTTGTTTAGGGTTTTCCACTTGTATAAAGTTTACTAACAAAATGTATTTCTTCATGGTCATTATAAACAGCTGTTTTAAATTATCAATACTTTTACAAATATTGTATGAAAGCTTGTTTATGTCTTATTATTGCTGTTTATTTATTGTTTTGTGTTCACTTGTTATACATACTAATATTGAAAACACTGAAACTAATTTATGAGATGGCTATTAAAGCAACATTAAGTATTCTAATATGCATTTGGCATATGGTGCTGCTGGGGGAAACGGTGCAGAAGCCAGAAGAATTTACATGGATCGGTTGCTTGACAGGCGAACCCCTGACCGCAAGACATTTGAAGCTGTTGATCGACGCCTAAGAGAGACAGGTTCATTTAGTAATAAAACCAAAAATAGGCCAGTAGGATTAAGATATGATATCGAAGAAAATATTTTCGATGTTGTTGAGGAGGATCCAAGGACAAGTTACGTAACATTTCTAATATATTAAATGTAAACCAAACCGCAGTGTGGCGTACGCTTCACAATAATGGTTTTTATCCGTTTCACCAAGTAAAACGGTAAGGACTACCCTCCCAGGCTTGAATATTGCCAATGGCTACTGACAAATATTGTCCAAATCCTTTTTTCTCAGTAAAAGTTTGTTTACAGATGAAGCTAGATTTTCAAGAGATTGTATAGTCAGGTCGCCGGATTTGAATCCTCTAGATTATTTTTTGTGGGGCCACCTCAAGTATACCTGATGTGCAAGAACTTCAGCGACGTGTGGAAGTGGCGTGCAATTAGATAAGGGCAACTCCTGGAATCTTTGAAAGAGTACTAAATTCAATGCGCTGTAGGGCTGAAGTGTTAATTGCTGAAGGGGGGCGTCGCATTGAACAGCATTAATAATAATATTTGTGTTTCATGTACATACATTTCTTTATTAACAAAAGGGTTATATTTTCAGTAAACCCTAAAAACTAAAAAGCGTACATGAAAAAGTGCTACACATAAAAACAGCTGATAGTTTAAAATGATTGAAAACAGCTGTTTATACTGACCATGAAGAAATACATTTGGTTAGTCAACTTTATAAAAAACCCGTAAACACGCATACAAGAAAAAGTGCGTTACTCTTTTATTTTCTAACCGATTTTTAAAATTAAGATATCTTTGGATTTGTTATTAAATTTACAAAAATTAAGTTAACTAATGTATTTTCAATAAAAACAATGGTTTTAAAGTTATTTAACTTCACACATTTCTTATGGCTGCCATTTTGAAACTAATAAAGATATTTTTTAATTTTAAACTACCCTAACTAGGATAGCAAATATGCCAAGTTCCACACTATTAGCCCAAACAACGTTTGAGATTTATTTTTTTTAATAAAACACACACAGACAGACGGACACTTAACAAGGCAAAATAGGCCACATGTTTATAGGAACTTTTTGTTTATTTTGATGCTTACTATCACATCCTAAAGTTGTGCCAACCTCTCGCGAAACACTATGTATACGTATATACATAATTTTTTAGATAATGTCTGCTTACAATAACAATTAAATAAATTTATCTAGTATTTACTAATTTTACAACTAAATGAGATCAAATGGGATAGGTCAAATTTAGTTACATGCAAATAAATCTATATGCCATAATAATAAATAAATAAATTGAATAGCCTATAGCAAAAGCACCATCAGCCTGTAGTTATAAAACCGGGATAGAAAGTTACACCAACGAGAAGCCTTCAATGGGTTAGTCACCGATCGTAGAGATATGGCAGAATAAGAGAGGTTAATGAGTGTAGTCGTTGTTACTTACTAAGATCAACTGTTCCTTTGAAAGAGTTGTTTGTTAATACCCCAGTAGCCAGAACAACTAGGGTACCTACAGCTTTAAGTGGAATCTGAACCACGTGGTATTGGTCTGATTTTTAGCTAACAAACAAGCCTGATACACAGTTCTCTTCCCTACACTACATTCAAACACTGAACATGGTCACCCAAGACTTCTCCATTAGAGTACACGTTGATAGCAACCACTGGGCGGACGTTGTATAACTTCGCTTCCAAGTAGCTGGGTTACAGCATTGCGCCCTATTACAGACTAGAATTAAATATTTACTGTCGTCGTTAAATAATTTATTTCGTTGTTTTTCTCACCAAGCTGTGCTATTAGAATAATGTATTTTCATCTATAAACCAAGGATTGTATTTTTATTATTATAATTATAGTTATTTAGTTGTACTTACCTTTAACTATTATACTAATTGCTGACAATTTTGATACCCTTTCCAGTTTAAAGATTATTCGATTGTCGATTGTCTGATAGTTATGGAATTCACTGATTATATAAATATAGTGGCGATATTGTACAACTATATACTTTTACTATTTGGCCTAAGTACATTAAATTATCTAATTGGACATCTGATGTGGTTCTTAGTGGCATGATTAAAAGTTTATTTTTCAAATTAATAATTGATACCGCACTAAAGCAATTTATATATTTTTCTTGCTCACATTCATTCCGTATTTATAGAACACAATATATTAAAATAATATACTATAAATGTTCCCTATCTTTTAATACTGCAGTGTACAGTATAATATTAGGAATGATTATAAATAAAAAAAATATATAATTAATAAAAAAACGTACAATTTGACAAACTTGATCGTTTTAGTCAATTATGTGTCAGATATTGTACAAACGAAAACATGTACAGTTAAATTATTAATTTATATAATAACTAATTTTGACTATTTTGAACTCACTTAAAATTATTAAGAAGTACAAGTGAACGTCACACAACACAAATATATTATAATATAAATAAAAAATGAACAAATAAACTTCAATTCAAGTACAAATTATTCATGAGTAATGAATAATTAGATTAAAGTATGAAGAGTGGAGAAGAACATTACAATAACTATTTAACAATATTTTATTATTAAACTGTATTAAGAATAATCAGTTAAAAATCGTCTTTTGTATATATTAACTAAGTAATAGTTTAAACATTATAATGTATAAAATATATTGTATGTGTTTGGAAAAATAAAAAATATTATTATAAAATTATTATTAAATTGCACAAATATAGTACAATACAAGTATAAAATGTACAAATATACCACGACACAAGTACAAATTGCACAAATATAGTACAATACAAGTACAAAATGCATAAATATACCACGACACAAGTACAAATTGCACAAATATTCTACAGTACAAGCACAAAATGCACATATGTAGCATAATACAAGCACAAAATGCACAAATATACCACGACACAAATTGCACAAATTTAGCATAATGAAAGGACAAAATGCACACCTATACTAGAGTACAACTACAAAAATGCACGAATATAGCGCAATACAAGCACAAAATGTACAAATATATTACAATATAAGTACGAAAACACAAATCTTATTGTGATAGATACTTAATCGGTGATCAATTTTTGTGTGAATACCTCTGGTTTGAGGAAGGTGGACGTGATTTGCCGAAAACGATTACCATAGTATTTGCGCTTTTTGGACTATTATTGTAATATATTTGAGCATTTTGTGTTTTGTTATACTGTATTTGAGTATTTTATGCTTATGTTTTAAATAGTTGTGCATTTTGTGCTTAAATTGTAATATATTTTTGTTGTCTGACGTTCTCATGTACTGTGTATGTGCCAACAAGTATAATGCTAATTGAATATTAGTATATTTTAGAGTAGTAAGGAACGCGAAAAATTGAAAGTGTTAAGCAACGCGTTTATTGCAAATTTTTACGTTACCTTAACAGTTCAAACCTTATTCCAGTTCACAGTATTCTCAGTCGAACGATTCGAAATATTTTTCCAACAATTCCAGTTGATAAGAGACATTTCATATATATAATTCCACTACAGCATTTGAAAAAATAAATATGTATTGTATTTGTTTAACATTTTCAACAACATTATAAAACAATTTTAGAAATTAAGAATTGACGTTTTTTAACGACTTAAAAACCAATTAACCATAACATATAACAATTATTACACAATTCAAATACAAAATGACAACAATGTTTATTTTATTCTCTTAACTAAATTAGTCTTAAATAATAAATAAAATTTTTTTAATTTTAGATAGAAATAGATCGGAAACCAACCTAGCAACTACGGATAACAGCAGTTCAATGACAGCTACAACTCAACCTACTACATCAACTAGTATTAGTCCTACAGAGACAACGGCTTCCACCAGTTCTACAACTGACACTTCAATGGCTAGTGCGTCAACTAGTACAGTGACTGAAACATCTCAACCTTCTACATCAACTAGTACTAGTCCCATAGGGACAACGGCTTCCACCAGTTCTACAACTGACACTTCAATGGCTAGTGCGTCAACTAGTACAGTGACTGAAACACCTCATCCTACTACATCAACTAGTACTAGTCCTACAGAGACAACGGCTTCCACCAGTTCTACAACTGACACTTCAATGGCTAGTGCGTCAACTAGTACAGTGACTGAAACATCTCAACCTACTACATCAACTAGTACTAGTCCTAAAGAGACAACGGCTTCCACCAGTTCTACAACTGACACTTCAATGGCTAGTGCGTCAACTAGTACAGTGACTGAAACATCTCAACCTACTACATCAACTAGTACTAGTCCTACAGAGACAACGGCTTCCACCAGTTCTACAACTGACACTTCAATGCCTAGTGCGTCAACTAGTACAGTGACTGAAACATCTCAACCTACTACATCAACTAGTACTAGTCCTACAGAGACAACAGCTTCCACCAGTTCTACAACTGACACTTCAATGGCTAGTGCGTCAACTAGTACAGTGACTGAAACATCTCAACCTACTACATCAACTAGTAGTAGTCCCATAGAGACAACGGCTTCCACCAGTTCTACAACTGACACTTCAATGGCTAGTGCGTCAACTAGTACAGTAACAGACACATCTCAACCTTCTACATCAACTAGTACTAGTCCCATAGAGACAACGGCTTCCACCAGTTCTACAACTGACACTTCAATGGCTAGTGCGTCAACTAGTACAGTGACTGAAACATCTCAACCTACTACATCAACTAGTAGTAGTCCCATAGAGACAACGGCTTCCACCAGTTCTACAACTGACACTACCATGTCTGGTGTGTCAACTAGTACAGTGACTGAAACATCTCAACCTACTACATCAACTAGTACTAGTCCTACAGAGACAATGGCTTCCACCAGTTCTACAACTGACACTTCAAAGGCTATTGCGTCAACTAGTACAGTGACTGAAACACCTCAACCTACTACATCAACTAGTACTAGTCCTACAGATACAACGGCTTCCACCAGTTCTACAACTGACACTTCAATGGCTAGTGCGTCAACTAGTACAGTGGCTGAAACATCTCAACCTACTACATCAACTAGTACTAGTCCTACAGAGACAACGGCTTCAACCAGTTCTACAACTGACACTTCAATGGCTAGTGCGTCAACTAGTAAAGTGACTGAAACATCTCAACCTACTACATCAACTAGTACTAGTCCTACAGAGACAACGGTTTCCACCAGTTCTACAACTGACACTTCAATGGCTAGTGCGGCAACTAGTACAGTGACTGAAACATCTCAACCTACTACATCAACTAGTACTAGTCCTACAGAGACAACGACTTCCACCAGTTCTACAACTGACACTTCAATGGCTAGTACGTCAACTAGTACAGTGACTGAAACATCTCAACCTACTACATCAACTAGTACTAGTCCTACAGAGACAACGGCTTCCACCAGTTCTACAACTGACACTTCAATGGCTAGTGAGTCAACTAGTACAGTGACTGAAACATCTCAACCTACTACATCAACTAGTACTAGTCCCATAGAGACAACGGCTTCCACCAGTTCTACAACTGACACTTCAATGGCTAGTGCGTCAACTAGTACAGTGACAGACACATCTCAATCTACTACATCAACTAGTACTAGTCCTACAGAGACAATGGCTTCTACCAGTTCTACAACTGACACTTCAATGGCTAGTGCGTCAACTAGTACAGTGACTGAAACATCTCAACTTACTACATCAACTAGTAGTAGTCCCATAGAGACAACGGCTGCCACCAGTTCTACAACTGACACTTCAATTGCTAGTGCGACAACTAGTACAGTGACTGAAACATCTCAACCTACTACATCAACTAGTACTAGTCCTACAGAGACAACGGTTTCCACCAGTTCTACAACTGACACTTCAATAGCTAGTGCGTCAACTAGTACAGTGACTGAAACATCGCAACCTACTACATCAACTAGTACTAGTCCTACAGAGACAATGACTTCCACCAGTTCTAAAACTGACACTTCAATGGCTAGTGCGTCAACTAGTACAGTGACTGAAACATCTCAACCTACTACATCAACTAGTACTAGTCCTACAGAGACAACGGCTTCCACCAGTTCTACAACTGACACTTCAATGGCTAGTGGGTCAACTAGTACAGTGACTGAAACATCTCAACCTACTACATCAACTAGTACTAGTCATACAGAGACAACGGCTTCCATCAGTTCTACAACTGACACTACAATGTCTGGTGTGTCAACTAGTACAGTGACTGAAACATCTCAACCTACTACATCAACTAGTACTAGTCCTACAGAGACAATGGCTTCCACCAGTTCTACAACTGACACTTCAAAGGCTAGTGCGTCAACTAGTACAGTGACTGAAACACCTCAACCTACTACATCAACTAGTACTAGTCCTACAGAGACAACGGCTTCCACCAGTTCTACAACTGACACTTCAATGGCTAGTGCGTCAACTAGTACAGTGACTGAAACATCTCAACCTACTACATCAACTAGTACTAGTCCTACAGAGACAACGGCTTCCACCAGTTCTACAACTGACACTTCAATGGCTAGTGCGTCAACTAGTACAGTGACTGAAACATCTCAACCTACTACATCAACTAGTACTAGTCCCATAGAGACAACGGCTTCAACCAGTTCTACAACTGACACTTCAATGGCTAGTGCGTCAACTAGTACAGTGACTGAAACATCTCAACCTACTACATCAACTAGTACTAGTCCTACAGAGACAACGGCTTCCACCAGTTCTACAACTGACACTTCAATGGCTAGTGCGTCAACTAGTACAGTGACTGAAACATCTCAACCTACTACATCAACTAGTAGTAGTCCCATAGAGACAACGGCTTCCACCAGTTCTACAACTGACACTTCAATGGCTAGTGCGTCAACTAGTACAGTGACTGAAACATCTCAACCTACTACATCAACTAGTACTAGTTCCTTAGAGACAACGGCTTCCACCAGTTCTACAACTGACACTTCAATAGCTAGTGCGTCAACTAGTACAGTGACTGAAACATCTCAACCTACTACATCAACTAGTACTAGTCCTACAGAGACAACGGCTTCCACCAGTTCTACAACTGACACTTCAATGGCTAGTGCGTCAACTAGTACAGTGACTGAAACATCTCAACCTACTACATCAACTAGTACTAGTCCTACAGAGACAACGGTTTCCACCAGTTCTACAACTGACACTTCAATGGCTAGTGCGTCAACTAGTACAGTGACTGAAACATCTCAACCTACTACATCAACTAGTACTAGTCCTACAGAGACAACGGCTTCCACCAGTTCTACAACTGACACTTCAATGGCTAGTGCGTCAACTAGTACAGTGACTGAAACATCTCAACCTACTACATCAACTAGTACTAGTCCTACAGAGACAACGGCTTCCACCAGTTCTACAACTGACACTTCAATGGCTAGTGCGTCAACAAAAACAGTGACTGAAACATCTCAACCTACTACATCAACTAGTACTAGTCCTACAGAGACAACGGCTTCCGCCAGTTCTACAACTGACACTTCAATGGCTAGTGCGTCAACTAAAACAGTGGCTGAAACATCTCAACCTACTACATCAACTAGTACTAGTCCTACAGAGACAATGGCTTCCACGAGTTCTACAACTGACACTTCAATGGCTAGTGCGTCAACTAGTGCAGTGACTGAAACACCTCAACCTACTACATCAACTAGTACTAGTCCTACAGAGACAACGGCTTCCACCAGTTCTACAACTGACACTTCAATGGCTAGTGCGTCAACTAGTACAGTGGCCGAAACATCTCAACCTACTACATCAACTAGTACTAGTCCTACAGAGACAATGACTTCCACCAGTTCTACAACTGACACTTCAATGGCTAGTGCGTCAACTAGTACAGTGACTGAAACATCTCAACCTACTACATCAACTAGTACTAGTCCTACAGAGACAACGGCTTCCACCAGTTCTACAACTGACACTTCAATGGCTAGTGGGTCAAGTAGTACAGTGACTGAAACATCTCAACCTACTACATCAACTAGTACTAGTCATACAGAGACAACGGCTTCCACCAATTCTACAACTGACACTACAATGTCTGGTGTGTCAACTAGTACAGTGACTGAAACATCTCAACCTACTACATCAACCTAGTACTAGTCCTACAGAGACAATGGCTTCCACCAGTTCTACAACTGACACTTCAAAGGCTAGTGCGTCAACTAGTACAGTGACTGAAACATCTCAACCTACTACATCAACTAGTAGTAGTCCCATAGAGACAACGGCTTCCACCAGTTCTACAACTGACACTTCAATGGCTAGTGCGTCAACTAGTACAGTAACAGACACATCTCAACCTACTACATCAACTAGTACTAGTCCCATAGAGACAACGGCTTCCACCAGTTCTACAACTGACACTTCAATGGCTAGTGCGTCAACTAGTACAGTGACTGAAACATCTCAACCTACTACATCAACTAGTAGTAGGCCCATAGAGACAACGGATTCCACCAGTTCTACAACTGACACTACCATGTCTGGTGTGTCAACTAGTACAGTGACTGAAACATCTCAACCTACTACATCAACTAGTACTAGTCCTACAGAGACAATGGCTTCCACGAGTTCTACAACTGACACTTCAATGGCTAGTGCGTCAACTAGTACAGTGACTGAAACACCTCAACCTACTACATCAACTAGTACTAGTCCTACAGAGACAACGGCTTCCACCAGTTCTACAACTGACACTTCAATGGCTAGTGCGTCAACTAGTACAGTGGCTGAAACATCTCAACCTACTACATCAACTAGTACTAGTCCTACAGAGACAATGACTTCCACCAGTTCTACAACTGACACTTCAATGGCTAGTGCGTCAACTAGTACAGTGACTGAAACATCTCAACCTACTACATCAACTAGTACTAGTCCTACAGAGACAACGGCTTCCACCAGTTCTACAACTGACACTTCAATGGCTAGTGGGTCAACTAGTACAGTGACTGAAACATCCCAACCTACTACATCAACTAGTACTAGTCATACAGAGACAACGGCTTCCACCAGATCTACAACTGACACTACAATGTCTGGTGTGTCAACTAGTACAGTGACTGAAACATCTCAACCTACTACATCAACCAGTACTAGTCCTACAGAGACAATGGCTTCCACCAGTTCTACAACTGACACTTCAAAGGCTAGTGCGTCAACTAGTACAGTGACTGAAACACCTCAACCTACTACATTAACTAGTACTAGTCCTACAGAGACAACGGCTTCCACCAGTTCTACAACTGACACTTCAATGGCTAGTGCGTCAACTAGTACAGTGGCTGAAACATCTCAACCTACTACATCAACTAGTACTAGTCCTACACAGACAACGGCTTCCACCAGTTCTACAACTGACACTTCAATGGCTAGTGCGTCAACTAGTAAAGTGACTGAAACATCTCAACCTACTACATCAACTAGTACTAGTCCTACAGAGACAACGGCTTCCACCAGTGCTACAACTGACACTACAATGTCTGGTGTGTCAACTAGTACAGTGACTGAAACATCTCAACCAACTACATCAACTAGTACTAGTCCTGCAGAGACAATGGCTTCCACCAGTTCTACAACTGACACTTCAAAGGCTAGTGCGTCAACTAGTACAGTAAATGAAAAACCTCAACCTACTACATCAACTAGTACTAGTCCTACAAAGACAACGGCTTCCACCAGTTCTACAACTGACACTTCAATGGCTAGTGCGTCAACTAGTACAGTGACTGAAACATCTCAACCTACTACATCAGCTAGTACTAGTCCTACAGAGACAACGGCTTCCACCAGTTCTACAACTGACACTTCAATGGCCAGTGCGTCAACTAGTACAGTGACTGAAACATCTCAACCTTCTACATCAACTAGTACTAGTCCTACAGAGATAACGGCTTCCACCAGTTCTACAACTGACACTTCAATGGCTAGTGCGTCAACTCGTACAGTGACAGACACATCTCAACCTTCTACATCAACTAGTACTAGTCCCATAGAGACAACGGCTTCCACCAGTTCTACAACTGACACTTCAATGGCTAGTGCGTCAACTAGTACAGTGACTGAAACATCTCAACCTACTACATCAACTAGTACTAGTCCTACAGAGACAATGACTTTCACCAGTTCTACAACTGACACTTCAATGGCTAGTGCGTCAACTAGTACAGTGACAGACACATCTCAACCTTCTACATCAACTAGTACTAGTCCCATAGAGACAACGGCTTCCAACAGTTCTACAACTGACACTTCAATGGCTAGTGCGTCAACTAGTACAGTGGCTGAAACATCTCAACCTACTACATCAACTAGTACTAGTCCTACAGAGACAATGACTTTCACCAGTTCTACAACTGACACTTCAATGGCTAGTGCGTCAACTAGTACAGTGACTGAAACATCTCAACCTAATACATCAACTAGTAGTAGTCCCATAGAGACAACGGCTGCCACCAGTTCTACAACTGACACTACAATGTCTGGTGCGTTAACTAGTACAGTGACTGAAACATCTCAACCTACTACATCAACTAGTACTAGTCCTACAGAGACAACGGCTTCCACCAGTTCTACAACTGACACTTCAATAGCTAGTGGGTCAACTAGTACAGTGACTGAAACATCTCAACCTACTACATCAACTAGTACTAGTCATACAGAGACAATGGCTTCCACCAGTTCTACAACTGACACTACAATGTCTGGTGTGTCAACTAGTACAGTGACTGAAACATCTCAACCTACTACATCAACTAGTACTAGTCCTACAGAGACAATGGCTTCCACCAGTTCTACAACTGACACTTCAAAGGCTGGTGCGTCAACTAGTACAGTGACTGAAACACCTCAACCTACTACATCAACTAGTACTAGTCCTACAGAGACAACGGCTTCCACCAGTTCTACAACTGACACTTCAATGGCTAGTGCGTCAACTAGTACAGTGGCTGAAACATCTCAACCTACTACATCAACTAGTACTAGTCCTACAGAGACAACGGCTTCCACCAGTTCTACAACTGACACTTCAATGGCTAGTGCGTCAACTAGTACACTGACTGAAACATCTCAACCTACTACATCAACTAGTACTAGTCCTACAGCGGCAACGGCTTCCATTAATTCTACAACTAATACTACAATGTCTAGTTTGTTAACTACCTCAATGACAGAAACATCTCAACCATCTACTTCAAATCGAACTAGTCCTACAGAGAACACGGATTCCACTAATTCTACAACTGATACTACAATGTCTAGTTTGTTAACTAGCTCAGGGACAGAAACATATCAACCTTCTACATCAACTAGCAGAAGTCCTACAGAGACAACGGTTTCCACTAATTCTACAAATAATACTACAATGTCTAGTTTGTTAACTAGCTCAGTGACAGAAACATATCAACCTTCCACATCAACTAGTAGAAGTCCTACAGAGACAACGGTTTCCACTAATTCTACAAATAATACTACAATGTCTAGTTTGTTAACTAGCTCAGTGACAGAAACATATCAACCTTTTACATCAACTAGTACTAGTCCTACAGAGACAACGGTTTCAACTAATTCTACAACTGATACTACACTGTCTAGTTTGTTAACTACCTCAATGACAGAAACATATCAACCTTTTACATCAACTAGTACTAGTCATACAGAGACAACGGTTTCAACTAATTCTACAACTGATACTACACTGTCTAGTTTGTTAACTACCTCAATGACAGAAACATATCAACCTTTTACATCAACTAGTAGAAGTCCCACAGAGACAACGGTTTCAACTAATTCTACAACTGATACTACACTGTCTAGTTTGTTAACTACCTCAATGACAGAAACATATCAACCTTTTACATCAACTAGTAGAAGTCCCACAGAGACAACGGTTTCAACTAATTCTACAACTGATACTACACTGTCTAGTTTGTTAACTACCTCAATGACAGAAACATATCAACCTTTTACATCAACTAGTACTAGTCCTACAGAGACAACGGTTTCAACTAATTCTACAACTGATACTACACTGTCTAGTTTGTTAACTACCTCAATGACAGAAACATATCAACCTTTTACATCAACTAGTAGAAGTCCCACAGAGACAACGGTTTCAACTAATTCTACAACTGATACTACACTGTCTATTTTGGTAACTACCTCAATGACAGAAACATATCAACCTTTTACATCAACTAGTAGAAGTCCCACAGAGACAACGGTTTCAACTAATTCTACAACTGATACTACACTGTCTAGTTTGTTAACTACCTCAATGACAGAAACATATCAACCTTTTACATCAACTAGTAGAAGTCCCACAGAGACAACGATTTCAACTAATTCTACAACTGATACTACACTGTCTAGTTTGTTAACTACCTCAATGACAGAAACATATCAACCTTTTACATCAACTAGTACTAGTCCTACAGAGACAACGGTTTCAACTAATTCTACAACTGATACTACACTGTCTAGTTTGTTAACTACCTCAATGACAGAAACATATCAATCTTTTACATCAACTAGTACTAGTCCTACAGAGACAACGGTTTCAACTAATTCTACAACTGATACTACACTGTCTAGTTTGTTAACTACCTCAATGACAGAAACATATCAACCTTTTACATCAACTAGTAGAAGTCCCACAGAGACAACGGTTTCAACTAATTCTACAACTGATACTACACTGTCTAGTTTGTTAACTACCTCAATGACAGAAACATATCAACCTTTTACATCAACTAGTAGAAGTCCCACAGAGACAACGGTTTCAACTAATTCTACAACTGATACTACACTGTCTAGTTTGTTAACTACCTCAATGACAGAAACATATCAACCTTTTACATCAACTAGTACTAGTCCTACAGAGACAACGGTTTCAACTAATTCTACAACTGATACTACACTGTCTAGTTTGTTAACTACCTCAATGACAGAAACATATCAACCTTTTACATCAACTAGTACTAGTCCTACAGAGACAACGGTTTCAACTAATTCTACAACTGATACTACACTGTCTAGTTTGTTAACTACCTCAATGACAGAAACATATCAACCTTTTACATCAACTAGTAGAAGTCCCACAGAGACAACGGTTTCAACTAATTCTACAACTGATACTACACTGTCTAGTTTGTTAACTACCTCAATGACAGAAACATATCAACCTTTTACATCAACTAGTAGAAGTCCCACAGAGACAACGGTTTCATCTAATTCTACAACTGATACTACACTGTCTAGTTTGTTAACTACCTCAATGACAGAAACATATCAACCTTTTACATCAACTAGTACTAGTCCTACAGAGACAACGGTTTCAACTAATTCTACAACTGATACTACACTGTCAAGTTTGTTAACTACCTCAATGACAAAAACATATCATTCTTTTACATCAACTAGTAGAAGTCCCACAGAGACAACGGTTTCAACTAATTCTACAAATGATACTACACTGTCTAGTTTGTTAACTACCTCAAAGACAGAAACATATCAACCTTTTACATCAACTAGTACTAGTCCTACAGAGACAACGGTTTCAACTAATTCTACAACTGATACTACACTGTCTAGTTTGTTAACTACCTCAATGACAGAAACATATCAACCTTTTACATCAACTAGTAGAAGGCCCACAGAGACTAAGGTTTCAACTAATTCTACAACTGATACTACACTGTCTAGTTTGTTAACTACCTCAATGACAGAAACATATCAACCTTTTACATCAACTAGTACTAGTCCTACAGAGACAACGGTTTCAACTAATTCTACAACTGATACTACACTGTCTAGTTTGTTAACTACCTCTTTGACAGAAACATATCAACCTTTTACATCAACTAGTACTAGTCCTACAGAGACAACGGTTTCAACTAATTCTACAACTGATACTACACTGTCTAGTTTGTTAACTACCTCAATGACAGAAACATATCATCCTTTTACATCAACTAGTAGAAGTCCCACAGAGACAACGGTTTCAACTAATTCTACAACTGATACTACACTGTCTAGTTTGTTAACTACCTCAATGACAGAAACATATCAACCTTTTACATCAACTAGTAGAAGTCCCACAGAGACAACGGTTTCAACTAATTCTACAACTGATACTACAATGTCTAGTTTGTTAACTACCTCAATGACAGAAACATATCAACCTTTTACATCAACTAGTACTAGTCCTACAGAGACAACGGTTTCAACTAATTCTACAACTGATACTACACTGTCTAGTTTGTTAACTACCTCAATGACAGAAACATATCAACCTTTTACATCAACTAGTAGAAGTCCCACAGAGACAACGGTTTCAACTAATTCTACAACTGATACTACACTGTCTAGTTTGTTAACTACCTCAATGACAGAAACATATCAACCTTTTACATCAACTAGTAGAAGTCCCACAGAGACAACGGTTTCAACTAATTCTACAACTGATACTACACTGTCTAGTTTGTTAACTACCTCAATGACAGAAACATATCAACCTTTTACATCAACTAGTACTAGTCCTACAGAGACAACGGTTTCAACTAATTCTACAACTGATACTACACTGTCTAGTTTGTTAACTACCTCAATGACAGAAACATATCAACCTTTTACATCAACTAGTACTAGTCCTACAGAGACAACGGTTTCAACTAATTCTACAACTGATACTACACTGTCTAGTTTGTTAACTACCTCAATGACAGAAACATATCAACCTTTTACATCAACTAGTAGAAGTCCCACAGAGACAACGGTTTCAACTAATTCTACAACTGATACTACACTGTCTAGTTTGTTAACTACCTCAATGACAGAAACATATCAACCTTTTACATCAACTAGTAGAAGTCCCACAGAGACAACGGTTTCAACTAATTCTACAACTGATACTACACTGTCTAGTTTGTTAACTACCTCAATGACAGAAACATATCAACCTTTTACATCAACTAGTACTAGTCCTACAGAGACAACGGTTTCAACTAATTCTACAACTGATACTACACTGTCTAGTTTGTTAACTAGCCTCAATGACAGAAACATATCAACCTTTACATCAACTAGTACTAGTCCTACAGAGACAACGGTTTCAACTAATTCTACAACTGATACTACACTGTCTAGTTTGTTAACTACCTCAGTGACAGAAACATATCAACCTTTCACATCAACTAGTAGAAGTCCCACAGAGACAACGGTTTCAACTAATTCTACAACTGATACTACACTGTCTAGTTTGTTAACTACCTCAGTGACAGAAACATATCAACCTTTACATCAACTAGTAGAAGTCCCACAGAGACAACGGTTTCAACTAATTCTACAACTAATACTACACTGTCTAGTTTGTTAACTACCTCAATGACAGAAACATATCAACCTTTTACATCAACTAGTACTAGTCCTACAGAGACAACGGTTTCAACTAATTCTACAACTGATACTACACTGTCAAGTTTGTTAACTACCTCAATGACAGAAACATATCATTCTTTTACATCAACTAGTAGAAGTCCCACAGAGACAACGGTTTCAACTAATTCTACAACTGATACTACACTGTCTAGTTTGTTAACTACCTCAATGACAGAAACATATCAACCTTTTACATCAACTAGTACTAGTCCTACAGAGACAACGGTTTCAACTAATTCTACAACTGATACTACACTGTCTAGTTTGTTAACTACCTCAATGACAGAAACATATCAACCTTTTACATCAACTAGTACTAGTCCTACAGAGACAACGGTTTCAACTAATTCTACAACTGATACTACACTGTCTAGTTTGTTAACTACCTCAATGACAGAAACATATCAACCTTTTACATCAACTAGTAGAAGTCCCACAGAGACAACGGTTTCAACTAATTCTACAACTGATACTACACTGTCTAGTTTGTTAACTACCTCAATGACAGAAACATATCAACCTTTTACATCAACTAGTACTAGTCCTACAGAGACAACGGTTTCAACTAATTCTACAACTGATACTACACTGTCTAGTTTGTTAACTACCTCAATGACAGAAACATATCAACCTTTTACATCAACTAGTAGAAGTCCCACAGAGACAACGGTTTCAACTAATTCTACAACTGATACTACACTGTCTAGTTTGTTAACTAACTCAATGACAGAAACATATCAACCTTTTACATCAACTAGTAGAAGTCCCACAGAGACAACGGTTTCAACTAATTCTACAACTGATACTACACTGTCTAGTTTGTTAACTACCTCAATGACAGAAACATATCAACCTTTTACATCAACTAGTACTAGTCCTACAGAGACAATGGTTTCAACTAATTCTACAACTGATACTACACTGTCTAGTTTGTTAACTACCTCAATGACAGAAACATATCAACCTTTTACATCAACTAGTACTAGTCCTACAGAGACAATGGTTTCAACTAATTCTACAACTGATACTACACTGTCTAGTTTGTTAACTACCTCAATGACAGAAACATATCAACCTTTTACATCAACTAGTACTAGTCCTACAGAGACAACGGTTTCAACTAATTCTACAACTGATACTACACTGTCTAGTTTGTTAACTACCTCAATGACAGAAACATATCAACCTTTTACATCAACTAGTAGAAGTCCCACAGAGACAACGGTTTCAACTAATTCTACAACTGATACTACACTGTCTAGTTTGTTAACTACCTCAATGACAGAAACATATCAACCTTTTACATCAACTAGTAGAAGTCCCACAGAGACAACGGTTTCAACTAATTCTACAACTGATACTACACTGTCTAGTTTGTTAACTACCTCAATGACAGAAACATATCAACCTTTTACATCAACTAGTACTAGTCCTACAGAGACAACGGTTTCAACTAATTCTACAACTGATACTACACTGTCAAGTTTGTTAACTACCTCAATGACAGAAACATATCATTCTTTTACATCAACTAGTAGAAGTCCCACAGAGACAACGGTTTTAACTAATTCTACAACTGATACTACACTGTCTAGTTCGTTAACTACCTCAATGACAGAAACATATCAACCTTTTACATCAACTAGTACTAGTCCTACAGAGACAACGGTTTCAACTAATTCTACAACTGATACTACACTGTCTAGTTTGTTAACTACCTCAATGACAGAAACATATCAACCTTTTACATCAACTAGTAGAAGTCCCACAGAGACAACGGTTTCAACTAATTCTACAACTGATACTACACTGTCTAGTTTGTTAACTACCTCAATGACAGAAACATATCAACCTTTTACATCAACTAGTACTAGTCCTACAGAGACAACGGTTTCAACTAATACTACAACTGATACTACACTGTCTAGTTTGTTAACTAGCCTCAGTGACAGAAACATATCAACCTTTCACATCAACTAGTAGAAGTCCCACAGAGACAACGGTTTCAACTAATTCTACAACTGATACTACACTGTCAAGTTTGTTAACTACCTCAGTGACAGAAACATATCAACCTTCTACATCAACTAGTACTAGTCCTACAGAGATAATGCCTTTAAGTAGTTCTACCTATAGCACTACACATTCTCAAATCACACAAACTACAACCGCAAAAAGTACTGATGTTTCTTCAACGACTACGCCAGATTTTCCAAAGCCTATCTCAGCTACAATTGCCATTGGAGGGTATACTTGTGTCTTGATAGAAGTGGCAGTTGATTTGGACGTGATGTACAAGAAGTCAAATGGATTAATGGTAAATATGACACTAGATAAATTAACTACTTAGAAATAATTGTAAAATATTAATTTTAACAATTTTCTTGTCTAAAAACAATAACAAATTATTTTAAACTAGCTGTTAATTTATTTTTACAGTTAAATAATTTGTTTAAAATGAAAATTCGTGATAGAATTTAAAATTAAAACAATTAACTTAATGTCATATTTTTCTTTTATTACACCTATAATAGGTGAATTATAGAAGTAATATAAATTGAAGCGAACGTATAATAATGGTATTTTGTTAATATATAACAGTTATTGCTTAGTAATAAATACTAACTATAGACTTCTAATTATTTAGTTTTCTGTTTTTATTTTATTCTCTATTTATTCTTAAGACACCAATCATCAATACAGTATATGGGCGAATAAAAACTTCGAAAGATTGCGATGAGTATAGAATGGGGAATGTAGCAATTGTTGCAAACTAAGGCTGATTATTCCTTTTAAGTGTTATTTAATCAATATACCAATGACAAATGAACAGCCAGAGATCATCAGTAGGTTATATTTAAATTAATATGACTATGTTTTGGATCGAAATATGAACCTTTCATAATCAACAACGCTACCGTCTAGTTTATTTATTTATTCCAACCAATATTTTGTTAGATTGTTTAGTATTTTCTATGAATATAGATCTAATGTAGGCTGAAGGAAAAATTAAAATAGTGAGATTTATTTATTTATAAGATACCGATCGTCAAGATATGGGTGAATATGGATTCCGAATGAGTGTGATGAGTGTAGAAGAGCGAATGAAGTCATTGTTACTAACTAAGGCCGACTATTCCTTAGAAAGTATTATTAATTAATAGCTCAATGACAAATGAACAGCCGGTGATTATCAGCTGATCCTTCTCAAAATGAATTGAATCTGATTGGGATCGAACTGAGAACATTTAGCACATGAAGCTGGGATTGAACCAACTGCGCTACCGAGATGTTAAATTCTAGTTGTTTTTGTATGTTTTTACAATTTGATGTGTTCTTATTTATGTATTTATTTTTCACAAGGGTAAAGCACACTTGGTGGCTCCGGAAGGAACAAATGTGACAGGGTTCTGCTCGTCCAAACAACAAGTCGTCAGTTACCTTTGGACCCCGAAAGTTGAATCAAGAAGAAGACGACGTGCCTCGGAGAACCATGTTAACAACGTAACCTTCATACTGGCTATTGATACCGACTCGTTCTACATCAAAAACATACTTGGCCAGATTATCAGAGATGCTAATACTTTCCCTGATGCCGACAAAGATGGTATGTTGGATAAATTTAGTATATTTCAAACTTTCTCAGTAAACAAATTGTATTTTGGCAATCAAAATAATTTAAAATACCTGAGACTTATTCGGAAAATATATTTTTTTAAAACTTTATTCATTTTTACTACGAGTTTATTCTAAGTAGGTAGAATATAACTGGTATTACAAAGATTAATATTGACGACAAATACTAAGTGTATATATATTTAATATCCTAACTAGAATTCAATATTATCTTCATTGTAAAACTATTTTACAATTATACTATTGGTACGATTAGGGCTAATAAGTAATTAACATTTTATTAATCTTTACTACAAGTTTATTCTAAGTAGTTGAATAAAATTGGTATCACACAGATTAATACTGTAGAAAAATATTATATTTATAGATTTTTAATACTCTAACATAAATTTAAGATTATTTTCACTGTACAACTACATGTTTTAAATACTGATACTCCGAGTTCTCGAACATTTCCAGAACTCCCATTCTGGAAGAAACCATGGCCGGTAAGGAAACCACCCCCGATTCCCTCTCCATATATTCTCTCAGGTCGATGATCAGCCGTGCGATCCCATTTTCGAGAAGCATCTTGACCGTGCTTCCAGAACATTCTATATTACAGTGACACATTATACGAAAGCCCTCCCCTCGAATGTCAGCCAGTCTCATCGGAAGTGTGAGCCCTTACCTTGGGGCGGAAGTGCAGTGTTTAACAGTTAAGGATGGCAAATATTATCAACATATCGATATTTTGAATTATCGATTAATCGCAAACCAAATATCGATCTAACGATAATATCTGAAGAAAAAAATCGATAAATCGAATAACCAATGTATCGAATTGTAAATGATTTATCTGTTTAAAATTATGCCCCAACTATTATGTAATTACCAAAGTTACACTTATGTTTGGCTGTCACTGTTTAGAATAGCCTACGGTACTGAATGTAAAAATTAAATAAATTTATCTACACGAAACAAGCAGTAGTATGTGGAGTTGAATGAAAAAATAACTAAAATAAGAATAAATATACTTTTAATTATTATGTTAATTATAAAATAATAACCTAATAACATTGCGGTGTTTGCTTTTCATATTTAAAATGCCTCATTGAAAAAAAAGGTAAATAAAGTTACTTTATTATCGCAATGCATATTTTGTACGCATAAGAGGAAATTTAAATGAGTTTTTTTTCGAATCGTGATGATTTTGAGGAGAGAGAATAACTTCAATATTTAACTATAAGATACATCGGACCAAAATGTCGATATGGCCGATAATATCGAAAGAAAATATCGATACTCACATATCGATATATCGAAACATACCGAGATATCGATATATCGTTGCCATCCCTATTAACAGTGGCAGATATTGAGTGAACACAAACTGTAGTGTGAAGTGACATTAATTAATGTAAATATTAGCGGTTTGATTTCGCTTTCGGTAAAAAGTTTTTGTTCGTGCTCTAGTTTTGTTACTGTGTATGATAGTTAGAACCACAAATAATTTAGTTTTTTATTAGGATATTAATTATTATTTTATATTGTATTTGCTTAATTCATTGCTCGAAATTGTATTCAATATTAGATTTTAGAGTATAATTTAGTGGTTTACCAATTTACCAATTTGGCAGTATATTTCTTTGAACTGTCAGTATATTAACTTAATTAAAAGTATGTTAGTAATTATTTTATTTAATAATTTTAGTTTTAATCAACAGTGGACCTCCATATTTTTTCTCGTTCATTCGTTATTCTAAAGAGTTCTATTTCTTCAAATAATAATAAATGTTGATTTTTAAATTGGTAATTTAAACAGTTTGCACTTAATAGTACTGATTCCCTTTGCCATTTTGTTTTGTTATTTTATTGTAAACTGTGTATTCAGATAGATTCCTGGTCCTTTTTTAGAGCCACTTTTTAGTTGCTTACATTTTAGTTGTTACGACCTTTGTCATTGAATTGCTCACACGCTCCTTTACGTACGTAGCCTCTACAAATCGACCACCAACTCCCAAACTGTTTAAACCCTCCTATGCTTCTTATAAGATGTCCTATGCTTCCTATGTTTTTTTCAGTATTCTGACTATAAGAAATTCACTGTAGTTAAATCATCAACGTAGTGAGAAAATTATGACAACAAATATGGAATATATCGTATATCAGCTTTCAAGTAAAATATTTTGTTAAAGGATCTAGCTAGCACACTGCCAACTATCCATGGGGTATAATTCAACACAGTTTACGTAATTTAGAAGCGCAATTTTAAGAATTGTAATATAACTAGTACAGGTTAATCACAGTCAAAGGTCTTATAGGAATAAAACAGAGTTGAAATGTAAATTTGTCCGTTCAACAAAGAATATTTATGTATTAAATCTAACCTATTCTGTCCTTTAGTTGCTATATACATTTCACCTCCAGTTTGAATGCAAGTGTTTCTATCTCGAACGTCGAGCTGCTACCTACCAATACGAAGTTCAGGCGTACTTACCTCTCTAGAACATCGGAGCCTCTGGGTGATGGCACTGTTAACCTCGGCCAACTAAAGTGTTTATATCTCTTTTGTAGAACCAACTGTGATGCAACTAGGCGACCCCTCAAAGAACCTCAGGCTGTTACCTACCAGTATGGAGTACAGCCGAATCTGCGCTTCTAGAACATCGGAGCTTCTATGGCACTGTTAACCTCGTTCAACTAAAGTGTTTATATCTCTGTTGTAGAACCAACTATGATGCAACTAGGTGACCCCTCAAAGAACCTCGGGCTGCTACCTACCAGTATGGAGTACAGCCGAATCTGCGCCTCTAGAACATCGGTGCCTCTGGGTGATGTCACTGTTAACCTCAGCCAACTTAAGTTGCAGGTTTTTCAGAACAATTCCTCTCCAGCATCGTTTGGATCTTGTAAGGAAACTGTATTTTTCATTTACACATTATTTAATACGTTATATATTTAATGTTTATCTCTTGAACCTTTTGAATGACGTTTAGATCTTGATCCAAATATATCATAAGTTTTCTTAAAAATTATTAAATGGTAGCTGACAATAAACTATACGATAAATATCTTGAACCAATCAATCTAAAGAGTATATATACCTTTTAAATTTTTCCCTTTGTGGAAACAAAACCAAAACTATTGGTGATGTCAAAGTCAATAAAATATCGTTTGACCTACACACCTTTTACAGAACTGAGAGGATTTTCAATTATTGAGAGTGCCCTTTGTTCGTTTTTGCTCACACTAACTGTATTAACAGATTTTATTTCTATTCCAGTTTGGTAAACAATACCCTTTAAAAAGATCGCTCCAGTTCATTTATTTATCGAAGTGAATAATTCTGACTTTTATAAAACTTGAATTTGATTTCCTTATCGTGTTCCTTAATAGGAAAAATCATTTCATTTTCTTCTTTGTTTCCATTACAAATATTCCGTTCATGGATCAAAATAATTTTACTAAATCACAAAATACGTTGTTTCTTATATTTCTTAAAACTTTAACTTCTAATATTTTTCAATTCGGATCACTAAACATTTCAAACATTCATATTTTTCAATGTATTTCAACGTATTTTCCCTCCTAAACACAAATGTGGCTTAAATTATTTCCTGACAAATAATGAGTGAGATATTCAGCAACAAAGTAGGTTAGGTTATTTTAGGAATAAAATATGCCCACACCCTAATACTATTTTGGAGGAAAATCTACATATAAGTAAAGTAATATATGTTATTTTAGTATCCAAAAATCTTTCTTTTTTTAATTTTTTGTCAATAATTAATAATTCCTATGCATTCGTGGGGTGGTTATCAACTATAGAAAAAAAGCGTAAACATCAACCCTATACTATATATGTACAATAAATAAAAATTGTATTTTGCAAACATATAAACAAAATAACAATGAATACTATTGAAAATTATATTTATATATACAGACGAATGGCGTATATTAATACATATGAATAAATGTAATATGCATATAAATAAATGTACACTAAAGATAAAAGACGTACGGTTAATCTTTTTTACGTTTTATCTTGTAATAAAAAACTAAATTACATAAATAATATCGTTATATTTCATTATTGATGTAATTTTATAAGTATTCGCCATAAAAAAACTGAAATAAACTTACAATAATTTCCCAGCACTGTAAAATTCTTGGTTCGATGTATCGTTACATAGACATTTTTTATGATAATGTTTACGGTCCGATTTATTACTGTTGGGATGACCAACATTGTTAGTGTAAGGAAGTAAGTATGGTCCACAATTAGTAAGGAAGTCTCTTATTGTGGACCTTGTTTCATTTAACATTCTACACTTCCAATTATTACTATTAATAATTCTATATTTGTGTTAAGTCATGAATGCCATTAATTGATAGCTTCGAATGAGAAAGTAAACAATGTATTAGGTAGTTATTTAATATAAAATTAGAATAAAAATATAAAGCTAAATATAATCTTTAAATTGAGCCTTAGTGGTCCAATTTAACTGGCAAAACTTGGCGTAGTCAGCTGCTAGGGCCATTACGGCCAGTTTTTAATGACTCTCCAACTCCTGTCCCCAATGTGGACTGGTTATAAAAATCCGTAGCAGTAATAACCACTGCACTCTAAGCCCTAAATTTTATAACTTTGTTAAATAACATGTTTTAAAGCGTGTTTTTTACATATTCCGAGATTGTTTCTTCAGTTTTTATTTTGTAACGTAATATAACAAGAACTCTAGGACTACATATGAAAAACATAAGGAAGAGTCGTATTTAGAATAAGAATTTAATTAGATAGATAAAACTACTTGGGTTATATAGATTTTTAGGTGGAATCTTGTCTGTAAACCACATCAACAAATGTCCATAGCTAAAATAAAAATGTATAAACTTATATGGTGACACGCAAAATTAAACAAACAAAATTGGCGTGTCTTTTTTATAAATTTACTTTTTTCGCTCTCGATTTCAACCGCTTAAAAAAGAGAGGTCTATCTTCTTTTTTACCTTAGGCTACTCTGCCCATTCCCCATAGACTATTGAAATGTGTGCGAAACTTATTATACCGGAACTTATCAGGCAGAACCAGTGCAGTATAAGTTGAATATTACTGATAAAAACAAGACTAGGATTCGAACCTTCGCTACCTCTAACTCGGGTACAAAGTTCAGATGCTTTAGACCGTTCGGCCACTGACTCTCTTTTATTAGTATACTATTTATACCAGAGGTTCAACTCGAGTACATTGCATTTTGAAACCGACAGTAATTTTTCCTTATTCATAGTTTTACACATTGAAAGAGTTTTTTTTTTAATCTCACCTTTATATTTTTACAGCTTTCGAATTTTATTTCAAGAAGCTGTTCAGTATATTTTTACTAATACTTGGTACTTGGTAATGGATTTCGATAACATTCCCGAGTGCATTTTACTTTTGAGTGTCAGTAATTAAAGGACTGTATGTATTTTATTTTCTATTTTTATTTTACAGTCATTGATTTCTGTAAAAGAAAACCTTAACATGTTTAATTTAAGAATTCAGATAAATTCGCACAATAACAGGTCTCAGAACAACATAGACTTAAGAAATATTAGGCTTAGTAAAACACAACAAACACATATGTATAAAGGTGTGCAACTGTTTAATAAGTTACCTACCACAGCTAGAACAGTAAGCATATCAAATTTTAAGCATGTTTTAACTAAATGTTTGAAAAATAAAGCCTTTTATTCTTTAGATGAAATGTACTTGCACGACCTTACCGATCTTAACTTCTAGTGATTTAGATTGTAATATTAGGAATGACGCATGGTTTTAATATAAGACTTTAGATTATATACAATGACATTGTCAATGCATGTACAACTTGTTCGACGACAATAAAGATATTAATATGTACTGATCTGTTTTTATGATTGAGAAGATATGACATGAAAGATTGTTTTTAGTCATCTAGTTGTTATATATGGAATGTAGAGATCCAACCCGATGTTCATCTTTTTTAACTAGTAAATATTGACCTCACGAACACGAGTCTATAAACTTATTATTTTTTTTTTTTTTCAAAAATACAGATTTTTATAAAAAGAAAAAAAACTTACGCCGAAAAATATTTAATTTACATTATGTTATGTACTCTTTTTTGAGCGTGAATGTTACATAAAAATATTCATATAACGAATAATTATCTGAGATGTTAAACAAAAATGTGGGTTATGTTAGGTTGAGTTAAGATAAGTTAATGTAAGATTGGACCCTTATATTCCATATTTTTAACAACTACACGACTAAAATATGTCATTCGTCGTATGAATAATTAGATGTCATATTCGTGTTCAGGAGAGAAAACCATATAAGTTTAACATTATATACATAGTTTTTTGTGTACAACTTTTTCTTTTTGATTTTGCTTTCAAAATCGTTATTTCCACCAACAATTTTGATGGATTCGTGTTCATAGGGTTAAGATTGACTAGTCAAAAAGAAGAAAAACAAATGAAAATGGGGTGATACCTCTATATTCCATATTTACCGTTTGGTTTCATTATTTTATTATGTAAAGTGTAGAATTCACCCTATAAAAGGAAGTTTTATGCGTCCGAACGTTTAATTTGCTGTCTGTAACTGTGACATGTTGTATTGTGTAAACAGTGTGTTGTATGTATAGGGCAATCTGTCTTGCTACAAGACAATTTATAGCCTCGTTTACTATTCATTACGAAAACGTTACCATGTCAGTGCTGGACAGAACCTCTTTAAAAGAAATACGAGTTCAATCACATCATGTTTACTGGCAGTCAACTGCCACAAGCTATGTAGTGATTTATTCATATTTATAATTTACAGTTTAAAAAATGCTAATAACTTAACGTGGCCTTGAATACGAAACTAATGCTTTGAATTAAATCTACATTTTTGTATTCAAATCTTGCAAAGTTAGGAAACGTTTTCAATCTGTAAATGTCAAAAAGGACCTTTTCCGCCAATTCACTACCATTACTTTTTCCGTATCACTACCACTACTTTTTTTATCACAATTACGGTTAGGTTAGGTCAGTTGATCACAAACTGGTAAATCCAATGATTGACTTACCGCTGAATGCGCTCTCCACGTGTAAGTTTTTGGAAAACGTTAAGATAAGGCCAGCGATATTGGATTCCTAGCGGATAAGGAATGCCATAGTGGACGTAAAAATGATTGGGAAATGGTTTTTAGAGCAATTGGAAACGGTATTTATCAAGTGGTAGTGAATTAACGGAAAGAAAAAAATTGTAGTGGTAGTGAATTACAAAAAAAATCCTCGTTTTTGTCATAAAATTAAATTTTCTGTTGTACCAAAAGCATTAACCATAAGTAGGATACATTTTTATGGTGAATTAACGGAAAAGATCCGTAAAAAATATCAGCCCTTAATATGTAAATGATAAATGTGGACTAGGATTCATTGAAATATTCCATCGAAATAAAGCTGAAATTTGACGTTCAGTTTACAAAATATCTAGATCCAAGCAAAATCTTAATCTGAAAATATAACACCAATAACCTTTAAAGTGTACCTTATTAAGGACAGTTAAATGACAACAAGTGATACAAATTTAAAGAAGAAAAAATACACAGCCATCTGGCACATCTATATTTACTGTAAAAACCAAACTCGTTTGACTGATCAGTCTCTCAAAAACTATAGAGCATTGGAAAATGAAACTTGGCACAAGTATTCCGTTTAGGTTCTAAATGATTACTAAAAAAAGGATTTAAAAATATTCTACCTGAAAACCAAAAATAAGAAAGGTAATAAACATATAGCATACCAGCCAACGAGAGCCTTTGTTACCATTCGGATTAGCTGGGTTGATCAATACCAATGTTTATGGGTTGGGTGGGGTCAATATGTGTGTGGGTAGGCAGGGTATAGCTTTGGATGGCACTTGACATAAGGGGTTATTTCTTTAAGTAGGCGTGCAATATGAAAAAAATAACACACTTACGAACTTTTAAACGAACCTTTTATTGCTTTAGTAAATCTATACATATAACAGCCGAATACCATTGACTTGGCCAAAATACTCGTAAGAAATGATTTTGAAATCTTTTGTTCTCGAAGATCTAAAATAAGTTAGAATATATATAGCCCGTTTTCACCATCTACCATCCGATTGAAGGAGCTTAGGACAGTGGAACTTGACATAAAATGTTATTTTTGAGCAAATTATGCGAATAATCGAACTTGGGTTGCACCCATAATCAACTTGGTTACTTTAGATATGGTTGTGCGATCCGTCTGTTTAAAAAATTACCTACAGAAAACAGTACTTAAGTGAACCCAGAACTAAAATTGTGCAGCAACTCGCTGGATCGTAGTATCTTTAAAAATGTGATAAAAACCCATCCATCCACCCATACTAGTGCGATAGCAACCCCCCGCCCCAATGTACATTAAGGTTGGTGTTTGAGAGGACTATACCTCGCCTAATAAAGTAATTTTTCATTTCATTTTACATTCGGCGGTATTGACCCGTCCACCCACCACGTTCAGTGGTATTATCTCACCCGCTGATTCATTATACAGTTAGGTAGTATTGACCCACTGTCTGTGGGTGGTCGGTTGGGTCAGTACCATTGTACATAGGCCTATTTAGTTGGGTAGGTGGGTTAGTACTGTATATATATGGGTGGGTAGGTGAGTCATTACCATTGTGCTGTACCACTGATTCCACTGGTTAAGTGCAGCTACTTAAAATACATATTAGAATGATTAAAAGTTATACATTTTACTGTACCCACTAAACTAAAAAAATATAAATATTAACAGGAACGTATAAAAACAACACGATCGTTTTAATTGTGTATTTATAGTTGTGTAGAATAAATCCATTTATTGTCTTGGTTATAGCGGCTGTGTGTGACCAGGACCTTGGCATCCGGCTTTTAAAACCATCTGGAAGCGGATCAGCCTTGGTCGCCGTCGTTGGAGTGTTGGTGGCAGCCGTCTTACTGGTCGCAGTGGCTATCATCACTCGATTTTATCGTCCTGGCGGGTGAGTGTATTAACCTTGTTTGCTGTCTGAAATCTGTATATACTCGTATATGGGCAAAGGGAATTTCTGAGATTTTATTGCATTGCCATATAGACGTTGTGATCTAGATATAGCCAAAGTCTTCTAGAATGTAGCCAAAGACGGGTTAGTTAGTATGTAAGCTATTATTCCATACCAACATCAATACCAGGTTTTTTCGTATACTGTGATCTGTCATTTATACATACGTATGATTGGTACAAAGTACATTACAGACCGGGCCATGGTGCTAGGCGTTTAGAAAAGTTAGTGCAAGCGAGATAGTGAATATACCCCCACCATACCTCTCCTACATCTATTGTGTACAGTCTGTTCAAAATCTAGCCTTAGATACGATTTCGGTTGGCTGCTTTGTTTATATAGTTTGCTGGATGGTGGCTGTGTGGATATGTGAACATAGTTTTTACATAGTTATAAAGATAAAACACTGTAATGTAAAGATTTATATACTAATAAAATAATTAAAATTAATAGTGCTTCATTTATATAGTGATCTTACAATAACTTATTTGGTTACTTGCCACAATAAAAATGTAAACAATCGTTAAATAATAAAAACATATTTTTAGGAGAAAAATAAAACAGCTGATTTTGTCCAATCCGATATGTTGATTGATTAACATGAATGCACAACTGTCGTTGGAGAGGGAAATCCACTGGTGCGCATGCTCGAACCAGACGCCCAGTATTATGGCCCGGTCTTTCACACACTGTATGACATGAAAATCTAACAAGAAACATTACACCGTAAATGTCGGTTTGCACTTGGATCAAATTACCAATGCATAAAATGGATTTCTCTTAGTTTGTTCTATGATTTTACTTTTAAATCAGAGATACTTATAAGTGGCTTCAAATGTTAGATAATTTAAAAGTCGATGGCTATAAGCTGGCGCTAATGACACTTGTATTCATCGAGACTCATACTCATATTTTTCTATCTTCAGCTATATTTTCCCAATTGTTATGGCCCTAGTAAAATTACATAATTGGCGGACCTGTGGAGGAGTAATTGAAGTCGTAATTGGCAAATGTTATATGACATTAGGATAAGCAGTAAAAAATTACTAAACATCCCGTGCCATTGACGATACCTAAAATGTTTAACATTAATTCCCGTCTGAAAATGTGCAAACCTAGTAAACATCTGTATAAAAAAATTTTCGTTTTGGTAATGATTTATTATATCTCCTCTAAAACATTATTTCCACAACAACAACAAAAAATCTGAGTAAATAATTATATATATGAACTGGTTTGAAATTTAACGTTAAAATGTGCCATAGATAAAATACATAAAAATTTTGATAGAATAGAATAGAAATATTTTTTTTAGAAATATTTTTATTGCGTAGTTACAAAATACATTGTATTGCAATCGTCAATTAAGCTGCTTGATTAAATATCTAAAATTTTGTCCATTCATGCTACATCGAAATAACAGACATACATACAATTGTAACATGCACTCAAATTCTCATTTATTCTAAATTTTCCCACTCTAGCCTCTCTGTCGGTCAGCCAATTATAAGGTCTCCCAACTATGTGCCATGAACTCGTCTGTACTGTAAAATGCTTTTGAAATCAATGCAGTTTTCAGACGAGCTTTAAATGCCTTGGGCATTGCGGCACTTTTAATCGAATTTGGTAACTTGTTGACAAACTGAACTCCTGCCTGTGAAGGCAATCGTTCGTAAGCTACCGTCCTGTGTCTGCCAGTACGGTAGTTTTCCCTACCTCTAGTGTTGTACGAGTGTATTTCGCTACCTCTTACGGGTTCGCATTTTGACATGAAAAACATTGATGTTTCCAAAATGTAGAGGTAGGGAAGCGTCAACAGTTTAAGATTTTTGAATGCTGGCCTGCACGACTCTCTCCATTGCAGTTTTGCAATTATTTGGACCGCCTTTTTTCTGCAAGGTGAACATTCTATAAAAGTGAGTGCTTGCACAACCTCCCCATAAGACTACTCCGTAGGAAAGGTGTGGGTATATAATTCCATAATACGCCGTCATCAGTACCTGAGTTGGGCAGTATTTGGACAGCTGTCTCAAAACGTAAATTCCTGAAGACAGCTTTGAGCAGACATTGTCGACGTGGATATTCCATGTCAACCCTCGATCGAAGTGTATTCCAAGGAATTTAGTCGACAGCACTTCTAAGACCTCAGTTTCGTCTAACATGACAGTTGGACTCAGTGCTGTGTCCATTTGTCGTAGGCAGAATTTTATGAAAGTTGATTTTATTGGATTAGTTTTAAGATTGAGCTCATTGAAATCTTGGATAGAATTATTTAGCTCGGTGAAAGTCATGATTTCTAGTTCATTCTTTGATTCCGCGCTGAAACAGAGAGTCGTGTCATCTGCGTACTGGACGAGTTGTCCTTGTTGTAGCGATGAGCCAACATTATTGACATACAACAAAAAGAGCAAAGGACTGAGAACCTTGAGGGACTTCATATCTCAGACACCCCTCTCTCGATTGCATGTCCGAAATTTTGACGAATTGTTTTCTATTACTGAGATACGACTTGATCCAACTAAGTGGTACTCCTCGTATCCCGTAGTGTTCTAGCTTGTGAAACAGGGTGTTATGATCAACACAGTCAAAGGCTTTTGATAAGTCAAGAAACAGACTTAGTGTGTCTTTTTGACTTTCAACTCCCTGCAATATCTTGTCAATTAGACGCACCACTGCGTCTACTGTTGACTTCGCACTTCGAAACCCGAACTGGTTATTAGATAGTAAATCATGTCTCTCCAAAAATTTGACTATTCGAGTGAGAAACATCTTTTCAAAGACCTTGCTAAAAACAGGCAAAATCGAAATTGGGCGATAGTTTTGGATGGAAAATGGGTCACCTTTTTTGAAAATGGGTATGACTTTGGCCGATTTTAGAGAGGAGATGAAGGTTCCAGAGCAAAACGAGAGGTTAATCAAATGTTTAAGTGGCTCCAACAAATGCTTTGAGCATTGTTTTAAAAGCCATGTTGACACATGATTTATGTCACTCGATTTTTTTGAAGGAAAGTCTCTCATCACTCTGGCGATTTCTTCCTCTGTGACTGGAGTCAAAGCCATGGAGTTCACAGGTTTCCACGCTATAGATGGTAACGGCTGAGTCTGACGTGGACTGAGTCCTTGGTCAGTACCAACCGAGGTAAAGAATTTGTTGAACTCTTCAGCGACTCTAGTTGAGTCACTAACTCGTTCATCTCCAATATTTATTTCAATTTGTTTGTCTGTGCGTACTTGTTTGTTATTTATTATGGCCCATTTAGTTTTGGTTATGTTTTTTTATGTGAGCAGTGCTTTTGTGGTGTCATATGCTTTGGCAGCTCTAATCACCTTTCTGTAAATTCTTTTGTAATTTCGAAAGAACTGTTTGAATTCTTCATTTATTGAGAGTTTCATAATTTCTGAGTAAAATAGTATTTATTTTTTATTTATTTATTCATAAGACGCCGATCGTCAAGATATGGACGAATATGGATTTCGATTAAGTGTGATTTATTTATTTATTTATTTATTTATTTATTTAAATTCCAACGGTTACACCATTTTGTTAAAACAATACAATATCAATATGGCAAAATTAAGGCTATTACAAAGTATACAAAAATACACACATAAGAATATATATATAAGAATACACATACATATAAACACACGTATACACATATATACATACGTATATATATATATATATATACATACACAATACACACATATACATATATATATAATAAAACAATTTCTAATACTAATATGATATACTACGGAATAATACTAAATCATACTAACATATACACTTATTGTAAACTATATAATAAGAACACAGATCTAAGGCTACAATATTGCTAAAAGCTAATTAAGAACAAAAATTATAACAATAAAAAAAATTAAGTTAACCAACATCAATACTATAGGATATACTCTAGATATAGAAATACTATAGTTTCATCAATGCTGACAAAGCTATGAAAAGAAATTACATTAATGAAAAACTCAAAAAGCACAAAAGAGATTCAATATCAACAAAGACAATCAACATCAATTATCCCCCAGAAAAAATATTTTGACAACTCTTTTAAATGAGGGAAGCTTCATGTCAAAAAAGTCAACTTCACTAGATACGCTGCATCCAATCCTCTGTATCCGTGCCAAACAACTGTTCTGGCTGTATGAGGTAGAATGCTGCCCTCTACCAAACAATTCTCGTGATCTGGTGGCCATAAGTGGTGCACGAATATGTATCCTCTGAAGGAGTTGAGGACAGTCAATGGCGCCTGAGAGCAGTTTGTAGAGGAATAGTACGTCCAAAACTTTACGTCTATCCTCCAGGCCAGACAATCCCATTTCTGAGGCTAAGACAGCAACATTAACCTCTCTGAAGGGGGTTCCCAGCCGAACTCCAACCATTCGAACAAATTTGTTCTGAACACGCTGAAGAGCTTCAATTTGATGATGAGTGTAGATGAGCGAATGTAGTCATTGTTACAAACTAAGGCCGACTATTCCTTAGAAAGTGTCATTAATTAATAGCCCAATGACAAATGAACAGCCGGTGGTTATCAGCTGATCCTTCTCAAAATGTATTGACTCTGATTGGGATCGAACTGACAACCTTTAGCACATGAAGCTGGGATTGAACCAACTACGCTACCGACCAATAATTTTTCTCTCGAAGTTAAGATGCCTTTGGTGACCCATGTGCATTTTTGTTTTCTTGGTTTAACTTGAGTTTCATTCAATGGACAGCTCACGTTCAGGTTAAAGTTGAAAATTTCTTCGAAAGATTTGAATTGCAGTTCTAAGGGATCCTTAAAATTTAGGAAGTTCCAAGTCTCTCGTGCAAGCAGAGAGTTTAGAAGTACAATGTTTGTGGGCCTCGTGTTTCTGGTTGTTTTTTTGGTGATTGGATCCCGTAATGGTTCTTGACCATTGATTAAAGCCTGTTGACCATAATGGTCTGATATGGCCGTGTTGATCACGGACACCCTACAGTCAGTAATGTTTGTGACAACGTTGTCAATAGCTGTCGCAGAGGTGCTGGTAACTCTCGTCGGCTTGTCTACCGACCAGACAAGCCCGAAGGACCTTAGCAAATCAGCAAGTCGTTCTGTCATGGGGGAATTGACATCTAAAACGTCTATGTTAAAATCCCCCATAACCACAAACTGTTTGTCTCTTTTCATCACATTATTCAGAAAAAGTTCAAATTTAGTAAAGAATTGTTCTTCATCTCCGTTTGGGGACCTATACAGTCCAATGATTTGCATTGGAATGTTGTTAGTATCAATGTTTACCCCTGAAACTTCAAAGTCTTTGTCAGTTGAATCATTGATTACTAAAGGGGTAAATGAAAAATTATTCCGAACAAAAATTGCAACACCTCCGCCTTTGGCTAGGGTGCGACAGTAGAAATTAGCCAATCTGTAATTTTGAAATGAACGATATTGCTGTTACTGAAACCGTGTTCGGTAATAACTAACACATCAGGATGAAGTTCTTCGCACATCAAAAAGAGTTCATCTCCCTTATTTGTTGCCATTTGCGCATTTTGATGCACCAATGACATTTTTTTTCTAAATTGATTTTTTCAAATTTGAATTTTGTTGCGATTTGAAGTCAGTCAATTTAGAATGGGTTATCTGAAATTTGTCCTTATATTTATATTTAGTGGTGACACGGATTTCACGGCGTCAGCAAATGTCTCATGCCGGAGTCTGATGTGATATGATATGATTGTTTTAAAGATTATGCTTGTTTTAAGTTTTTGAATGCAGAAGATTGTCAGTTTTATAACTTTATAATAAATACAAAAATTAAGTACACTAATGATAAGTTAAATTTAAAAAAAAATATATGTTTGAACAATGTACAAAGACGTTACTAGTGGTGTTCTCTATATTCCACAAATTAATGTTACGATTAAAATACAAGGAAATTAACAAAAGAAAGAAAGTTATAGAGTAGTCAACTAATGAAAGATTAACACGTTTTCAAATAATTTATAGAATCATATTATACCAATTATTTTAAAACGTTTTATTGTAAAATACAAACAAGAAAAATTAATTTTAGTTCTAAGTCTACTAAAGTTACTTTAAATTGCCTTATAGTGTACACTAATAAATTAAATAAAATTTGGTCTAACGGAAGAAAAATAATGGTTTTTGATAAAACAACTGTGTATTTATGATTTGTTGCAGGAACCATTTTGAGGTCTGAGGATGGACTGGTTACTTATGGAAGTAAAGACAATATAAAAGTAAAAAAGACATTTCTGACTACTAATTGTATAACATTAGCAATAATAACTGTGTTGCTATACCTTTTGTAACTTTAACTCTATTTATTTTTTTATTGTTGTAAATAAATTATTTATTTAAGTAGATTTGTACTGTGAAAAATTTATATAATATCATTAAGTTTGAATTAATAAATAACTCATAACTATTTTATATACAAAAGTAATACTAATATAGTTAATAGCAGATGTAAACAAGATATTTACGAATGTCTTAAAGTTAGGATATTTTTTAACGACGCTTTATTAACAGTACACTATTATTATGCCGGCGTGGTGGCTGGGAGCCTTGCGGAGTGAACTGTCCAAGGTTCGAATCCCCAACTGAGCTAACATCCGGTACTTCAATCTTTAAAATGAAGTTCACGCTCTTTGAATAAAGTACGACGGTTAAGGGTACGTAAACTCGTGTGTGACTTTTTAAAAATAAAAAGTATTTTTCCGTTAGAAAAACTGGCTGAAAGTATGCTAAATATATAACAAATTAATATTGAACAATTTTAAAAGCCTAAAAGATTATTTTAAACTATATATAGAAGCAAATATTATTTGCACAAAAATAAGATGTAAATAGTTCGTAAAAATTAAGGTAAAATAGGTAAATTATGTTGAAGTACTGTCAATAAAAATTATATAATTTATTATGTGATTTTAACAACTGAAGTACTGTATTGTTAGTTTATAACGCAATATGTAAAATGTTATTTTTTTATAAACCAAAACTATATATTTGTATTAATGCGATTTGTTTTTATTCCTTGTATTTTTATCTTGTATCAGTTTAATTCTTAGAAGTAGTTCTACTGAAATATTTTGTTTATTTAATATAAAATTAAAATTATTTTACGCTTTTATTCTTTTTTTTAATTGAGTTGGCTAGTAAGTCCTTTCTTAAGCGTACTCAAGTTGGAAAATACTTGAGTGGAGAACTTACAAAAAAACTATTAAAGTTGAAGTCAAATAACTGTTTAACCAGACATATAATGTAGTACAGCCCTAGTCTAATTGCCCTCTTAGTGTTGATTTAATAATATGCTGTTATTTAAGTTTGCTTTCAAAGTTATTATTTGATTTATTATTAATTTATCTTAAGTGACAGAGTTGTGTTATGTAGGGAGTATGCTAATTATAAATCGTGTTCATGCATTATATATTGGTGATCAGTTTCATGTTTAATCTTAATTTCTAATATGAATAAGATAATATAATATAGCCTATTTTTAAGAACACCGATGGTTTAATATTTAAAACTAAATATATCAACCTTTTTTTAAATTTTGTCTTTATAAGATGATAGAATCATAATTCCTATCATTTATGTACAAATTGTCCTCTAGTCTGAGGAAGGTGAGCGTGGTTCACCGAAATCGATCATGTGCATTTTGTACTTGTATTGTAATATATTTGTGCATTTTGTGCTTGTATTGTAATTTATGTATAGTCGCGCCTCTGTATTAAGCTAAAGTTTTTATGTTAAGTGTTAACATAACAGTGAAAGATTATTTATATTATTGAATTTAAAATTTAACTTAAAAACATACTTTAATTTGTATTTTTAACGTACATACGTTGGTGTTAATAAATTGATGTACCGATTTATTTGTACAGAATAGGTTCAAATGAATTTGTAAAATTTCGTTCTCTTTTAAACACGGTTTGTGATATGAGTGTGTAAAAATGTTTTTATCTAACCACACTGATAACGGCATGTCCCAGACGTACTATCTGACATTGAGTTATCACATTGACACTCTTAAGTGGTTTGATTGGGTGTTAATGTGACATGTCACATTACACTTAATTTGTCAAGGTAAAGTATTTGGGTATTTATTTACAAAGTCACCTTCAAATTTTTTCAGGTTTAACAATTAAAAACGAATGTAAAATTATGTCAATTGGTTAAATAGATACAATTTCAGTTCAGCAATATCTCAAAATATTTTTTAAAATTTTAATTCAGTTGCACCTTATTACTGATTACTGCAGAAGATAGTTACTTCCAATTCCTATCATCTGACCATTATAAGCGGATTATTTCAGGAAATGTTGGTTAGATTTAGTTTGATTAGGTTATGTTAGGTTTGGTTAGGTTGTGTCAGGTCTGGTTTGACTACGTTAGGTGTGGTTGATTTTATTAGATTTTATTAGTTTAGACACATTTCCAGTGCTAACACGCAATAAGTTCGATTGCGTATCCCTTTCCATACTCAATATCGGCACATGAATACATGAGATAGGCACAAAGAGAATATTTATTCTTTGTCCTGTGAAATCAAAACAATTTGAGTACCCACAACGGTATATTTACCAATTATCTTACAACTACCAATTTAAATAGTCAGACCATTTATGTTTATTTCGTATAAGAGCATACACGCAGCAATATGTTTATCGCAATTACGGTTAGGTTAGGTGGCTACTAAAGTTGATCACAAACTGGTAAATCCAATGATTGACTTACCGCCGAATGCGCTCTCCGTGTGTAAGTTCTTGGAAAGAGATAAGATAAGGCCAGCGATATCGGATTCCTAGCGGATAAGGAATACCACAGTGGACGTAAAAATGATTGGGGTACAGTTTTTATTTATCAAGGGGTAGTGAATTAACGGAAACATAAGTAAGTAATAGTAGTCAACTGACGGAAAATATCTAAATACTCTAATTTTGAATGATCAAAAACTTATTTTTGGGGGAAATTAACCTTTATGTTCCTTCAAAATTAAGCCATTTTATGGGGATTTTGAGGAAAAAAGAAAAATATATATATTCTTTGTAAATTTGGTTGTTATTGTATCAGTGTATTTTAAGTTTAATTTTAGAATTTACGTAATTTAGCATTAATATTATTTTCTATCGCTGTACTAAAATAACACGATAAGTAGCTTAAATTCCCTGTTTAATATCGTTAATTATGGCATTAGTTGGTATTACCTAGGATAAATGACTATCGAAATATCACAATCATTATTGATTTATTTAAGGTACCAGTATCTATATCACAGCTATATTTCTTTAACACGGTTGTTTTAGCTAATAGAATTTGGGACCAAATATCAATTGGTAGAAGTATTATTTTATTTAATTACTTAATTCTATGTGCATGGATGCCTTTAAATGATATAATAATATTTTTATGGTTTTTAATAAGTTGTATTACTTTGATAAACCTGCTCGGATTATGTAGTTGTATCCGTCGTGCACCACAATTATAATAGTCACCAATATAGCAACACTCAAGAACTTTAATTAAAGCAAACTAATTAAATATAAAAGTATATAATATAAATTAAAACTTAACACCAGTCCAGTATATTGTTATTGACCCTATACCAATGGATGTACAGTATTTAAACAAACCTGTAAGCTGCTAAAATTCGATGTTGCAATTTTTTTTTCTGTCGGTTTTATAGATTTTAAATATGGAGAATCTAAAATACCTCTAAATAAAGCATTATCAGCGGACACCCCTATACGCTTCACGTGCCAACCCCGTCTGTAACTTTTAACTAAAGATATTAGTACGTATCACGTAAAACCATAATACTAAATTTATGTAGATTATCTCACTCTTAGTACTAGCGTTGTTACCTATTTATTAATATAAACTGACAATGATATTACTTAGTCTATTTCTAACGTGTTCTGAATATTAATAACATAAATAAAATAACTGCATTAGATTACCATTAAAACATTTAACAAGTCCAGTGGGGCGGAGCCCTACAGTCGTATAAAACCATGTTTAAACCTACCCTGGTTTTAACAATATCAAATATCTATGTTTAAAGATGGAGCTGTATTGGTTTTTTGTATATAATTATTAAAAATAACACAATTTAAAACCAATAAAAACTTTATTAGTGAGGCCTTTCGAATATATTTATTTGTGATGTGTCTGACGATGATAGCCTTGCTATCGAAAGGCCTCACTAATAACGTTTTTATTGGTTTTAAATTGTGTTATTTTTAACAATTATATATCAAATATCTACCTCCTCAATATTAAAAAAAACTATTATTTACTTTCTAGCATCTGTTAAACTTTTATGGGTATCATTTACATTTAAACATCTGTTAATTTCCGGTTCATTTCAATCTCTCGTGTTATTCTAATGGCCGAAAATCGTAATTTGATTGCTTTCCTTGTCGTTCAGGGCGACCATATTGTACAATGCAGACCTTATTGTACAAACACGAACAGAGGCAAATTTTAAGACAACCGTTTAAATTGTCTAAGACATACTGATACTTCTTGCAACAAAGTCTTAGTAAAGTAAAAGACTGTACAAAGATGGAAGTGAGTCGGTTTGGTTTGTTGTCATATCTTATGAGTGGTATAAATATAGTTTCACGAACAAAGCTTAGAACATTCTACATACAACGAAACGATAAATTATATGACAGAATATTCTATATGTTTATTCAAATGTATAGTTGTTAACAGATTTTACCAATATAACACCAAGATTTGCTATTTTCCTTACAATGCCTCATCTGGTAACAATACTAATTATACACTTTATAACAAGGTCAGCTTTAAAGTAGTTTATCTTGTACTTGAGTGGTCGCTGTTTCTCAATCGAGATAACGTTATTAAAATTACATTATTTGTAAGAGACACTTCTACGATGCTTCAGTTATCAGTTTAAGTATGTTACAATTGATTAAAAATTTATTCTAATTTTATATAAATATTTCTTTCTACTGAATTTAATTAGATACCACTTATTATTTTCGTATGTACTGAAACAATACTTTAAATCTTTATTTATGATCATAAAGTATTCCGATGAGCCACAGAGAGGAAAGAAACTCAGGTTACACCCAATAGTGCGCTGAATGTGTGTGTAGAGTTTGCCATGCAGATGCAGGGGCAGCACCTTGTCAGTCCCTCCTTCATTTCCCCAAATCCTCGAGGATAAACGCTGTAATTATTACTTTAGATTTATAAATATTCATACGTTGTAATTTTGTTTTATTTTAAATTTTTTACAAATTACCAATGAAAACCTTTTTCGCACGGTCTTTCACCAGCAATACAACCTTTCGTCATCAAGCAACACAAATTTATTTACAAAGCGAAAGGCCTTGTAAAAAAGTGTATATTATTGGTAATTTGTAAAAATTCATAAAAAATGAAGAATACCAATATCAACTTTTTCTCAAATTGAAAACCTGTAATCTATTTATTCAGTTTAAATGTTATGGATACTATTATTTATATTTGAACAGCTAATTTATATGTAATCCACGTAATACCAATGCGGCGTTCGCTGAAGTCATCAGAAAACGGCATCTGTTTCTTTTTCTCTGTGGGAGAGTGATTGATGTGTGTCAATAGAGGAATAGTTTTGAAATATTTTTATAATTTCATGTTTAGTACTTAGCTACGCTCATAATTCTTTTATTCTTTTACGCTTGATGTTTAATTTTTGCAGTTTCATTATACTAACTGTAATCTCTGTTTTAAAAGTTGTGTTCTAAACAGAACTGATCGTGCATGGACGTTTTAGTTATACTCAATCTTATTTTATATCAAATTTTCTTTATGAGGTTGAGTGTAAGAGAGGACCTAATGGTCCTAATTTTGCCTCAGTTATAGAGCTTTTTTGATTTTATCATCAACCACTTTGATGATCATAAGATAAAATTGAACTGACTTAATCAGGCTGTAAGATAAAAAATAAACATTTCATAATGAAATCATTTAACTATAAAACAAGTACGAGGAAAGATTTACACACCAAAAGGCACTCATAAAATAAATATTTGTTTCAGATTGAGAAGACTTATAAGCTCAAGATGGAAACAGATTATTTATAAAATAAATGTTATAAAGATAACTTATTATTTCGACCCATGTAATACCGCTGTCTCCAAATTGGAACAAAAATTTATAAACTCTTATATTTGGGAAAACAGGTATTTTTGTTGTTGTTATAGTGGACAACAGGTGGTACTCTTGTAGCAGACTATACAATTTTCCATACGTTCATTACTGGCATTTGTTTGTTGGTTTTGACTGTATGAAGAGGTTATATTTTCATCATTATGTGACTATTGGTAAAACGAATATTGAGAAAATGTGTAATAACCCCCTTCTTATTCTTCCTATAAACAGGGGTTTTAATGATATTTCAACATTTAAAGAAAAAAAATTAAGTTGGGTCCAAATGGGTTAAAGACAATATTTTACAGTCTATTGGTGATTATAACGTAATAACATATATTAATTCTGTTATGGTAAAATTTTTAGTTCTCTTTTAAAGTAATGAATTTGAAATTGTTCCCATGAAATATCGCAACCTAGTATTACTGCACTCGTAATATTACTTATGGATATGTAAATTGGGGTGTGAAACCTTATTATTGGTACTGTATCTGAAATGTGTATGTTTTTTTTTTCAGTCGCGTATTCTAGTCTCTTGTCGGCTAATGACATTCAAGAGATGGAGGAGGATATTTCACATACATCTTTGGGCTGCCCTTTGATTGAGAGCTGCCCTAACATGTGTTCAACTAAAATTTTCTGCTCAAATGTTTCCTCAAGTCCTACTTTATAGATTATTACAAAATTATGTTCAGTGGATGCATTAAAGCTGTCTACTGGATTTGTACACCCCCATATGAAATTTCTATTGGGCTGAGAAAAAGCAGTTCTAAAGAACATAGGAGATGTAAAAAATGTTCTATAGTGCCCACTTTTTAATAAATTGTTCATGACTGCAGAACAACTATTTTACTAACAGAGCTTCTCTGTTGACATAACTGGAACTACCAATTTACCTTGAATATTGTCTTCGTGTGTTTTACTAACAGAGCTTGTCTGTTGACATAACTGGAACTACCAATTTACCTTGAATATTGTCTTTGTGTGTTTTACTAACAGAGCTTGTCTCTTGACATAACTGGAACTACCAATTTACCTTGAATATTGTCTTTGTGTGTTTTACTAACAGAGCTTGTCTCTTGACATAACTGGAACTACCAATTTACCTTGAATATTGTCTTTTTGTGTTTTACTAACAGAGCTTGTCTGTTGACATAACTGGAACTACCAATTTACCTTGAATATTGTCTTTGTGTGTTTTACTAACAGAGCGTCTCTGTTGACATAACTGGAACTACCAATTTACCTTGAATATTGTCTTCGTGTGTTTTACTAACAGAAATTGTCTCTTGACATAACTGGAACTACCAATTGACCTTGAATATTGTCTTTTTGTGTTTTACTAACAGAGCTTGTCTGTTGACATAACTGGAACTACCAATTTACCTTGAATATTGTCTTTGTGTGTTTTACCAACAGAGCTTCTCTGTTGACATAACTGGAACTACCAATTTACCTTGAATATTGTCTTCGTGTGTTTTACTAACAGAACTTGTCTTTTGACATAACTGGAACTACCAATTTACCTTGAATATTATCTTCGTGTGTTTTACTAACAGAGCTTGTCTCTTGACATAACTGGAATTACCAATTTACCTTGAATATTGTCTTTGTGTGTTTTACTAACCGAGCTTCTCTGTTGACATAACTGGAACTACCAATTTACCTTTAATATTGTCTTTGTGTGTTTTACTAACAGAGCTTGTCTCTTGACATAACTGGAACTACCAATTTACCTTGAATATTGTCTTCGTGTGTTTTACTAACAGAGCTTGTCTGTTGACATAACTGGAACTACCAATTTACCTTGGATATTATCTTTGTGTGTTTTACTAACAGAGCTTCTCTGTTGACATAACTGGAACTACCAATTTACCTTGAATATTGTCTTCGTGTGTTTTACTAACAGAGCTTGTCTTCTGACATAACTGGAACTACCAATTTACCTTGAATATTGTCTTTGTGTGTTTTACTAACAGAGCTTGTCTTCTGACATAACTGGAACTACCAATTTACCTTGAATATTGTCTTTGTGTGTTTTGCTAACAGAGCGTCTCTGTTGACATAACTGGAACTACCAATTTACCTTGAATATTGTCTTTGTGTGTTTTGCTAACAGAGCGTCTCTGTTGACATAACTGGAACTACCAATTTACCTTGAATATTGTCTTTGTGTGTTTTGCTAACAGAGCGTCTCTGTTGACATAACTGGAACTACCAATTTACCTTGAATATTGTCTTCGTGTGTTTTACTAACAGAGCTTGTCCGTTGACATAACTGGAACTACCAATTTACCTTGAATATTGTCTTTGTGTGTTTTACTTAGAGCTTGTTAGAGAAGTTGTTAGAGGGGCCACTTTTGAATACGTTGTTCATGATTCTGTTGAATAAGTAGTTTTAGTGGCCATTCTTGAATAAATTGTTGTTCATGACTCCATATTAAGTTGTTATAGCGGCCACTCGAGAATTGATGGTTGTTCATGACTACGTAAGAAGTTTTATAGTGACTAATCATGAATTAATTGTTGTTCATGACTCAATAAAAAGTTGTTATATTGACCATTCATCAATTATTTGTTGTTCATAACTTCGCAACAAGTTTTATAGTAACCATTCATGAATAAATTGTTGTTCATAACCCAATAACAAGTTTTTATAGTGACCATTCATCAATTATTTGTTGTTTATGACTTCACAACAAATTTTTATAGTAACCATTCATGAATAAATTGGTGTTTTGACCCCATAACAATTTGTTACAGTAGTCATTCATGAATAAATTGTTGTTATGACCACGTAAGAAGTTGTTATAGTGACTAATCATGAATTAATTGTTGTTCATGACTCTTAAACAAGTTGTTATAGTAACCATTCATGAATTATTTGTTGTTAATGGCTCTTTAACAAGTTTTTATAGTGACCATTCATGAATTATTTGTTGTTCATAACTTCGCAACAAGTTGTTATAGTGACTATTCATGAATTAATTGTTGTTCATGATTCAATAACAAGTTGTTATAGTGACCATTAATGAATTATGTGTTGTTCATGACTCTGCAACAAGTTTTATAGTAACTGTTCATGAATAAATTATTGTTGACACCGTAACATGTTGTTATAGTGACTATTCATGAATTATTTGTTGTTCATGACTCTTTAACAAGTTGTTATAATGACTATTCATGAATTATATGTTGTTCATGACTTCGCAACAAGTTGTTATAGTGACTATTCGTGAATTAATTATTGTTCATGACTCCTTAACACGTTGTTATAGTGACCATTCATGAATGTAATTTTTCATGCCTTTATTGAATAAGTTGTTTTAATGGCTATTCGTGAATAAATTGTTCATGACTCTGTAGAATAAGTTGTATAGACCATTTTTAAATTTAATTGGTGATGAGTCTCTTGAATAAGTTGTCTTAATGACCATTCGTAAATTAATGTTCATCATTCCTCAGATCACTTTTATCTCATGATCGTTTGTTTGTACAATTTACCATAAGGCCAGAGTTTGTTTTTAAGTTAATTATCCATACATTTGGTATACAAGTATTTCAAGATACTCTTCTATTTTGTGTTTTCACTAATGGAGTTAAAACATATTACCAAGGAGCATTATTATGTTTATTAAGCATTATATTACAATAAACCAATTTATACATAACTTAAAGGAAATGTTATAAGTTTGACATGAATGTTTACTCTCGATCATCAATGTACGTGGGTAGGTGGGTAGGATCATCATCACCGGTTACTTACTGAGATCTACGGGGTTTCAGAAAAAGGTACATTATTGAAAGTAAATGACAAAAGATCAGAATGTTTATTATTGAATCTGAACCACCTAATCTTTGTCTATTATTCAACATGCTTAGTACAAAAAGATAAATAAACAATATGTGATTGGTACGTAATGATATATTTTGTAATTTATAAACTAAAATGTTATATAAAAATATATCTTCGTCGTTTTAACAAATTGAGGCAGTTGAATATTATATTATACCTGGTGCCCAGCTTCGACTGTCGCATATTTTAGAGGATTGTTTGTTAGGTCAATACAAGCAAATAATTCCATATAACATGTTCCTATTTCGATTCGTTTTTGTCTGTGTATCTGTATGTGTTTTTTACCAAAGGTTTTATATCTCGAAAACGGTTTGACAAACAATACTGAATTTTCGTGGGAAAGTTGGTCTTACGACGATACATTTTATGTAAAAAGGCTAAATGTCTAAGATAATCGGTTTGAAAATGGTGGCTGTTTAGAAATGTCAAGGTAAACAATATAAAAACCTATACTTTTTACCCGAAAATGTTAAAAAAACATGATTTGACATTTCGAATTTTTACATAAAATGTGTCTTTGTAAGATAAACTTTCATACGAAAATTCAGTATTGTTTGTCAAATGGTTTTTGAGATATTTAAATCTTTGTAAAAAACACATACAGAAACAAAGACAGAAAACTAATCGAGAAATGACACATGTTACATTTTACTTGTACAGTATTATACCAGAAAAAAATCCTCTAAAATATGCGATAGTCGAATCTGGACACTCTGTATATAATAACATATGTAGAATAAAATAAAGATGGTTATTATGAACAGTAAACATGATCACAGAAAAGACAAGCAAATAACATTAAACTTTTAGAAAGAAAGATTTATCGGTTCAATAAATAAAGTAATTGGAGCAAATAATTTAAAAGAGTATTGTTTTTAGAAGGGGAATAGTAATCTAATTGGCTAATACAGTTAGTGTAAGCGAAAACGAACGGCGTACTCTAAATAATTGAAAATCCTTTCAGTTCCACAAACGCCCTGTAGATAAAGTGGGACTCTATCGCTCTAGTGACGTCAGTGGTTATATTAGTGCTTCCAATGTAGCATCAACAGTCGACTATTAAGCTGTACTCAGCATTGATTTGTCTTTTAACAAATCTTTATTTTCAAACAATTATTCCACTAACCAGTTTAGAAACGCAGTATAATTGACCGGGTGTTTCTTTTAAAACGCAACGCTATTTACAGTACAGAAAATAACGGTTAAAGATAATGAAAAGTTCATAGGTTGGTAGCCCTGGTCCTTATTCTTCCTTGGCTATCAGCTGATTTACATTGTTGCATTGTTGTTCACTTTATTTGGGTTTCGTGCAATGTCATTAAGTTGAGGTTAGAAAAATGGTTTTGTGCAAAAACCAGAGAGTGTTCATTGTGAAGGAATATTTTGAAACAAAATCATTCAAAATAAAAATATAGTTAAAATCGTGTAAATAGTAGTAGTAAATGTTACAAATAATAAAATGTGATAAATATATATGTTTTTTTTTTTGGTAATTTTTATTTCAAATCATAGGTTGCGTTTTAAAATAAACACCCTGTATTAATTTAACAACGTAATAAATAGTTTTATTCATTTTTTGTAAAAAAATTATTATTATTATTTTGTAAAAATAATCCTTCCAAATGTTACTTTCCAAAACATTGGTAGTTATTAGTAATGCTAAAAACTACTTGATTATACAACAGAAAACTGTTTAAATTTAATAATAACTCTAGTATCCTTATATGTAAAACGCTAAGTAGTTTTTTGTTAACGAATTCGTTGTGCATTAAGGTCTTCATTGTTTGTTTTACCCGAAAGGCGCGGAAAGCCCTCGAAGTATAAGGATAACGTGGAGATAGATTTAAACTAGTCAAAAGTAAAATCTGTCCAAATGAACTTTAATATCTGTTGGAATGAAAATAATGGTGTTTAATAATATTGTAAAGCGTAAAATATATCTTTATTAACGTGAGTGAGTGAGAGATATAGTGAAGATATTTAGAAGGAATGTTTTTAAGCATTAATTTATTATTAGTATTTGACTGTAGGCCGCTGCCCTTCTTAAATTTTCAATCATAATATATAGGAAATATTTATTTATTTAATCAACCTTCAGTCGTTCAATAAAATAAATGAAATAACACTTTTGAAATACATTAAGTAATAAAAATAGGTGTTTATATTTGTAAATAGGTTGAAAATCAAGTGCTGTAAATGAGGTACAGTACATAAATTAAGTTTTTATGATTTTACTTAATACAGTTAAAACACTAATATTAAACACCCTTAAAGCTCTTTTCTTACTGGATTTATAATGTTATAGATGAAACAAACTTTCCAGTAAATAGTTTTCTCTTTATTTTACTATTTACTGGAGTGTTTGTTTTATTTATAACACTAATATTAACTTTATCTTCAATGATAAAGATTAATACTCGGACTTTTGTTATAGTTAAAAAAAAAACTTAAATATACCGTAATATATAAAAATTAGTCAGTGAAACGTTTTTTTTACTTGTAGAGGACATCTATTGAAGGAACATCCATTTATATTATTAAATTTGTTGTAATCTCACCATTTTTATGACTTTTTCCTGATAAAATGTGATGGGTTACACTTATTTATGATGTAAGATCATTATTTATTTGTATAACATTCTTTGTTTAATATAAAAATACTGCTGGCTAACTGAGTGGTTAAAGTTCTTAAATTATGTATTGTAATATTTATTAACGACAGTTCACAATTCGTTACGGGAGACCCACTAAGAAAGGCTTTCTTAAAATTCCATTCCTATGGGGAAGAAACAGCATCTCAATGTTTTCTTCTCTCCATAAGAATAACACAGACATTAATTTCATTTAATAATTTATTTCTAACGGCTGATACAAAGAACACGAAAATGAAACAAAAGCTTGCCTAATTTGGTTTTCATTGTGAAATGTTTAGGGTTGTTTCTACTAACTCTGATATGTTTGCACTGCTTCACACCCCCATAAAGAAGACTTGTAAGATTTTCTAGAAAGTAAAACTTTCCTATCTATAAGGACGGCAGCTGGTTAAAATGCTGTATTGATAGGATGGTTTAGAGTGAATTACGGATCGAAGAGTAAGCAAGCGTAGATAACCTCCTCGTATTGAAGCAAGGGGGACTAAGTAATAATAAACATATATTTTTGTGTGAAATATAATAATTTAGCACAATAAGTCTGTTTACAAATAAAATTGAACATTTATTGTTTCGCTCATTTGTCAATCACATCGTGAAAGGTCTACAAAAGTGTAAATAAACTCTCTAATGAAGTGACTAAGGTTAAAGAAAGAAAGAGTCAACTTAAAGTTCTTTTTACAAAGTTCACAAAGTTTATACGAAGTCGCCCGTTAGTGGAGACACATAAAGTTGCAACAAAACAAGTCGTTAAAGTTTCCATCATAAAACTGAGTTCAATGTCTTTGATAAAAGTATTGAAGAGATGCTTAAAACACGGTTTGAATCCGTCTCCTTTTTATTTTAGAATAAAAATTTAGAATATTACATCAATTAATCTTCAGATCTTACCATACCAGAAACTTAAATCATATTAGTATTATAACTCAAAATACAGAAACTAGAACTTTTGAAAATTTTGAGTAGGCATGTTTAAAAAAACCCCGGTTGAAAAAGGCTTACTGAATGACTGAAAGGGGTCCTACTGCCGGTCGTCGCATAAATTATGTCTACCCGAATTTGAAGGTCGTTTACTAAAAAGCTAAGAGACCTATGAAAACTCCAGTTACACCATTGTTTTCCTCGTTTAATTTTGCGTTCTGGCATGTACATTTTAAAATTTTAAACGAGTTTCAATAATTTTTATCCTAGTTGAAATAAAAAAGTACTGGAATTTTTACTAGTTTTCACTGTACATCAAATTTACGTTGTTATTATTAAAAACAAAGTCAACGTATCGCATTAATATTTTAGTACCTGGTTAATAGCAACGTTTTCTATATGTTTTATTAATTTTAGACTTTTAAGTTCTCAGGAAAAAAGGTTCTCGTCATTTCTCAGAAACTTTGATTTCTTGGCTTCTTCAGGTCGTGAAATTAATTACTTGATCTTATTATAATCCTTATGATATGTAAATTATGATAAATGACTTTAATGCCTTTTAGTCAATGTATTGATTTTATTCTGATTTTAATAAATTTAAAGTTATTTTAAATTGCTTTAAATCCGTTTAAAATCAGTGCATTTACTTACACACATGAAAGTAATGTATTGTAACTATACATGTCTTAAGGAATACAACAAAACCAAGTAATTGATTTTATAACATTTATAAACCAAGAAAACAATGATCTTTCTTGAAAAGTTAAAACTCTAAAATTAGTAACACTTATAGAAAACATTCTTATCAACCACGCATTAAAATGTAAATCTGTTATATTGACTAGTTTTTTTAGCAACAACGGTGTAAATTTGAAGTTTTCGGTACTTTTTTACCCCAACTAGGATTACAAATTATTTAAATTTATTCCAACATTTAAAAAGCACATTAAACGAGAACACAACATGAAACGAGAAAAACAATGATGTGACTGGAGTTTTCATAGGCTATTAGTTTCTTAATAAACAACCTTCAAACTCGGGTGCACATAATTTCTGCGCCGACTTCATATTATAAAAACATCATAAAAGCTATACAAACATATATGTGTAATGGATTATTAGACGACAAATGAATTCAAAATGTATCAGTAAAGGGAGAAGAATTGAATATTGACAACTGATTTTGTTTTGTAATTTCATTCGCCATTTCACATGGGCTTGCAAGCCTGTGCGTGAACTTTATTCAACAAGTCAAGTACAGACCGTTATCTCAGTTGGGAACTAAAACCTAGGAAAATACACTCCGTAGTCCGAAGCCTGAGCCAGTGAGCAACCATGGCACGTTATTGTAATGTGATAGTTTTTTTAATTAGAATAATATGTGTTGGTATATATACAATACAAGTAAAATCTAGAAATAACCAGAACAAAGTTACCTCTGTGCTGTACGCCAGGAATTTTTTCCTTTTTTCTATTCAGAGACATTTTGAATTCAAAACGTTGTTGAGGGACAATGGTACAAACGCCTTTGTCAAATTTAGTGGACTACCCGGGATTTGAACCCGTGACCCTCTGTGCTAACCACTAGGATAGCAAGAGGTCTAATGTAGATAAATGTAGCAACATCAACGTAAGTAAGTATTCGACATGTATATTCCAACTATACACTTCATGAAGCAGACGTGCTAACCACTAGGATAGCAAGAGGTCTAATGTAGATAAATGTAGCAACATCAACGTAAATAAGTATTCGACATGTATATTCCAACTATACACTTCATGAAGCAGACGTGCTAACCACTAGGATAGCAAGAGGTCTAATGTAGATAAATGTAGCAACATCAACGTAAGTAAGTATTCGACATGTATATTCCAACTATACACTTCATGAAGCAGACGTGATAACCACTAGGATAGCAAGAGGTCTAATGTAGATAAATGTAGCAACATCAACGTAAGTAAGTATTCGACATGTATATTCCAATTATACACTTCAATAAATTTGTCTATTTAGAATTTTAATTGTGTACAACTGCGCCACTAGTAGTGAAATTATGTAAACCAGCTACTTGGGGACAACGTGTTGTGGAGATTGTAGGCGATAGCTTCTATACTCGGTCCTCTTAATACTAACATGGCGTCCGCTCAATAGTTGCCATCGACGTGGACACTAGTACTGGATATTGTTTAGGGAAGAGAACTGAATATCATACTTGTCGATTGCCTGAAAGTCAGACCAATATGGTTTGGATTCCACGTTAAATTATAGATTTCCTGGTCATTTGGCTATTAACAAACAGTTCCTTTTAAAGAACAGTTGACTTTAGTAAGTAACAATTGCTACACGCGTTTATCTACATTCATCACACTCATTCACCCCTCATATTCGCCCATGTCTCTATTTTTGTCGTCTTAATACTTGAATACTAGTAGGCTTCATCGCTGACCAAACCCATCGGATAGATTGCGTCAACATAAAACTAAAACTACTATATACATAATTACAAGAGGCGGAGGCTAGAACAAGCTCAATTTGGTAAAGGAGCTATAAGTGGTTCCTCAGCAAGTTCCAGGAGTGAATAAAGCGGCCCATTTACTAGACACCCCTTTATGCGGTCTTTGAAACTTTTTATGTCCATTTCCTGAATCTGCTCTGGTAGTGAGTTGAAAATCCTGATGGCCGAGTAAGGATAGGCTCTTTGTGTAAAACTTAGTCTGCATCGCGGCATGTCTAATCTCCCTCTGTTCCGGGTGCCATAATTGTGCAGTTCATTTCTTCTTGTGAAGCTTCCTATATTTTCCTTACGAGTGATAAGTATGTTGAAAACATATTGACTGACCACTGTAAGGACTCCCAACTCAATAAAAATGGGTCGGCAATGGTCTGCATGGCCAGAGCCAGTTATAATTCGGATTGCCCTCTTTTGGAGGAGGAGTATGTCACGTACTGATGACGAGTGTCCCCAGACCAGGATACCGTACATCACGTGGCTGTGGAAGAGGGCATGGTAGACCATCAGCAAATACTGCCTAGATACAATGTGTCTTAATTCCTTGAGTAGGTAACATACTCTATATAGTTTGACACATACCTGAGAAATATGGTGATTCCAAGTTAGTTTTGGGTCAATCCAGAACCCTAGTAGTTTTACGGAACTCTCCTCCAGTAGACCAGTCTTCAAGGTGAACACTAGGGACTGCGTTTTGTCCTCATTTAGCTTAAGCCTATTTAAGGTGAACCATACATTTGCCTGTTCGAGGAGATCCTGGGCATCAGCACGGAGATGTGGAATGCTGGTCCCTCTGGTGATCAGGGTCGTGTCATCTGCAAACAGCAGTGTACAACTATTGAGCTCAAGGTCATTTATCATAATCGAAAAGAGCAGGGGTCCCAGCACCGAGCCCTGCGGTACTCCATGCTCCATGTCCCTTAAGCCAGATGACGCACCACTCACTGACACAAGCTGTTTCCTGCCCGTGAGATAATTGGTAATCGTTCTCAGAGCCAAGCCACAGATTCCATATTTTTTCATTTTGGACAGAAGTACGTCATGAGACACCAAATCAAATGCCTTGCTGAGGTCGCATAGGCCAAGTATTATCGATTCTTTATTCTCAAAGGCATCTGTTATTTTATTCACCAAGGTTAACAAAGCTGTGGTAGTTGATCTCTTTCTCATGAAGCCATGCTGAGCATCTATCATAAGTTTATTGTGTTCTAGGTACTCCGTAAGCTGCTTCTTGATTATAGTTTCGAAAACCTTAGAAAACATTGGAAGTATAGAGATTGGCCGAAAGTTACAGGGCAGTGAAGAGTCACCTTTCTTAAAAATAGGGATGGTCCTAGCAGTCTTAAGAGCTTCAGGGAACACTCCTTTTTCGAGACAGGCATTTACAACTCTTGTCAGAGGCACTACTATCAGGTCAATGACAGACTTCAAAACAACAATTGACAGACCATGTACATCCTGGCTTTTAGATACTTTAAAATTTTTAACTGTGCATAAAATATCTTTGTTGCTCACTTTAATCCAGTTTTTAAAAGTTAGGCCTGGAGTTTGAGGAGTGATCAGTTAGCGTTTCAGTGGGATCGGTCTGTAAAACAGGCAAACTATTTACAATTCCGCTAGGAACGCTAGCAAAATAATCATTGAAGTCATCGGCTGCCATGCAGTTCCCCCGGCGGTCGAAGGGACTAATTAGGGTCGATAATCCTCTGTCCCAAAAATGTCTGCAGTTCCCCCGGTGGTCACTCCGGCGCACTCCGCTTGAACACGCATCACACCTGACTCATATTTAACCTTTATATAGGTACCTTTCTTCCGACGGTTATCAAGTTGTAATGACCTAACCTAACCTAACCTAAACTAACCTAACCTAACCTAACCTAACCTAACCTAACCTAACCTCCACTTCTGTCCTTGTTTAGTTAGGTCACTTTTATAAAATTTAAACCCCTCATGCACAAATAATACCCGACCTTTTTCACTTAACATGTTCCGAACACTACAAGATGCCGTTTCATTCATATTCACTCAACACTGTGATCACTTCGAAAGCAGATACAACAATGAGGATCTACACCGGTGTCAACAGCGATGAGTCATACCTACCTGGACATGTGTGGAGAGAGCATTGCCCTCTCACCCCGGTGATTTTGGGAAAACCCCAATAGGACAGGAGGCAGGGCTGAAAGTGACCGCCGGGGGAATTGCAGTACACCCTAGAAGGGGCTCCGGGGGAACTGCAGGTACCCTCCGGGGGCTTACCCTGACCGCCGGGGGAACTGCAGAACGCCCGAAGTCATCCGGGCTAGCGAGCGACCTAGGATTCTGGTTCTTCTGGCGCCTGGTATTTACAATGTCCCACGCTGCTTTGCATGGGTTCGGAGCCTGGCTAACTATCATACCATAAAAATGTTTCTTAGCTTCCATGACCCTAATTGAATAGCCTTTCTTTGCCTTAATGTACAGGTTAAAATATCTAGTCTGTAACGCAACATCAGAAGCACATTTATAGAGATCGTGTAACATTAAGACATAAGAACGCAATTGAGAAAGCTCCGTTGTGTTCCAAGTTTTATCTCGAACATAGGTTGATTTCCTTTTTCCGGTGTTGTCACTAACATACACTGTTAGTTTATACACTGTTAAATGTATCTCTAAAAATTGTGAAAAAAGTTGCAAAGCCTTCTTCAGGATCTAGTATTACATCACAGAAACTCCAATTAATTGATATGCAATAATTTCTGGCGCAGCAAAATCAACTTGGTTTCTTCAATAGAGCGTTTCTCAAAAATATATCTACCATGCCAAGTAAATGAAGTAGGCCTAGGCCCAGGACTTACCAAATCTGCTGTCAATGTCATGCACACCGCACTGTGGTCGGCAACCACAGGCTCATGTACATCAACTCTGTACTCCCAAGATTTAAGGTTGGTCACAGTCGTGTCCAAACATGCTGGTCCCCTTGTAGGTTCTCTTGATCCGATGTACAAGTTATAACTTCTCAAAAGGTTTGTGAAAATAGCCTCCTCTCTTGAGGGCACCTCCAGATGAATGTTGAAGTCACTGGCAAGAATAATGGTCTCTTGCTTAAACTTAGTACATATAAACTTCAGACATAAGTCTAGTTTATCAAAAAATTGTGACAAGTCACTTGCAGGCGATCTATAGCCACTTATCACAATGATTGACAAGTCGGTTAGTGCAACTGCAGCATTAATGATCAATAATGAATATTGATGAATAAAATATTGGGATTTTACTTTTATTACTTTCTTCCATACTTTACAAGAACATAAATTAACTGTCGGTTTGTTGATTAAATATATTCATCAACGTTTTACAAGCTAATAGTAAAACTCTTATGCTTTGAAGCAAAAAAACACTTTTAAAAATATGTTATATATTTTTCATGAAAAAAGACAATATTGAGGCTGAAATATACCATTTTGGACACATTCAGGAATGTCATATTTTGATTACCATAATTTTACTACTTTAAACTAAAACATTTCAGTAAAATATATAAAATCGATTGTGAATGCTCGTCATTAATTTCAACAAAATTAATTATAGCTGGGTTTAGTTTTTGTTATTTTACATAATTTTGTAGTTCATACGAATAACAATACAAAATGAAAGCATAATATCATATCACTCCGATACGACTCAAATGCTGTAAAGAAAATAATAAATGTATAAAAATATACTCTCAACTAGTATAACACAGCTCGTTGTGTTAGAAGAGCTCGAATGAATCCGCGGAATAGATTATGTTCAGCCGTTTTCACACAGGTGTAGAAAGTTGCAACTACTGAAAGTATAAATGGGTAATGGCAAATATCAGTCATGTTATTGGGGAGTCGAAGTTCAAACCATGGTTCACGTAGTTCATGAGTGCCCACCGCATTCTTTTCGGCGGGGGGGGGGGGGGGTTGCGTTAGCTAGTCTTCATTCAATCGGATATTCAGGCGTTGAGTAGGTTCGAACCTGAATTTAGCTCTGTGATGGGAGATCAATAATTAAACACTTAGACACAAATACTTTGTACTTTAGATTTTATTTAAATATTATTAAATAGTGTGTCGTTTAATTTTGTATTCCTCCTATTTTTAGTTTGGCTTTGAAAATCATACAATATATATATATATATATATATATATATATATATATATATATATAATAAATGCGTAAAAAATTTACTACATGAAAATACATTTTCATGGGTAAAAATTTCGAAAAATCCTCCTCATAAATACATACCAATAAACTTATAAAGTTAAACCAGTGGCGATAAATGAATCGCGTATTTCATTACGCCACTGGTCGTAAAAACAAGGTGTAATCCTAAAAGCCCAAAATGCGATCGACTGCTGCATTATTTATTACTCAATCACGAGATTACAGTATCAAATGTGATGCTGCGTTACGACTCGAGGGCTTTTAACTGCGATTTCTTGGCAGAGAGATTTTAGGTGAGTTTTTTGTTTTTCTTCAATTTTTAAATAGGCCTAAGTAATTTAACGCTTCGTGAATATCTGTTTTTATTGGTCTGTTTTTAACTTATGTATCTGCCATTCAAAGTTGAGATGTCTTACTCTGTAAGTATCGCTAAAGCCGATTTAATTGATGAGAAATAACAAATTAGTTTAGGTTCAGGAAATGTGGGTAATAGTGCCACAGTGCTGTAAACAACCAAGCTACCTGGAGGCAACATTTTGAGGAGATTGAAGGCGATATGTTATATACTCAGTCATGTTAATACCTACATGGTGCCTGCTCATTGGTTGCCATCGTCGAGGATACAACATGGACGTTTTTCGTATTCTTCATTCGTTCCTTAGTTTCCCTGACTACTAATAAATAGCTCTTTCTGAAGCACAGTCGACCTTAGTAACAATGACTCCACTCTTCACACTCATTCATCCCTCACATTGGCCCATATCTCTACGATCGGGTACAAATTAATTAATCAATAACTTTAAAGTAAGCTGAACATTTGGAACTTTTCTGTTAATTTAATACCACTACTTTTTCGATTACTTCACTAACCCTACTTTTTTAATCGTAATTACGGTTAGGTGGCTACTAAAGTTGATCACAAACTGGTAAATCCAATGATTGACTTACCACCGAATGCGCTCTCCGTGTGTAAGTTCTTGGAAAGCGATAAGATAAGACCAGCGATATCGAATTTCTAGCGGATAAGGAATTCGCTAATAGTGGACGTAAAAATTATTGGGGAACAGTTTTTAGAACAATAGAATATTTATCAAGTGGTAGTTTATAAATAATTAACAGAAACAAAATAATAATGGAAACAAAAAGGTAGTGGCAGTAAATTAACGGAAAATATCTGAAACTATAAGTACGTTAAAAACCTGTTACAAAATACTAGTTGTTTTGGATAAATCACTATGAACCATAGTAACTATCAGAGTTTATCCAAGAATTAAAATGATTTAGACGATGTATTATATACAAATTTAAAAGTTTGCAAAATAAAACACTGTCCTAAAATTACTTCATGATTAAGAACTAAAATCTACAAAAATTGCGGGCATGGTATACCTTAGAAAGTGTAATTAATTAATACCCCAATGACAACATTCCAGCAGACTCCTTTCAAATGTTTTGTGAGACTGATTGGTATCGAACTGAGAACAATCAAGCTGAGATTTCACCAACCATGCATAGACACATGGTACTACGTCATGGTATTGTGACGTTTTTAATTTGTCCTAATTTATAAATAATTAATCGCTATGTGGGTTTTACAAATAAGCAACACGATATACTAAACAATTGCTAAATTTATTGAATATATAAAATTAACTTATTATAATTAAATGAATTATTTCCTTAACTTTAACTATTGTGAAAAGTACAATTTACTATTAGGCCTACTTTTACAGTTAAAATAATTTATATTTACAATCTTAGATGGCATCAATAATTACAACTACTAATTGCAAAGTGACTTTACTAAATTCCCTTCTTTTAATTACAATTCCTAGCTCTATAAAGTGGCTTTCCTAGATTCTCTACTATTATTTACAATTACTAACTATAAAGTGACTCTACTAGATTTCCTACTATTATTTACAATTACTGACTACGAAGTGACTTTACTAGATTCCCTACTACCTACAGTCCAATACTAACAGTTCACTCACAGTTTCTTCAGTGTCCCTTCAGAAGTCGTCCACAAGTACCGCACTGCTCCTTCGTTGATCCCCACAACGAACCACTCACCGGTAACTTCTCCGTAGACCACTTCACTATACTCGGACACTTCACTCGCACTGTAGAACTCGCTCACCGTCGCTGCAAACACCCGGGCTGTAGGCTCTAGACTCACTGACTGACTGACTGATTGTCTGACTGATTGACTGACTGACTAGCGCTGGTATCCGGGCCGTATATATCACCTGCAGGTCTCCATCTAGAAGCTTCTTGAATTCCCCTGCGCCCGAAGTTCCATGACAGAGCTGGCTCGTCAACCTAGAACCTTCTAGAAGTCCATTGATGAGGTAAAGGCGTTCATGCGTAAGCCATTGTGCCCCAAAGGTTGTAAACAAGCAGGGCAGGTGGTCAGTGACCCATCCATTACTTCCGCATCACCGGTTCCCAGGATTGAGGCCGCTCTGGATGTCGCAGTATGCTTGGCAACATCTCAGCATTGTCTGTAAGCCCTGATCTCTGACAAACCTGAGGAAAAATACACTAAGGCCCATGTTTCTTCTCAATTCAATAAGAACAAATTTAAACATTTTATAAGAAAGGGCCTATTTAGACATTTTAAAAGGTTTAAATCTTTTTGACCAAGTCGATAAAGTATTAATACAACAGCAAATATAATTAAAATGTTATGAATTTAGATTAGAAAACATTCAACTATATCTAAACATTGAGATGGATTTCAACTGATTATAGTAGATTCTAAAATTACAAAGGTTTTAAAAAATTGTGTGTGCCTGACTTTGTGAAAAACCTTTGCAAAATCCAGAACAAAGTAGATAAACTGGATGTTCTCATTCCTCGTAAAGACCTAGTTCCACGAAGGTCCCATAATTTCCTTGGCTATTGAACCATTAATAGAAAACTCTTTCTGAAAAAAAGGCTTTAGTAACAATGACCACACTCGTCTATGTACACTGATCACACTCAATCACCCATCATATTCGCTCTTATCTCTACGATTTACGCCTAAGTGATGAATGATACCTCTACATTAATAAAAATTGAAATAGCTGATAGAATGACTACAAATTTATAGTCAAAGGGCAACTGAGTTTTTTTATTTTTGAATTTTTTATCAAGCTAACTTTTTAAGAGGATGAAGAAGTATCAGGAGTTAAGGAAATTCCTAAAACAACCATACACAGACGGCTCAGTCTGTGTATGGTTGTTGTGAAGTGTAGTGGGTATGTTTGTCTTGTCCCCGTATTTTACCACCTTGGAGGGAACTTCGTAGACACTACATTTGGATTGTATCATCCTCACTTCGTGCCTGGGACGTCTAGACGCCATCGTCACTGCGGGTCCTAAGATTTCATCATTTTTGTAATATTTGATTATTTATTGTTTTATTCCTAATAATTGTTGTCTTTTCAGTTTAAAATGTAATTGTAATAGTAGTTTCAGCCCTTCCGAGTCATATATATAATTTTTGTGCATGTTGAATGTTATTTTAAATTAATAGTGTATTTCAGGTACCATATATTTATGATTAGTTAATGTAATCTTATTTCAGTCTGATTTGAATATTAATTTTAATTGTGTTTTAACATTTTTTTGTTGATATCGTGACCTTGACAGTGCCTAATTAGTTATATTAATTTAACCCTGTTAACATTTTATATTTAGTATAAGTTGATTTTGTTGTACCCCATTCTAGGATCTAGGTAAAAATGTAGATAATTATTAAAGTAGAAAAGCTTATTAGTTTAAGAACGTAGTTTTATAACATGCTTGTGTAGATGTAATTTAGTTTTTAGCACTTGAAAAAGGTTTGAGTTTTACCAAATCGAAACGTCGTGATTGGTAATTTTCACGTAATGATGGCAAATGTCCAACTACCTTTGTCTCCCTCATATCAATTGGTTTAATAAATGATTGCTAGAAGACTAAATGATGTTACACACAAGAAACTGAAGCAATATGTCAGCGATTGTAAATAACATTATTGTTTCGAACATCTCTTTAAAATGATCTGCATTTATTTTCTTAACAATATTTAACAACCGATTAATAAGATTGTCTCTAATATCCGTTTAAATATCTAATAACTATTAAAGGCTTTATTAAGATTAATTGAATTGACGATCGGCGTCTTATGAGTAAACAAAAATAAATAAAATAAAATAAATTTGTTTCAGGGCCTTGCATTGATTCACACAAATGTGCTTACCAGAATAATTAGTTATTATGATTAATTAATTAGTACTATACGAATGAAAATATTTATTTATGTCGTAATTTACTGTCTATTTAAAATTTGTCTTAATTATGAACGGTAGTTCAACATTTATACCAATTATTTAACCATTTTTGAAATAGCTGATAGAATGACTACAGGTTTGTAGTTAAAGGTTATTTAATAATAAATGATTTCATTTTACCGCGTGGATTCCTATACAATTATAGGAATATATTATATTATACAATAATTATCAATATAATAACTATTACTTAGGAGATATTTAAATTTCGAATGAATGAATTAGTGTTCACGAGGCTTAAACCAAAATTGTTCACTAAAATTTCATAGTGAAAAATGAGAACAAGATTGTCGTAGCAATGGCACCAAACGTGTGGCAGAATTAGAACAAATGAAACAGTTGGAAAAGAGAGTGAAGTTTGCAAAAGTAAACAGTTTTTTATGCCAACTTTTGTTCAGAACATTACGATAATGACGCTGAAAGTGTCTGTGAAGAAAATCTCTAGATTTATACGTACTGTTATAACTTTTACGTTGTATGACAATGTAATTCTTACATTCTAAATTTTAATATCTGTTAAGTAATAGTTACTTTAAATTATAGAAATACAAAAAGTTAAAGAAAATCATTTACTATTATTAAACTTTTACACTTTATAAATTGTTTTTAACAAGATATCGCGTAAACTGACACTACATTATTTTAAATTATCAACTACTTTCACAACATACAACTTCTGTAGTTGTAATCTAACTTTTTACTATATTGAGATTAATTTAGGCCTTTCATACCATGTTGATTATCAGCCTTTCAACTTACTTTAAACTCACTAACAAGATGCTTTGATGCGAAGTTGTTTCAAAGTAAACCTGTCCACTTACAACTTCGATGCTGTGAAGTTGTTTCAAGTATTGACTCACCCACCCATAAACGTGTGCCGGTATTGACCCGGCCACTCACCTATACACACACAGTGTTATTGGTAACAATGATAAAAAGGGTTTACGTTTTACGCGAACTGGATTCTGTTATCCTGTAGGCTGTGTACCATTTAAGTTACTTTAAAATGTAGAAACAAACTGCTTTGTACTATAGTAGACAAGAATTTATCTCAAAGTAAATCTAACCAACACGTACTGAATTTCCTTCAGGGCTGGTGTGCCGTGTTGGTTATCTACTTTTTCTTTTAAGTTACTTTAAAACCCACAAACAAGATGCTTTGATGTATAGTTAGAGTTGCCATACGTCCGTATTTTTTACGGACAGTTTTTATCTTACATTCAGTGTCCGTGTCCATGCCGTATAAAGAAAAAACCAGGTAGATATTCGAATTTTTCGTTCTTTTAATATTAAAAATATATTTTAAATATTTAGTATTGTAAAAAGGCTATGTATTACTAATAATGACTCACAGACTATGCAATATAATACTACACACCCCTCCCCTCAGTTTAAAGCAAAATAATTGTGAACATTTTTGAAAAAAGAGTGATGGAGATTACTCCTTATTTACTAGGTACTTCGGCACCAGTTAAATGGGTTTTTTCATTTATGAAGTAAGCCTAGACACTTGATCGGAACAGACTGTCAGTAGAGTAGTAGAGAAGGTGAAAGCAATTCTCATCAAAGTTAACAATGACATGTCACGTACTGAATTTTTGAAGCCATTAAAAACAATAGTTCTTTACTTTTTTATCCCTTAGTATCAACTTAAAATAAATCTTAGTCATATTTATTTTAAGTTGATCTCAACAGAAAAATATGACTAGTACAAGTGATGCCTAAAAATGTTTAATGAGATCTATGGCTATTTATTGAGATTTTCCAACTTAAACTTAATAAATGACTTTTTAAAAGTATTTTTTGTTAGTATTGTATTACTTTTAAGTCTCAAATTAAAATATAGTTGTTATATTAATATTATATACAAGGTAATTCAAAACTATACGGCAATCTCTTGAGAACTCATTCTACAGCTAAAAATAAGAATTCAAATTCAAATATGTTTATTTCTAGTAGACAATATTACATTGCATTACAAACGTAAATTAAAAACTAAACTGAAACTAATGCTCCAATGTGCTTATCATGAAAGAAATATTATCAAAGTACCAAATATACATCCTCTGTACAACACATAACAACCCGTTCCAGCAAAAATATATGTAAAACATAACTCTTAAAATATTGTTAAAAGGTTAAAACTAATAAAACGATTATTACAAGTCAAGAAATTCGGAAATAGAATAACAAGCTTTTTACAAGAGTTTTGAATTTTTTTAATGCACACTTCTTGTTTAATTGTATCCGACAGTTTGTTATATAATTTAGGCTCCATATTTTGAGGAAGCCAGGCAGCTGATTTTAATCTATGAGAGGCCTGTCTGTGTTGGCTTCTTTGTCTCGTGTTACAGCTATGAATATTAGCGCCAGTTATTATTGTTGTGGATTTAAATTTATAAAATAACAATTATTCATAAATGTATAACATTGCTAATGTTAAAATTTTAAATGATTTAAAGTACTTTCTGCAAGGTGTTCTTTTGTTCAGCCCAGCCATACGAACCGCTCTTTTTTGTAGACGGAATGCGCGTTGGAAATTTACATGAGAGGTGGCGCCCTTAGCATTGACTCAATGAGTGATGTATATATCAATATAGTTACAAATACATTTTAATAAGCTGAAAATCATCTCAATAAAATTAACTGTGAGGATATTTTGGAGGATAATTGGGCATTAATGTGTGCAGTCCATGAGATACTGCTATCAATTTTTATTCCTAAGTATTTTATCTCAGAGCTAAAAGGAAGTTCATAATTGTTCATTAATATAACCGAGTTTAATTCAAAGCTATGTTTTTTAGAAAGTCTTAAACAGCAAGTTTTTGTCGGATTTACATGTAAATATTTACTATTAAGATATTGGTAAAGGTTTGTTAACTGTCAATTTCAAGACTGTACCAAGATTTATTTTTAAAGAGAAAAGCCACATCATCTGCATCATGGTTATTCGTATATTATTATTTAACATGTTTGAAATATCATTCATGTAAAGGATGAAGAGGATTGGCCCCAGAACAGAACCTTGGGGATTCCAAATTTTAATACTAAATTCCCTGACTGTACTATATCATTAATTTTTATTCTTTGGATTCTAAATTTTAAATACGATTTGATCCAGTCAAGAGAGACTCCCCTAACTCCAATCTGGTATAGCTGATTAAAAAGTATGCTGTGGTCTAAGCAATCAAAAGCTTTCTATAAGTCTAGAAATACTCCTACAGTTTTATATTTTTCATCTAGTGCAGTGATTGCTTCATTGATGAAATCAACCATAATAGCATCAGTTGTGTTTTTACCTTTTACAAACCCAAATTGGTCTTTACTTAAGATATCATATTTGATCAAAAACCTGATTAATCTAAACCTAATCAAACAAAGACATGTTCATAAACTTTTGAAATTGTTGAAATATTTGCAGTTGGGCGCCAGTTACACGGTAATTCAGCAGCCCCATCCTTAAAGATTGGACGAATTTCTGCTTGTTTCAATTCTTCTGGAAATATGCCTTGTAACAGAGACGCGTTTATAACGTCTGCAAGAGGTTCACAAATGTAGTTAGCGCAATGTCGAATTGTTTTATGACTTATACCATCATAACCAGTCGAATTTGAATTTTTTAATTTCATTATTATTTCGTGTATCTCATGGGAGTCAGTAGGATATAAGGAAAGAGTATATGGGCATATTTTGTTAAGATGGGCCTGAAATGCGGGCTCTGGTATCAGGGAATGTTTGTGTTCTCCAATGTTTGCAAAATATTGGTTAAACTCTTCAGGGCTAGGCATGTCCGCTGGTAGCGGAACCGGTTTCTTTTTTCTTTCAGTGTCAATTAATTTCCATGCATCCCGTGATAAGTTATCAGAAGTAGAAAAAAAAGTTCATATGAACATATGCCTGAATACACTTCGTTAGCGTATTACGGCTAGCGAAAAATTTCACCTAGAACTCTGTACACTCGGTAAAGTAAGGCCGTATAAAATGTTAAAGGTAGTTACAACGATACAAATACCATTGTTTCTTTATTGAATTGTTTCTGAAAAATTGAATAAAATTAGTTCCCGAGCTGTATAGGTAATACTTTAAGAGATATCTTACGTAAAACACAAGATTTTGTGAAAAGAAATAACAAATTCTTCTGTTTAACGTAAGATTACTTCATAAATGGTTTTTTAAGATGTTTTTCTGAAATAAATTTGTAGAAATTTTAATTTTGAAAAGATTTATGTGAATTACTCAGGGAAAAATGAATAATAGATATTAAAATTTCGCTTTATTTGAAATCAAAACAGACGCACATAAAACGCACATTCTTAACTGCATAAAATATTAACGAATATTTAGGTTGGGAGTAACAGCTGATCATTTATTTAAAACTGAACACCAACATAAAATGTATTTAACTTTATAAAAATGTAAAAATCACCTACAATAGTTGCTCAAAGAGTCCTCCGTTTTGACTGATGCACGTTCTTGCACGACGAATCCATTCTTTTCTAGCGCGTTTCATAACGTTTGGAGCATTGTTCATAGTTTCTGCCGCTTCTGTAAGGTGATTTCGTAACTCCTCTAGTGTGATAATCCGTTTTGAATAAAAAATTGCCTTCATCCAACCCCATAGAAGAAAGTCTGCTGGCGTGAGGTCGGGAGATCGTGGTGGCCATTTTACTGGTCCGTTTTGACCAATCCATTTTCTACCGTATGCATTATTTAAATAGTCTTTCACACTATTAGGAAAATGTGGTGGTGCCTCGTCGTGCATAAAACATGCACCTAGTATGTTTTGAAAAGGAATATCTTCCAAGAGGGTTGGCACGTTTGTTCTTAAAAAATTTAAATACGCTTCTCCGGTAAGACGATTGGGTAAGAAAAACGGACCAATCAAATTATCACCCAGAAAACCAAGCCATACATTGACTGACTGAAAACGTATGTAGAAAATGTCTCGTTGCAGTTTCATGTGGGTTTCCGAACGCCCAAGTTTGGGTATTACGAACATTTACAATTCCATTTCTAGTAAAGCAGGATTCATCAGTAACCAGAATTTGCCGAGTAAAATACTGATGTCGTAAACAATTTCTTCTTAACCAACGGCAGAACATCTTCCGCTTATTAAGCTCTTGCAGTGATAAGTCTTGCACGCGTGTTATATGAAATGGGTATAACTGTGTTTCACGAAGTTTACGCCATACGCTTGATTGGGAAATATTTAAATGCCGTAATAATCGTCTGGTGCTTGTGGTTGGCGATCATTCTACAGACTTTATTATTACTTGTTTATTATTATTATGGTTCTTCGAACTACTTTGATGACCAGTATCTATTCATTTTGGTTTAAAGCTACCAGTGTCTCTAAGCTGTCTCTTCACAGCTTCAAACGTTTTGCCATCAGGTGTTCTTCAATGTGGAAAAGTATCACGATATTCCTGAACTTCAGCTAAACCACTCTTGTTAACTTTACCGTAAATCACTATAATGTCCGTATACTCTTCAAACGAATACATATAATTTCCATTATTTGTCATTATTTACTAAGATAATTTACATACAATTTTACAAAAACTGTAAAACATTTTCAAAATAATACAACCTTCAAGCGCACACTCCAAAAATATCATAAAGGTTATTCAAATATTACTTCACGAACTGAAATGTTGACCAGCCGATATTGCCAACCTTTACAAACAAAATTATGATAAAAAGTGTTGGATAATTGATCAGCTATTACTGCCAACCTAAATATTTGTCAATATTTTATGCAGTTAAGATTGTGCGTTTTATGTGCGTCTGTTTTTATTTTAATTAAAGCGAAATTTCAATATCTATTATTCATTTTTTTCTGAGTTATTCACATGAATCTTTTCAGGATTAAATTTTCTACAAATGTATTCAAGAGAAAATACACCTTAAATTACCATTTATGGAAGTAGGGGGAGTGCGGATAGTATGGGCCACAAAAATATTCATACAAATGTATTTGAAATAAAATTTGGCCAAGAATGATGAAAATGGGGGTTTAAACTATGTTTAAGTTATGTAAAAAAAAAGAGAAATAAAGATATTATTATTATTATTATTATTGTACAAGTAATAAACATATAAATAATTATATGAGAAGTAAACATGACCTAAAATCCAATTAATATAAACCTACATTTTGGTACATTATCGAAAGTGTCGAGTAGTATGGGCCACACTGAAAAAAAGAAGGTGTTTGAAATAAAACCCTTTTACTATACAAATGTAAATAGTTTTACAATTGTCACAAATGAAAATAATAACCTTATTAAATCTTCATAGCTCATTTACCCAGTACTTTAGCAATTTTACAGTGATCACAAAAATAAAACAGTAAATCGTCAGTGTCTGCACAAAGTTCATGCGCCCAACCCTCTCAGGATTTATATTGGATCCAGTTTTCATTGGAAGTCTCTCCACACACGATGCATTCTGCAGTATCCACATCTTTGGAAGTGCCGGGTTTTCGTAATCAATATTTTGAATTTTTTTTCTTTTTTCTTTTTGTTTTGTGTCCTTTTATTTTTCCCTTCTCATCTTCACCATGTTCTGATAGTTTTAGTTGCTTTTTTAAAAGTTGTTTTACTTCTTTTTGCTGGTCTAAACATTTATTTTCAGCCAGTACATTTTTTACTGGCGTTGATGTCAATATTTCGCTCCTTTCTGTCTTCCTCTTCCGACTCTCTAACCTCTTTTCTCTGCAAGAAGGCAGAGGAGACACATCTTGAAAATGCTATCAAAATCAACTGCAGCTTGTGGAGATGAAATATGTGGAGCAGATGCTACTTGAGAGGAAGTGGTGGCGTCTCCAGACGTGGTCTCAACGTTTTCTATATACGTGGGAATACGTTGAGGAACTGCTCGTAGGTCTGATGTATTCTCTGTAGTTGGAGCAATGGCCACATCAGATGTGGGCTCAGCTAGTGGAGTCTCTGGAATATTTGTGATGTCACTGCCCATGTAGTCCAAATCGGTGAAAATGTCTGGGTTAGTTGGGTAAATGCCTGTGCATCTAAACCCACTTTCTGCAATATCCATTCTACATACTTCCTTGTAAGCATCAGCTACCAGTTTATCAATGTCATAGTCGTTGATTCTTGATCCAGGATTAGTCCGCATCCATAAACTACAAGCAGTGTTGTAGCTATTTTTAAAAATTTTCATAAACGACCTATCCAACGGTGTGAGGCGGAAAACTAAGCATATGGACATTATTTTTACGAGCAAACATGATAACGTCCAAGTTCTTGTGGCTGCCATGTCCATCTACAATGAGTAACACAGGATCCTCTACCGAAGGCTTTGTAAAGGAAACAAAGTGCTCAAGCCACTTGAGGAAAGCCTCTGCCGTCATCCATCCACTGAGGGTTGGAAAGCAAATGCTTTCAACTGGAGCACCAATCATGAGGCGATCATTCATCATTTTCTTCGGGAAAATAAAAAGTGGAGGAATAAATTGTCCAGTGGCACTCATGAAAAACATGAGGGTTACATTGCGACCCCTCTCACCAGAAGTCATCTTGCCTACTTGACGCTTTCCTTTAGCTGTAATTACCTTGGCATTTTCGTGCACGTTAGATACCTCTCTCGTCAGCATTGTAGATTCTGGAAGGCCGAAATGAATGCTTTCCTACATTAGTTGCTAACAGGCTGAAGAACCTTTCAACCTGTGGTTTATTAAAGCCTACACATCGCATCAAACTAGTTGATTGCGGTTTTTTGTAGCTTAGTCCTGGATGCCTGCTCATGAAACTGGCATAAAAATCTTTACTAGCTGATCTTTTTTCTTTGTTAAACCTGTGTTTTAATTTTAACTTTTCTGCCAAGTCATAAGCTAGTTTCAAAAATTATAATTTGGACAAGGACATAAGTTTCAAATCTAATTCCTTCATATAGTTTACCAGCTCATCCTCATATCGTTCTTCGAAAGTTATTTTGAAATTCCCCATCTGAGGTGTCATTTCAGTTGGCTCGTCTTTTGATATTGCCTTTAACTTTCTTTGTAAAGTACTTCTAGGTACGTTAAAGTGCTTAGAAGCTGCCCATTCAGACAATTTATGTTCCAAAACACTGGTCACGGCATTTTTCATGTCGTCCTCTGACCACTCTTCCCTCGCCAAAGGATTTTCAACCTCCCGCCAGACCTCCAAGTAAATCTGGTGTCCGTGTTTTATTATGAAAACTTATGGCAACCTTATGTATAGTAGAAACGAAGTTGTCTGAAAGTAAATCTGTCCAACTCGTACTGGCTTTCCTTAAGGGCTGGAGTACCGTGTTGGTTATTTACCTTTAAGTTACTTTAAACTCACAAACAAGATGCTTTTGTATTGTAGAAACGAAGTTGTCTCAAAGTAAATCTGTCCAACACGTACTGACTTTCTATCAGTTCTGATATACCATGTTGGTTCTTTATATTTTAAGTTACTTTAAACTCACAAAAAACTAATTTAATTAATTATGAAGTCGTTTAAGGTGGTGCGGCCGGCGTTAGGGGCAACTGAATTCCGATAGATCGTAGCACTGTCGCTCTAACTGGAGCTCGTGAGTATGCGTGCGTATTCAAGACTCTGCAGTCTGTCTTTGCTCACCTTACCCTACTGTCCCTTCCTTCAAACTCATCAAATCTGAACGCTTGTCGGTCCGCTCGATTTGCTTGTTCTTGTTGCGTTTTGACTTTTATAGACTGTTTTCTGTTTATTCCGCTGTCCTTAACCGACAATCAAGAGCTAGAATTTCCATACAGTTTGCACACTTTCTTCTGAAAACAGGATAAATATTCTTCTGCGTGCTTTTAAACAAGATTATAATGTCTGGGATGATTACTATTACATAATCAGAAGAAATCTATGAACAAAAATATGAACTAGATACTGTACTTATTTAATTTTATAACACTATAAAAGTTTGTACTAGATCGACGGGTGATATGTGTTATTTTAGTTTAGTAAATATTAATTGAAAAGCTTAGCAACATTGAGGAAAATTAAGATTAATAAACTAATTATGAATAGGAAACAAATTATTATGACTACAGTTATTTTGTATGGTTCATTAATTAAGACAATGATAAGCATTAATAGGCTAAGGATACAGTATTAATTACATAAAAATACAAATATATTTAAGGATTATATTAAGGTAACCCTGATCTCAGGAAATAACATAGCAATAGGGTAAAATTTATAAATATATATGTATGCATTTTTATAAGTTGAAATTAATGTATAATCAAATTTAAAAAATAAAATTATTTAGAGAATCAATATTTTAAACATTACTTAGGTATTACATTTTGTTGGACGGTCAAACTCGAATAATGTACGTCCGACCAACTTTGTTTCCCAATGGAATCTCTGATACTGTACTTTTAGAATTCTTTGTACGCTTATGAAAACTGCACTTGCCACGTTCCGGGACTTAAAACAAAATTAAACTTCTTTCTATTTCGTTTTTCTAAACTTTGCCTTATTTTCTAATTTCTTAATCTATTTTTTAATCCTACTCTCCTTGAAAGTCTTCAATTTCGGTTATTTCAACCATAGTCAAGGTGAGAGCCACCTATTTCCACAGAAGTTCGCAGGGCAAGTAGCGCAATGTCTTTACACATCCTGCGTGACGGCAAGCCAATATTCTTCATGGCGGTCAGGGTGGACTTAGGGAAAGCCCCCCGCGCTCCAACAATCTGTGGGATCACTTCTCCTGTCGTCCGATTGTGGAGTCACTGCAGTCGTGATAAGAGACTTAGGTAGTTGTTGATTTTCCTGACGGCAGCATTGGATATGGAGTTTTGAATCTCGAAGACGACCGTGACATCAATGACTTGTACACGGTAGTTTCGAACTACGATCAGGTCGGGTTTATTCAGGCTCCCTTCCTGATCCGTGATGGATTGCTCTTGTGCTACCGTCAGGCCCTTTTGAAGAAGGCTCTCCTGGACCACCCTTACTATTTCGTTATGTCTGGCTATTCCAGCCTGCTTCGTTGCCGTGCATTCGCATAGATCGTGGCCGAGTGTCTAAGGCACCACCTGCAACTCACGACTCCCGTCTTTGTCACTCTATTCAAAGCTACCCTGGTCCCATAGGTGTTTGATCTGTACTACAGGGCTCTTATAAACAGAGCTCTGTACTCCAGGGTGGGAGCGACTTCTGATTAAAAAGCCATGAGTTGCCCACGATGTCATCCTTAAAGTCTTCGACTCAAACTCCCTACGACTCCTAGGCTTCCCACTTCTCTCTGTGGCTGTTCTTCAGGTGGTACTTTCTTCTTTCTATATCAGTACAAAGCTCACACAATGTACTGGAGTAGCAATGATGTTTTCTGCAGAGGTTTGAGTGCCAGCTTCCGCATACGCTCTGCTGAAGCCTTCAGGTTCTAGACGTGAGACTCGTTGGCGAAACCCTTGGACAGCGTGAAGTCCACTCCCAAGTATCTGAAGGGTTCTGCGACAGAGAAGCACCGAAGCCCTTTCCCCTGAAGTTGAAGTCCGGGATCCGATGCCACCCATGCATCCCCCTTCCGCTCAAGCCTTCTGGGAGATATGTTCATTGCCACTCTGTCCAGGTATTCCACGGTCGTCATCAGCTGTTTCTTGAACTTCACCTCACTCGGCTCGAAGAGGACCACGTCGTCGGCGAAAGCTGTAGCCGCAATCTCCTCCACACCAACTGGGAAGCCATTCACATCTCAGTGTTGTGTATAGAGTACACACTGTATCACTAAACATTTTGAAATCTTTGACTTTTTCCCAGCCCTCCACAGTATCGATTTCTTGTGTAGGAGGTTGTTCTAAATTGTCCTCTTCAGTTGTACCAGTAAATCCACTCTTCTTGAAACAATTAGAAATCGTAGTTTCTGTAACTTTATTCCACGCTTTTCTTATCATCCATATGGCATCCAAAACATTGATATTTGTAGGCAAACGGCTTTCCATGTCTCTGAAGAACTGTTGTACAACTTCATTCCTATAATACACTTTAAAACTTCGGATAATGCCCTGGTCAAGTGGTTGCAGTTTATAGGTTGTATTTGGAGGCAGATATTCAACCTGAATGTTGCTCAGTCTAGGGATGTCTCCATGTGCCGTACAGTTATCAATGAAGATGAGAATTTTTTTCATCTCTTTGTTAAGACTTAGAAGCCATGAACTGAAAGTGTTACAGTTCATCCAAGCCTTTGCATTCACCATGTAGTCTGTAGGAAGTTCATTCACAATTTTAAAACAACGTGGATTTTTGGATTTTCCAATCACTAACGGTCTTAGCTTGTGAGTCCCTGTGCAGTTTGTCCCTAGCATAACTGTTAAACGATGTTTACTATTTTTTCCACTATGACATTTATCACCCTAAAAAGACAATGTTTTGTAGGGTAGGCATTAAAAAAACAATCCAGTTTCAACGACATTGTAGATATTTTCTGGTTCATATCCCTTAGTTACCGAAGCTAGTCTTTCTTTCCATTCAGTAAAACATCATCATCAACTTTTGCACTTTCACCGCACACTTTACGAAAAATAAGCTCATGTCATTTTTTGAAGTTTGCTTACCATCCATTGCTAGCTTGAAAGTCTAAGTTCAGAAGCAAACTGTTTTTGTCGTGGCACTGCCTTAGCCACTTAATCACACACTCATCTACATCTTTCAGCTCACATGACTTTAACTTTCTTATTTTATGATTAAGAACATTTCCCTCATCAAACTTCTCTTGGTTTTCCCTCATCAAACTCATCAACTTGGAAAAGCTGGTGAGTCCAACCAGTAGGGAGACCCATCTGGGGTCTCCAATTGGGCTCTGCTATCACCTAATGCGGCTAGGGTTTTGGGGGAATGTTAACTATGAGGACGGGGCATGGTACAGAGGTGACATCTCCCGCCTCTGGCCCATCGGGGGACAAAATTTCTAATTGGGGGACTGTAATCAGTGAAGTCGGATCCTCCTGAGAGGGTCCTTCTTCACCAGTTCCAGGATCAGGCAATGGGGCCAACTTCCTATTCCTGATCATCGTTCTGACCCGCTCCATGACTTGTATTTTAGTCTTCATCGGCAGGAACCCAGCAATGAATATAGTGTATCCAGGCCCCGCCTCGACCGAAATAGTCAGCGAGCTTCCCTATAAGAATGTTGTCCTCGTCCTCCGACCAGAGATCTGATCGTCGGTCTCTGTGCTGTTGTTCAGGAGGTTGTTGAGGAGCTGAACGCTCAGCGTTCCTCTCCTCAGGTTGTTTACTGTTCTTGTGGAGGGTCAGTGCACGTTGGGACCCGTATGCCTGCGGGCAGTACGTGCATGGAAAACCTCGCGGGGACACGGGACCCCGGCACTTAACAAATTGAACTGTGGCCCCGTGGTACTTACTAAAAGTGATATTATATTTTGAACATTTAAAACGAAGGCTGAGGTTTCCATGTTGGCTGCAATAGTGTTCCACCAAGTCCGAAGGCTTGGTGAACCACTGGGGACAGGATTGAAAAACGGAAGCCACCCACGGTACAACAAAAACATGAATGCCAGCAACCCACGATGGGGCGTTGTCAGCCGACACCATGTGTTCCGGTCCGACTGCACCAGATGGGGAGCACGGTCCCTCTGGAGCCATCCTAGGCAAATTTTGTCCATGATTAGGAACTGTGAAGACGATTTTTCAGGTGGCTGGCCTGTTAAACTAACCACCCTACACTGCCGTGGAGGGGCTGCCTTCTAACGACCCGTCAGTAGACCGGTGGGTTTTACTTCCCAAGAGGGTGCGAGATTCATCTGCAATCTCTACTTCAGTGAAATCTCTGGACTACGCCCGTTACCCAGAAACCTGGGATTGCGTAGTAGAACCAAAGTTCTAAGGGTACTTACTATTCCTGAAGTACAACTAGTACCCGATAACAAGAAAGAGTTGAAAAGGTTCCTATCCTACCCTAAGAAGGAATAGGATAGTACCCGAAGCAAGAACAAGAGTTGAGCAAGTGAGCTCGATAGAAAGATGAAAGAGTAATCCTTGAAAAGATGATATTGTAGATTACATGCAAGAAGAGGGAATATGACTTGCTACAAGTAAGTGGAAGAAATGACGAGTCCCTTAGCGTAACCACTCGGCCATCTCAGCCTCACGCCAGCCATGCACAACTGACGAGAGGACCCCTTTAAGGGGGATTTCCCTTAGATGTTGCCCAGCTCACCAGGGAGGCTGCAAGCAGCCCCTCTCGAGGACTTTTGGTTTCCGCTCTTGTTGTCGTGCCCATACACAAACACGACAACTTCAGTGCATTTAACAACTTGCATTTAAAAAAAATGAGAAAAACTATTTACAAATCTATAGTATTGCCGCTACTCATACATGTATATTCACTGAGTACTGTATATTGTTTGTATCATCTGTTATATAAAAACAATTACACATATTTAAATAGGCCAAAATAGAATTAAGTACATTAAATAAAATATTAATCTTGAGTACATCAGTACTAAATTGCCGTAAGTATTATTGGCGTATTTGGCCATATAATATGCGTGGATGAATTGTAATCAGCGACAACACAATTATACTAGTGTGTGCTCTTTTTCACTATCACAGATGGACAGAGCCAGACAGGCGACTTAGAGGGGTGGACCCACCCATGGGAGTTGTTCCTGAGAGCTTGAGAGTCAAGTATGGGCTAAACCCAAGGTGGGGGAGCCGGGCTGGGACAGACGGTGCGTGTGCCTGTCGCTTTGCATGCGCACAGTACGCTATGCAGACGCGTGCGGGTAGTATTAGAATAAAGAAGGCTCATTGCCATAAATTGTATTATACGTTTGGGACCAATACATCGTCTAAATAAATTAATATAATTAGGAAGTAATATGCAAAATATAGTGTAAATTCAACCAAACACAATGACATAATTTTCTATCTGGCAAAAAGTACATTTATTTTTAACAAATACAAACAGTTAAAAATGTTAAATAAATAATTTTTTAAGTTCAATAAAATATGTCATTTTGGTTATATTTATCTGTTGTATTTAATTTTAAATTTTGGGTCTGTAAACCTAAATCGTTTCCAAGATGAACTGGCCCCAAGTTTTGTGAAAATGACCTATTCAGTAGCCTCTAATTACAAAAATAAGTGACAAAAAATTTTAAAAATGCTGTTTACACGTTTGTAAGAAGAATAAATATTTGCATGACATTTTTTTATTAAAATCCAAAAATCTTTTAGCTGCATCACCTTAATTATATTGAATGTGAGTAAATTAATAACAATTAATCACTAAATAACATGTGACGACTAACAATGAAATATTACTTAAAAGTATAATACAACTTAAAAATCTTGAATTTTATAAGTAAAGCTAGTAAATTATTAGTGAATTTTTTTATCCACTGCCCGTGATAACGAATAATTGAGTTCTCAACTGTCCAAAACAGTTTTGAGACCCAAATCATGCAACATTTAAGAAGTGGGACAACTATCTGAGTGAGAAGTTAATCACACAGTCAATAGTTATGCGCTGATTTTAGCTTTCTTGGAAACAGGCCATTATGTTGTGAACCGGAAAAATCTAGGATGTGAAGCATGTTTGTAACGCTAGCACATCCGACCATTGAATCACAACCTCCACAGTGAATAAATGAATTTATTCCATCATAATCAGTACAAAGTTATAATAATAAAACAACCCGGAATTGACTGACCACTTTTACGAGTAGTGTGGTCAGTATAGGCAACAAAATACAACAGGTTTCTTGTCAGAGTCCAGATTATAGTAGCATGTTGTAGCCAACAAAAGAGCACACAAATGGATCACTTTAACAAAAGATATATCTTGGAACTATTAAACTAACTGCCTCAATGTTCTGTTGTATATGCTTGATGGAATAAATTGGGTTTAAAAAAAGAACACATTTTTAAAATTATTCCAGAATTTTTTTAACTAAAAAAGCGCTTTCGCCGGTTAAGGCATCATTAGTTTAAATGTGAACAGAAAAAAACATATGTTTAAAACAATATAAATTAAAATATGATTAAATATAAATATTTTAAAAGAGTTTAAACTTTAAATGGATTAGTAGAAAGTAATTTTAAATAAAATATTAAACTGGAAAATATAATTTACAATCAATTATATTAGGTTCGATTTGTTCTTTAACTAAAGGTAAGTATATATTACTAAAATGTATAGATGGTTGTGATATGCATCTTTTATTACAGACATGCTGGTACTTTCAATTTTATTCCTTTTGGTCCATGACGATTCTTTAAATATAATACTAGACTAGTCAAATTTGACGTCATGATTTTCATTTCGAGCGTGTTCTACTGGTTTTGATTTGTCTTTATTTTGTGTTTTGTAATTATATATGTGTTCTTTGGCTCTTGTACTTATAGGTCTAGAGGTTTCGCCAATGTAAGTTTTACTACATTCACAATCAATTTTGTAAATATTATATTTTTAGATTCTTGAATTTTCTCTTAGGTTTTAATTTTGTTAAATGACTACGAAGGTTATTAGTTGAACTAAAAGAAGTACGGAAATTGAATTTTGAGTTCATTATTCTAATTTTTTTCTGAAACACCTTTTATGTATGGAACTAAAAATACAGGTTTTTCATTGTGTTTTCTAGGTTGAATTTTACTTTTTAATTTCGCCTTTTCAATTATTTTTGTAGGTTAGTTATTATCTATTAACAATTTTGTAGTATCTTGTTCTGCCTTTAATTTATCTTCATCGTTTGTTACTAAATTATCTATTTTCTTAAATAAACTTTGAATTATTTAAGGATCTTCACATGTTGAGGGTGATTTGAACAATAATTCATGTATTGCCCACTAAACGGGTTTTTATGGTATAGTGATGTAAGTTTTATTTTCTGTTGATTTTGTAACTAACACATCAAGAAAAGGAATTTAATTTGTCCATTATTTTCATTTTCTAATGTAAATTTTATAGTTGGTCTCAAGTTATTTATATGATTTACAAATTTGTTTTGAATATCAGTTTGATCTTCCCATATGCAAAAAATGTCATCAACATATCTGACCCAGATTTTTCGTTTGATATTCCAGTTAGTAAATACAAATTTTTTCAAAATTACCCATAAAAATGTTACTTAGTATTGGACTAAATAATCCACCCATAGGTAAACCTGAAATTTGGCTATAAAAATGATCTTCATATTGAAAGTAGTTGTTTGTAACACATATAGTCAGAAGTTCTAATATACAACAAACTGATAATTTTGTTCTCTCTTTGAGATTATCATCTTATTCTAATAAATACTTTGTTATTTTTAAAACTTTTGGAACAGATAAATTTGAAAATAAACTAGTTACATCGTAGCTGACTAGAATATATTGATAATGAATCTGTATTTTGTTTATTTTCTCAATAAAGTATTCTGGATTTTTTTAAATAAGATGTAGAATTGCCAAATAAGGGATTTAGGATGGGTAACAAAAATGTTGATAATTTATATGTAGGTGAATCAATCGAACTTACTATGGGTCTCATGGGAATTAAATCTTTGTGAAGTTTAGGTAGTCCATAAAGATGAGGGAGTATAGAATATTGTGGACTTAGTTTTATGACAAGAGGTTTTCCAAGTTCCTTTTCAAAATCTTTAAGTTTAATTTCAATAGTTCTTTCAATTTTTGTTGTAGGATTTTTTATCTGCTGGAAGAATTGCTATAGATTCATCAGATCGACGAGATTTTAGAGCATTTAGTTCAGGATTCGAAATGTTACTTTTAGTTTTCTTTGTATTTTCAAGAGTTTGTCTTGACCTCTTTGATCAGTTGGTAAAAGATTAGCAGCATAGCTGATGGCATGACGATATTAATATTTGAAAAATGTGCTTTTGAAATTTAAAAATTTAAACCTTTATTTAATAAACTCAATTCTTCATTATTTAATGTCTTTTTGGAGAGTTTAATTAGACAAGTCTTTTCATTTGTTTCAGAAATTGATTGTTTTTATAAAAAGGACAAGTCTCTTTTTTTTAGCAAAGCTTTTTAATCTTCTTATCTTGTTTGGTATATACGTTGTAAATCATGGCATTGATCATTTCAAAAGTATCACTTAACAATATATCAAATTGTATTGAATGTAAATTAATAGTTGAAAGTCAATAAATAATTTTGAGATAAACGCTTACAACGTCTCTTAACTTATACCAATATTTAATTTCTTCATTTAACCAAATTTGTTTCACTTTTTTTAGTGGATATTTTGAGGAATGAGATTTACTGTTAATTTTGATTTTTATATAGTTAGGAAAAATGCTTAACTTACGGCATTGACTGTTGAACCAAATGTGTTGAGTACATAGCCTCTGTTTTGTTTTTAGTTTTCTGTAGAGAGTACACAGTTTTTCCGTGCTGCTTTCTTGTAGAAGTTTGTCATGTTCTGTTGTATATGCTTGATGGACTAAATTGGGTTTTAAAAGAGAACACATTTTTTAAAATTATTACACACATTTTTAATGAATTAGACTAACAATTTAAAAAATTTTTTAATTTAATTTAAACATTTTTTTCTCATTTAATTTTTTTTAAATTTAAATATGATTGCCTCAACTGAACCAGTGTGGCCGTGAAGCACTCTAAAAAAATTTCATGTCAGTCACAGTTCGACGAGCTAATTAGGTTTATAAACTCAGCTCTGCCCACGTTTCCACTTCACCAAGCTCCGGAAACTTCCATTACATCCATAACAGAATTTTTCTTCGGACAGCCTCGACGGTTGCATGTGTGTCCACCCGGAAAACATCTACTGTTTTAATGTTAAATTGACGAACTTCGTATTTAAGTTCGTCGTATCTTTGGATGGAACATAGTTTACGTGTTCAGAGAAGATTAACTTGGAGTCTACGAGTATCGCAAACAGCACATTCTATTTGGATTATACAGTCACTAATGTCATAAAATAAGAATGGCGGATTAGTTTTACATGTGAACGAAACTACTTTCCTAAATTTATAGAATCATTAAAATGTAATCAGACTGTAATAAAATAGTTGAAATTTCACAAAATAGCATGTAATACTACATTAATTCTTTTCTTCTATGACGGTGATTATTCGTTACCAGTATGTAGTTAAACAGGTATTCATACTGAACAGTTAACAGAAACCAAATCCACACTGTTGCCATCATAATCTCTTGGTTGAGCAATACAAAACACATCGGTTCATTGTATTTTGTGGCTTTAGGATTACTCCTTGTTTGAACAAGTGACATCGTAATGAAATATAAATTTCATTTGTTACCTGTGGTTTAGCACATTTCAGTCTTGTGAATATTTTATAAATTTTCAAGTTATAAGATTAGTTTTTATGTAAATCTATATTTACAAATATGGAGTTTTAAATTAACAATGAGTATAAATAATTATATTCTTATCGTTCGGTATGTTGTATGGACTAATTGAAACTTATGCAATTTGTATTAAAATAATTCAAAATAAATAAGCAGTGTTATTCCTAGCTTTTGAGCATTTTAAATTTTCATTTTTTAATATTTTAATTTGAGTAATGAGTAATGAGTTACAATTTGAGTAAATTATTAATTTAAATAAATACAATTTATTTAAATTGAGTATACAATAGAAAATAATTTGCTGTGCAGTTATAAATATGATTATCGAAGTTTATTAAACTAAATTAAAATTAACTAACCATCGACAATTTTCAATTTTAATCCATGATTGCTTTTTGACTAGAAGTTTCCGAGATAAAATTATATTTTCAAAGAACATTTTTTATTCTATTTTGTGTAACCATTTTATGGTTTCGATTAAATGTAGCTGTTTACTCGATACATGATAGATATTATTTCAAGAAAGTAAATATTTTCCCCCAATTTCACTGTAGGAAGTCCTAATTAAGAGTGTGAAGCAGGCTAGAAGAAGATTTTTGGATATGTATTTTTAAAAAAATCTCTTGATAATAAATGGTATTTGATTACTAAATTCTAAAGCAGCTTCCAGTAGCGGTTTAATCGAAAAATCCCATTATTCTATGTGAGGCCATGCTGGTTGACATTAAATTTTTTTGTAATGTTCGTATTATACTGTCTCAGTTGAATCAGGAAAGTTGGATTTTATCAGAAAAATAAAGATAAGTGGTTTATAAGTGATTAAAAGAAATACTTATATACTGTGGAAGCTTCATAATTCTTTGCTTAAGCTGAAGCAAGACACATGAACAGACAAGTGATCTAAGCCTCCCTTTAGACTGGGCTACTAAATGTCCTCAAGAGCCAAATCTTTCAGTGAATTAGAAGGTGGGGGGGAGGGACAAAAGAAAGTAATCAGTGGGAGGTGAGCTGCTCCCTTCTGGTTGTAAAACTGCCTTGCGTTGTTTCTCCCTGTTCGCATTCTATTTATCTTTTCTGTCTTAAGTTATTTAAGCTGTCACTATATGTATTGCAAGTTTGTCACGTAGTATTTATTTGCTACATGGAATTAACAACTACAGCTTTAAAGGTACTAAAATAATTATATATTTTCTTTTTTTATAAATGTACAGCAACAATATTTTACTTATGTTTTTGAGGTTAAAGGAATAAAAACTGTTTCCAAATAGTATACTGAAATACAATCGTAATAATTCCTAATAATAAGGTAACAATTTCTCTAAAAAATGTATATTGGGGGGGATGGGATTTCAGTACAACTAATAATTAAAATTAATATTACTTTGGTTCAAACTCTTTATGATTAAGTTAGCACGTCCTATTATTTTTTGTTTGTTATTTCCAGTACGGAATGAGTGTACTCGCATGTTTACAGGCCGAAAAACACCTGACCTTACATTAAAACAGAACTTATTTTACTTGTATTATTGAGACTAAAAAGAAAGTGGCACCTTATTTAACTTTTAATCACGTAAGTAACATTTAGCTACCAAAATCACGTAACATTCAGCTGCAAAAATCACGTGAGTAACATTCAGCCACCAAAATAACGTGAGTAACATTCAGATACCAAAATCACGTGACATTCAGCTGCCAAAATCACGTAAGTAACATTGAGCCACCAAAATCACGTAATATTCAGCTAACAAGTTCACATAAGTAACATTCAGCTACCAAAATCAGCCACAAAAAAACAAGTAAGTAACATTCAGCCACAAAAATCACGTGAGTAACATTCAGCTACTAAATTCGCGTGAGTAACCTTTGGTATCGTAGAATACTAAGTAATTTTTTAAAAAGCATTATTTGTAAATAAAATTTCCTTTTTATTATTAAGACAGCAATTGTCATATTTGGACGAAAATAATTTAGGATGAGTTTGATGAACATAATAAATGGAATGTATAATTTATGAGTGAATGTAGTTATTTTTTTTAACTAAGACCGTTGAAAAGTATAATTAATTAATTGAACACTGACAAATGAACAACCGGTTTGTTTGAGTACTCCAAACATAAAAAGTGGTAAATGAGTTAACTTGAAATTTTTACACAACTTTCCATTTATATACAAGTCTGTTTCTATACATTTAGTTCCTAAAATTGTACACGAGAACAGGGCATTTTACGTTTTTCCCAACGTACCTACATTTCACAAATGAAAATGAATATCATTGCTGAAAAAGTTCTACTGTGACCAGATGATCGCTTTTCATGAAAACAACACTGAAATTACCTTTATTTCAAACAAAATCAAGAAAACACTCAACCTTTATTATGGGAATGCTATATTCCTTCAGACTAAGTCGCATAACTAGGGGACACCCCTGCATGCTTCGCGTGCCAATCCCGACTTTCACGGCTGTAGAACGATTGGCACACATTTTTGGCCAATTTGGAATTGCACGACTGGCACAGTCATTAGAGGGGATTAAGAAGGGTCAACCTGTAAGTTTCAGAAAGGCACGATTGGCACACACCGCCCGGCCAGGTAGTAGCAGCCAGGTGGCCAGAATGCGGGAAAATGGGAACTTTTTTGCCCCCGCAAATTCCCTGCTGTGGTGCTTATTGCGCAAACAGTGGTTTAAAATTGCGCAACAAATCTGCAGCTATGGCTTCAACGCTAGCTGGATCCAAATGAACAATTAGCATTATTATGGTGTAACCTAACCTAACCTAACCTAACCTAACCTAACCTAACCTAACCTAACCTAACCTAACCTAATCTAACCTAACCTAACCTAACCTAACCTAACCTAACCTAACCTAACCTAGTGAGGTTTAAATTAAAAAATTTGTTATATCACGGGCAAATGACTGCCACGCAGAGTTGACGGGAATAATAAAATTCCCGTTTTCCCTCGTTCGATGGCGTCTACCTGGTCGAGCGACTGTGCCAATCCTGCCTTTTCCAAGCAGGCGAGTTGACCCTACTTATTCCGCTCTAATGATTGTGCCAATACTGCCATGGGCAGAAGGTCAAAAAATGTGTGCCAGTCGTCCCGTCCCCACTTTCACTATGCTCGACATACCTCGGCCTTCAGCCTCTGCATATGAATTTGACTAAAAATAATAGTAGGTTAACTGTATAAAGTAAAATCACAATATTACATATATTTACAGTATCTCACTCACATTACTTGAGTTGCTACCTGTATATTAGTATAAATATCCAATCCTAGCCTTTTCAAAGTTGTCCATTTAGTTTGTTTTAGTTTAACAGCTGAAGATAAACTCTTAATGCATCAATAGGATAATATCAAACATACAAAATTAATATGTTTATTTATTTAGAAAATAGCTGTTATTAATTTACTAAACTGAACCCAATTTTATTCTTATCGACAAAAGGAAATTTTTAGGTATGGTTTTTACCCCTTAGGAATGAAATTTCGAAAAATCCTTTCCTAATGGGTGCCTTCAGTACCAAATCTAACTTCCTTTAAAATTTCGTGAAAATCCGTGTGGTGGTTTTTGAGATTTCTTAATAAAGTCAGTGCCTTTTATCGTGTTGTGTCTTTTATGTATAGATTACAATAAACTAAATAATAAAAAAAATACGTGTCTTCTTTACGTTCCAGAAACATAATAAACGTATAAAAACCACTAAAGCACTCCATTTAATCGTTAACATTAATATATACCGTGGTAAAAATTAATTTACCGTCATAAATTTTTTTTTATATTTAAAGCATTTCTTGTTCAGTAAGTTATTTATCTAATTACAATGTATATCAGTTCTTGTTGAAGCCAAAAGCAGTGTAGGAGGGTCATCAATCACACTGGACAATCCAATAGAATCCCATCCACCTCCTTACAAACTTCCACCCCCGCCACCTTCCCTCGATAGTCTTTATTAATAAATCATTCTAAATATAGATACCTACAACTGGATTCGACAGATCTCGTGTAGGTGTCAAATGTAATTTCTTTTAATATAGATCATAATAAGTCACTCTAGTAAATGCTTACTGTTAGAATGTTTTGAACCACTGTATTTTAAATATTAATTTTTACGAGGCATTTCAGAATACTGATTAAAAAAGTACATTAGTACAACACAACCTTGATTATCGGGCCCTACTTTATCCGGCTGTCCGTATCATCCGGGTCGAAAATCAGACAAAAATAATAACTATTATTAGATAAACCATAAATCGTTAGCTACCTTACTAATGTATGAAGGAATTGGAAGCCAGTAAGTTTTTTAATTCTTCGAAATAAAAACCTCCAGTCGATAATGAACCCTTATACTGAATAAGTTAGTTTAGTTCAAGATTAGTTTCGGTTAAACTACTGTTTAAGTAGCTAGAGCGAAGTTTCGTATTGGGTTAGAGCGCATTCAGAATGCATCATATCAAGTTTTCTAGATTTGATTCTGTTTGGGCCAGTGATTGCTCCTTGTTGATTCCACTATGACAAATTTTATAGTTCATACTACCATGAATCCACTTTTATTTATGAGGTTTTTATTTTTAATCTTGAATTCTAAATTATAATAGAAATTATATAAAACAAAATGTTTGCAAATATTTACCACAGTGCCTAGAATCTGAATAAACGGTAAAGTTAACCAAATGGCTTAATATAGTGTAAATGACAAACAAGAACAAGTTAAGGTTTCCAAGTAGAAATAACCTTTTACGTTATTATAAGGTTTTAGAATATGTACAAAGTATCCCACATCAAATCAAGGTTAAAGTTGTAAATTTATTGGGCGAGGTGATCAATCTAGGCAGTAAGTTTATTTGATAATAGAAACCTTCAGTTGATAATGAACTTTCATACTGATTACTTGATTGGTTTTAGTAGCATTATTGTATAGGGCCTAAATAGATTTAAAGTGAAGATTCGAACTATATATATATGTTGGATCTTTTGTGGAATTGAATCACTCACTCTCTCATACACGTACGACGCTATTGACTCACCCACTCTCTCATAGACGTACGACGCTATTGACTCACCCACTCTCTCATATACATACGATGCTATTGACCCACCCAAACACGTACAGTGGTATTGACCCTACCACCCTTCCATAAAATTGACCCACCCGTACACGACCGGTGGAATTGACTTACCTACCCACCCATAAACTAAAAATGGTACTTACCAACCCGCCCACCCATAAACTTTTGGTGGTAATAACCTCCACTCGCCCATTCACTTACAGACGTATTGACCGACCCATCCACCTACAAACGTTCGGTCGTATTGTTGCAGGTAGTGGTATTTTGTTAAAATACTGATAGTGGTAAACATACAAAAAATAATGATATAGTTCATTATTCAACAATATTTTTTTCAGTTTTTTATCGTAACATGGTTTGAATTACATTTATATTTTAATATAATTTATAGTCCATCTTGCTTAGTTTTCTGTCTATTTGTCTTTATGTGTTTTTTAGAAAATAATTTATATCTTCAAAATGGTTTGAGATACCGTATCAAGTTGAAATTTTATCTAATGACCTTATTAGTCTAAATCTAAAATAAAAGTTTCAAATGATATCATTTACATAAACAAAATGGCGGCCATTCAAAACTTTCAAAGCCTAATAACTTTAAAACGAGTGATGTTATATAAAAATTACAAAACACATAAAAAATAGCCCCTTTTAATACAAGAATTTTGATACCAGGCTTATTTTTCTACAATAAGTTGTTACAGAAATAAGTAAGATTTCTCAAGTAAAGGTCTGGGTTTTATTCAAAATTGCAATGTATTTTCCAATAATGATGAATAATTCATATCACAACAAGCAAAAATTAATACTTCCTGAAATTTTAAACACATATGAAATATAAGAAACAACAAGTAACAATACCTAACTATGAGTTCAAATTAAATGCTCAATCACTGTAAAGCAGACCGCTGGATATGTTCAAAAGGATTTTGATCCTGAATTGCTGCAGCAGCTTCAACAATGCGAGCAACCAAATCCATGGTGTCTGGAACAGGAGTAGAATACACCAATTGTTTCATGTGTCCCCAAACATCGGTGTGAGATCCGGGGATCTTGGGGGCCAAGGGACAGGACCAACGCGTCCGATCCATTGATTGCCATACACTGTGTTAATGTGCTAATTTGTTATTGTTAATTGTGCTACTGTGTTAATGTGTTAATTTGTAAAGTGGGCCGGGGCCCCATCGTGTTGGAACCACATTTGTCCCCTAACATAAAAAGTAACATCTTCGAGAAGTTCAGGCAGAACATCTTGGAGAAAAATCAAGTATGTTTGTCCTTTAACCTATTTGGCAAAACATAAGGTCCAATTAAACTGTCATTTAATAAACCAGCCCACACGTTCACTGAAAACCTTCTCTGATGATGGTGTTGAATGGTTGCATTCGGATTTTCTTGAGCCCATACATGATTATTTTAAAAATTAATTACTCCCTCATGGAAAAAAGACGTTTCGTCACTGAAAAGGACATTCTTTAAGAAGTCAGAGGAGTCTACTTGTTTATGCAACACCCAACGAGAGAAATCTAACCTTTGTGCATAATCTCCTGCACTTTTTGGTATTTAAAGGGATAAAATAATTGTTCGTTCAGTGTTCTCTTCATAGTACTTTTGCTAGCACCCATGTCATTTACTAGCCCTTGTACTTGTTGATGGATTATATTCTACCTGGTTCAAGACAGCTTCTTCAAAGGTAAGTGACCGAACAGTTCTTGGCCAGCCTACTATAACCAAGCCCTTTTTTACACTTCCGCTCTCCTAATACGATTGTGGACTGCAGTAAACACTTTATGACCCGATTGGTTTCTGTTAGGGAAACGCTCTGCGTACAATCTTCTCGCTACACTTGCATTACCATCAGCCAGTCCATAGACATAGTGAATATCAGTGTATTCAGCCACTGAAAAATGTTCCATCTTCATTGAAAACTAATAATATTATAACACAACTAAAAACACGACTCGCAATATTACAGAAACTTAGATATTCTAGACAAAGTGGGTTAGGTTAGGTTGGATACAGTTAGGCTAGTTTGGTGAGTGTAGGTTAGGTTAGGTTAGGTTAGGTTGGATACAGTTAGGCTAGTTTGGTGAGTGTAGGTTAGGTTAGGTTAGGTTAGGTTGGATACAGTTAGGCTAGTTTGGTGAGTGTAGGTTAGGCTACAATGTTGAGCGTATACATAATACATACTGCTAACATTATACAACCTAACTGATTAACTGAACCTAACATAACACAACCTACCATAACCTAACATAACCTAATTTGCCTTAACCTGTTTTGTAAATTATCTTAGTTTTTATCTGTCGTAGGAAGAAATGGATATAATATTCGTGTTTAGGAGATAAAACATAAGCCTTATGTCGTATAAATAATTTTTGTTCTTAAACTTTTTGCGAAAAATGGGTATTACCACCGAAAGTTGCCTATGAATTTGTGCTTGTGTGGTCAATATTGACTAGTAAAACGAAAAAAATTATAATAATTGGGTGGGGCTTTATAATCTATATTAACAAAATTTTAGAAATTTAATTTCATAAGGGTAAATCCTATTCATATATATTTTTTCCTTTTTTTACTTCACTCGCCAGTTGACATGAGCCTACAGGCCTGTGCGCCAATTTTATTCAACGAGTGAAGTACCGACCGTTGGCTCATGGGGATTCGAACCTTGAACTGAACACCGTCCTCCGCAGTCCGAAGCCTTAACCACTGAGCCACCACGCCAGTAAATACATTTTTTCTGAAGATCGATGAGAATAAAATTAGATAGAAAAGATAGGACAGTGAGGGGGAGAGAGAGGGGACGGGAACACGTTGTATGTGTGTTAGAAGGATCTTTGCTACTCCTAGCGACAGTTTCGATAAAACCTAGAACTTTTCTTGGAGCGCTCAACTAGGTGCCTGGATGAAGACATTTTTGCGATTACTAGCCACAACAGTATAACATCGTAGTTAGGGATAGAAGCTCTAAAATGTAATTGAGCCAAAGGATCACTGTTACCAAAGTAGGGGGCAATTGAGAACTTGATAATTCGTTCCAATACCTCTAATACTCCATATTAATTTCAACTTGGTGTAAACGGGCTCTCAGCTTCATTGGGGCACATGTCACTGCTGACAATGTAAGCCAGTGGGTTGAGTTGTGAATAATACACAATTTCATTGTATTTTGGGGTTTTAGGATTACACCGTGTTTTCACGAGTGATGCCGTAATTAAATATACATTTCATTTGTCAGCTGCGGTTTAACGTATTCCATTGTTTTACAGATTTGGCGCTTTAAATATAGCTGTTACATTAAAAATATCAGTTCAGAGATATTATAAAAGTCCTTATTTAATATACTTAATTTTTTATAATATTATTTGTTGTTGGAATAAAAAGTGCATTTTAAAACTACCTTAACAACTAATGATAAGTTCGATAATTTTTATTATTTTACTTTCTTCCATATACGTTAGCATAGAGAAAGTATTGTGATCGCCCGAAAAAGTTTTTTTACAAGTTGATCTAAAAATCCATTTTAGGGTCTCCTGAACCTAAAAAAGTGTTTTTTCGGAAAAAATTTTTGATGTCAGTCCGTCTGTGTGTGCATATGTGCAGGTCGTTGGAGACCAAACGGAGCGATAAATTTTTATGAAATTTGGTATGTAGGTGTATTTAGCAAAAATCTCCAAACCATTTTTTAACTTAGTTGAAATTTTAGTTTTTTTATTTTTCGAGCAAAAAAATACAAAAATGGGTTTTTTTCAAAAAATGGCTCATAATGATTTTGATTAAATTTTCAGGAAAGATGTGAGTTACAATTTAAAATAGTTTAGTACAAACCGCATGTCTCTAAATTGTCTAGTTTTTTAGTTATAGCAAAAAAATTTGGGAACCAAACTGATAATTTTCAGTTTTGATTTTTTAGGGTTTAATATGGGGGAAAGTTTTTGCCAACTATTTGGAACCGTTTATTTTTACTTGTTACAAAAATATTTCCTCATGATAAAAAAATATACTAAATACTAAAACTTGTTGAGGAAACATTATCTCTATACATTTAAAACATGTAAATAGTATATCACAATAATTTGAATATCCATATTCCTGCAGCTTCTTAAAGCCGTCTCAACCGGAAGACACCTCTTATTATCAAATTACTCTCATATATGAGAAGCCGACACAACTGTGTTAGTATTTTAAGGCGAATACGAACGATTATATGAGTGTAGGAGGAGTGTAGTCTGGTTACTACCTGAGTTCGACTTATGTTTACAAAGGGCCATTTAGTAATAGCCCAATATCTAGGACAACTAGGAAAGTGGTATGTGGAATCCGAACCACGTAGTATCGGTGTAATGTTCAGCTGATGTTACAAGTCTGATACAACATCCGGACCCTGACTACCACCCAACATGGTCACGCCAGACTTCTCTAGTGGTGTCCTTGACTATGGCAACTATTGTATAGACACAGTGTTGGTATTAAGAGGACCGAACATAGGACCTAACGCTTACAATCTCCACAACACTTTGTCCTTAAGTAACTGGGTTACAGCACTGCGCCACTAATGGCGACAGTAAGTTGTGAGTCTGTACAATAAGTTAAGAAAAAGCATTTATATGTAAAGTTAATCAGACCACTACTCTCTTATACTATTCTAATTTATTATAAATAAATGTTTACTTGTTTTTTTTTTTTTTACTGTCTACGCCTGTGGCATTTTAACATGTATTATAACGTTGTAGAGGGACAACGGTCCAAACCCCTTTGGAAAATTTAAGTGGACCGTTGATTATGTCCTGGGATTTGAATCTGTCAAATTTGCATATGAAACAGAAGTGCTAACCACTGGGCTAGCAAGAGGCCTTAATCCTCTTACATCACCTAACTACATTAATACAAGTACACTTAACTTATAGTTTAATAAAAGTACAACAGGCATAAATATTGCTGCGGTTCATTTGAGAAACCACACTTACCAAGCTTACAGGAGCTCAGGACCTGCTTCAGTACGTATGGTGACATTTCGTGTACATGTTAGTGTGGGTAAGAGGGTCAGCATCACTATGTATTCTCAACTTAGGACCTGCGTCAGTACGTATGGTGACATTTCGTGTACATGTAAGGGTGGGTAGGAGGATCAGCAGCACTATGTATTCTCAGCTCCGGACCTGCTTCAGTAGTCTACGTATGGTGACATTTCGTGTACACGTAATTGTGGGTAGGATGGTCAGCATCACTATGTATTCTCAGCTCCGGACCTGCTTCAGTACGTATGGTGATATTTCGTGTACATGTAAGGGTGGGTAGGAGAGTCAGCATTACTATGTATTCTCAGCTCCGAACCTGCTTCAGTACGTATGGTGATATTTCGTGTACATAAAAGGTTAGGTAGGAGGGTCAGCATCACTATGTATTCTCATGCCAGTGGGACTCACAAGGCAATAATAAAATTAAGTAGTGTAGACGTAGTATATTTTATGAAAACAAAACCATGGATTTATTTTCAGTATCAAATTATAAATTCCCACATTATTACACAATGTTATTTGTTTTTTTTTCTCCTTTTGAACAATGTGGAGACCAGAATTTACTTAGAGTGAAAAATATATATGATACATAAGTTGAAAGTAAAATATATTATATAAACTTAAAATTTGTTGTCTAATATATTTTAGATTTTCACTAAATTCGTTGTATAATAATAATAATAATAATTAGTATTTTGTATAAAAAAACTAATAAAATACGTATTTATTTATTTCACGACGATAACACAAAACAGGATTTGCACTAAGTAACAATGTAGCAATAATACATTATCTATTTAACTTGAAGTCTATGCTAATCCATCATTAACTATCGTCTTCATTCACACAACAGAACAACACACAACAAAATTCCAGTATATTTTACCTGTAATTTCTTCCGTAAATAACAAACAATTAATTAAATAACCCAACATTTCAATAACAATATTTAGGAATATTATAATAACAACAGTAATTAACTTTATAATTAGATTTTCCTTTGCAATCAAACGGCCATTGTCAACTTTAATTGTGACTTCAAAAATGGGGAATCAAAAATTACGTTTCGATGACCGCAAAAAGTTATTGTTGTTCTTGTGAAAAATGGAAACAAGTCATAAACACATGTTATGAATTCAAAATATAAATAGAACAAACTAAAACAAAAAAATAAATAAATAAAAATATATATGTTCATAACTCTACAAAATATCTTTACATTAACTCTACACACAGACAATGATAATACATAAATATATTTAGTGCAATAAAATATAATTATACATAGTTGGATTCTGGAAATCATTAGAGCAGAACCACCCAATATTGAAAATGTACACTAATTAAATGTCGATTGTGTTCTTAATAAATCGGTTCATTAGTCCTTGTGTCACATAGAGATCATTATGATGTTAATCTTCTTTCAGACTAAATGATGTTACAGAATTCCCGATTAATTATATTAATAACATTATGGAATTATAATTAGTTTATTACAATTTCTTTGAATAACAAATATAGTCAGAGAGGAATATATAGTACAACAATTGAGGTAGTTAAAACTGTCACTTCATAGCGCAAAAACTCCTTACGAAAAACAGATGTTCAACAAAATAAAATACGGGTCTCATCCAATTTTCATGATTCTTTTGTTTGACCGATTAATATCAACCTCATACCAATATTTGTAAAAAATAATAATAATAATAAAAAAACTGTTTTGCATAAAAAATATGTATGTTGCATTAATCTTACGTAGTTTTCTCTCCTTAACACGAATATGACATCAAATTATTCATACAACAAATAATAACTGAGATATTCAACAAAAAAGTAGGTTAGGTTAGTTTACGATAGGTTAGGTTAGTATATGTTGACTGTGAATACATATTACTAACGTAATTTAACTAACCTAAACTTAACAATTGTGTTGATGAATATCTCAACTAACATTGTTGGGTTAGGTTAGGTTCTGTTAAGTTAGGTTGGTTTATGTTATCCGTGAATACGTGTTGTTAACCTAATCTAACCTAACCTACGCTATTCTAACCTAACTCAACCTAACCCTACTCACTTTTTTTGTCGAATATCTCAGTTATTATTAGTCGTATGAACAATATGATGTCATATTCGTATTCCGGAGAAAATATTACATAAAATAAATATAATTTACATGGCTTTAACGTAAAAATGTCTTTTCCTTTTTGAATTTTTTTGTCCAATATCTATATTTCCACCGAAAAACACCTATGGATTCGTGATCGTGGGGTTCATATTAAAGAGTTTAAAAAATCGCAAAATTTTTATAGAACCGCTTTATTCCGTATTCAGCGAACAATGTTATTCATCTTAACCTTTCCAGATAATTTTTTAATACTAACACCCAACCACTCTCTCTTCACGGTCAAAGGGACAGTAAACACAACTAAGAAACACGTCATAAGATAATAAAACTAAAACGACCCATTCTTCGAATTTCCTATTCAATGTTATTTGAAATATTAGTATCATTTATTTTATTTATAGTGCTTGAAATGTAAAGTACGGAATTTTGTCAATAATTCTGGAAAATAACTTAACTTTCTTATGTATTAAAGCACTTTATTAGTTTATAAATTGTATAAGACTATTTTGTTTAAAACGTATTAATTAACTAACTATAGATTCAAATGTATTATTATTTTTTTTTACAATAAATAACAATGCTATGTTACATCGCAACATTAAAAATAACTAAGCATTAATAAAAAAGCAGAGACTAAAAGGTTTAAGATTTCCCAACGGAACAAATACTTTCAAGAGCATATTTTTCTTCCTATAATTACAAACAAAATATTTACTAAACTACTGAAACTGAACTGAAACTATTTTAAACGCCGTTTTTAAGTGCCTTTAAACTTAAGTCTTTACAATACTTCTTTTCTTCTTTTTTTAAAATAAACTATATGAAAATTACAGAATTCTATGTCGATTTATGAAGATTGTTCATTCTATTTCTGACTGTACGGTCCTCAAATATACTACATACTTAGACTTACATGTACATGAGCACACTCTTACGCCTTACAGAAGATCTAAGTACTAACATGGACATGTAAGGTCAAACTAAAATAAATAAATCTATAAAACTTTTACATCAAAACAAGAGAACGGCGTTGGAAAACTAAAATATGGCACCTTGTTTCTTCGAGTGCTGGCAGACTGAACACGTCAAGGCTTCTAGAATAAATCAACCGATCACTGAGCAGTCGATGTTCGATATATTTCTTCTCAAGTCTTTTATACTTTCTGTAACTTCGTCCTCTTCCATATAGTATTAGACAATTTGCAGGTTAAATAATAATTTATATCAATACAAAGTGAATAATAAATACAGTAATTAAATAAATATAAAAATAAGAACATTGCTATTTCGGTTAATGTTTAAGAACGTTTTATATAGTTTTTCCTAAGTTATTTATGTTTTTCCTAATTTTGTAAGTATTTGAGGTGGTTAAACCTACTAAGGAAAGAGAAGACTAGAAGCGTTGGAGTCTTGGAGCGTTCTCGATAGAAGCAACCCTTGACGAGTAAGCGAGATCATCATTCCAGTGTTATAATGACTTCAGACAGGGATGGCGAGTAGCCGAGATCATCATTCCAGTGTTATAAGGACTTCAGACAGGGATGGCGAGTAGGCGAAATCATCATTACAGTGTTATAATGACTTCAGACAGGGATGGCGAGTAGCCGAAATCATCATTCCAGTGTTATAATGACTTCAGACAAGGATGGCGAGTAAGCGAGATCATCATTCCAGTGATATAATGACTTCAGACAGGGACGACGAGTAAGCGAAATCATCATTCCAGTGTTATAATGACTTCAGACAGGGATGGCGAGTAGCCGAAATCATCATTCCAGTGTTATAATGACTTCAGACAGGGATGGCGAGTAGCCGAAATCATCATTCCAGTGTTATAATGACTTCAGACAGGGACGACGAGTAAGCGAAATCATCATTCCAGTGTTATAATGACTTCAGACAGGGATGGCGAGTAGCCGAAATCATCATTCCAGTGTTATAATGACTTCAGACAGGGATGGCGAGTAGCCGAGATCATCATTCCAGTGTTATAATGACTTCAGACAGGGATGGCGAGTAGCCGAAATCATCATTCCAGTGTTATAATGACTTTGTTTTTGAAATTTGTTAATGATGGAGTATCAGAGGAGGGAGACAGAGGTAGTTGGACATTTGCCATCATTACGTGAAAAATAACAATCACGACGTTTCGATTTGGTAAAACCCAAACCTTTTTCAAGTGCTAAAAACTAAATTACATCTACACAAATATGTAATAAAACTACGTTCTTAAACTAATAAACTTATCTACTTTAATAATTATCTACATTTTAACCAGGATCCTAGAATGGAGTACAACAAAATGAACTTCTACTAAATATAAAAATATTAACAGGGTTAAATTAATATAGCCAAATAGGCGCTGTCAAGGTCACGATATCAACGAAAAATGTAAAACACAATAAAATTAATATTCAAATCAGACTGAAATAAGATTACATTAACTAATCATAAATGTATGGTACCTGAAAAACACAATTAATTTAAAATAACATTCAACACGCACAAAAAATTATATATATATGGCTCGGAAGGACTGAGGCTACTATTAAAATTACATTTTAACCTGAAAAGACAACAATTATTAGGAATAAAACAATACCATAATCAAATATTACAAAAATGATGATGTCTTACGACCCGCAGTGACGATGGCGTCTAGACGTCCCAGGTACGAAGTGAGGATGATACAATCCAAATGCAGTGTCTACGAAGTTCCCTCCAAGGTGATAAAACACGGGGACTAGACAAACATACACACTACACTTCACAACAACCATACACAGACTGACGAGGTCAGGGACGTACGCTCCGAGATCGCCAAAAATGCGGTGATTCAGGTACGGGGACGGAGACTCATGGGATGTTTAATTGTTATAGGTGCAGGTGGTGTAGGATTCTGGTTAGATGATGTCATGAGTGTATTGAACTTTTTATCAAGTGTGTTTTTAAGTAAAGGAACCCACATGGGTCTAACTTCTATGCTACTTTGACTGATTACTTGTTCATTATTTAGTTTCATAAAGGCACCTTCGATGAATTTACGTTTAAAAAAATGTGGTTCCCTGTGAAGTATTTTAGTGTTATAATGACTTCAGACAGGGATGGCGAGTAGCCGAGATCATCATTCCAGTGTTATAATGACTTCAGACAGGGATGGCGAGTAGCCGAGATCATCATTCCAGTGTTATAATGACTTCAGACAGGGATGGCGAGTAGCCGAGATCATCATTCCAGTGTTATAATGACTTCAGACAGGGATGGCGAGTAGGCGAAATCATCATTCCAGTGTTATAATGACTTCAGACAAGGATGACGAGTAGGCGAAATCATCATTCCAGTGATATAATGACTTCAGACAAGGATGACGAGTAGGCGAGACCATCATTCTAGTGCTATAATGACTTCAGGGAGGGATGACGAGTAGCCGAGATCATCATTCCAGTGTTATAATGACTTCAGACAGGGATGGAGAGTAGGCGAAATCATCATTCCAGTGTTATAATGACTTCAGACAAGGATGACGAGTAGGTGAGACCATCATTCTAGTGCTATAATGACTTCAGGGAGGGATGAAGAGTAGGCGATTCCATAATTTATTTGGTAAAATTCCTTTAGCTGCCCCATAAACTCAAACTGTTTTCTGCCATCAATAAGTACCAAAATAACTTAGTTTAACACCTATTTGGAAGGAAAGGGAGAGTTCTGTCAGTCTCTGCAGTGTCCTAATGTAATCTAAACTAACAGTTGTTTCAACGTTTTTATAACATATCCACACATAGGCCTGTATGTATTAAAAAAACGAAATAAAAAAAACCTAAAATTAGTGTTTATTGACTTATTTTCATTAATATATTTCTATTGGAAATAATTTGTATTTGGAGGTTGCTAAAGCATTTTAACCTTTTTTTATTTCGTACTTATATTTTTTTTAATCGTTGTAAATTAAGTAAAATTTGAGATATAAATGAAAGGGAATAATGGTTTACAACTTTAACATCCAACAAGTCAATGGAATATATCGTGGGGCTACTCATCCAGAACAAGTTATGTTTTTCGAATGCAAAAATAAAAAAATAAAAAAAACGTACTGTAAATAGTAATGCTTTGTATGAAGACGGCTGATTCGTGTCCAGAGCAAGTGTAGTGATTGTTACTAAATAAGGTCCAATAACCAGGATAACTAAGGGACTTATAGGTTAACGTGGAACTCGAACCACGTATTATTGGTCTAATTTTCAGCTAAGTGAGAAGTGAAGTGAGAAGTGTTTCTCCCGTACACAACATCTACATCGTGTCTACCACCCAAAATGGACACCCCAGACTTTTCTAGTAGTGTGCATGTTGATGGCAACCATTGAGCAGACGCCGTGTCAGTATTAATAAGAGGACCTAGTATAGAACCTACCACCTACAATCTCCTCAACAATTTGTCCTAAAGTAGCTGGATTACAGCACTGCGCCATTAGTGCTAACACGTTGAGGCGTCTATACTTTTTTGTTGTTGTTGATTTTTTACTTATTGCTGAAGTAATATGATGGCCATCATGTTAGTAGTTTTTATGACAATAAACCATTATAACTCAGAGTGAATTTCCAAAATGATTACTAGTCTCTAGATCATTAAAATAGTAATTATGATTACGTAAACAACAAAGGTGAGTGAATTAGTTTTAAATATAAACACAACAAGGACAGCAATTAACAATGTAAAAATAACTTACTTACACTATTTTTCAGTAACAAGTTTTCGTCTATAAATCTGAGAATTCTCGAAGTAGAGAAGGAGGAGATAACTGGGTAAAACTAGTATAACTTTATTTAAAGAAAAGTTTCGTCTTGCCAAGTACATTCAGAATACATCATGCAAAGTTTCCGCCAAGTTGATTTTATTTGCTCAGATGGTGAATTTTCTATATTGCTTCCAACATATTACGAGAGTATTCCTTTCGTAAACATTTTAAATTGTTGACTTGAAAGTATAATTTTTTACTCACTATTTACGAAACTCAGTCTTTCTATGATTAATAGTATTAAATACGTTTAATACTTTATTGCATACAAATATATTTCTTTAAATTAAAAACATATATATTCTGATTTTTAAACTAAAATTTCACTAACCAAGTCGATATTCTAATTGTTTGGCAGTCCAATGGAATAATGGTTTGTAACAAGTCTTGTTTTCAGTAGAACAACGAAACCCTTTGGTTAACAACTAAAACCTGCTTGAAGAGTATGTATTTTGGTTTACTTAGAGTAAACACAAAAGAAATTATTTAATAACATTCTCAAGGCCGAGAATGTCCTTTCAGTTCTTCCTGTGCCCTTCAGGGTAAAAACACTGAACATTGAAGACTTTATAGCACAACTCCGAATAGCACCACATTTGTCACCTCAACCTCGGTAAAGAGTATCAGATGACTTTGTTTTTAGTCACAAAAATAAATTTTCTCTGTTATTTATCATTCGATCTTTTAAATTGGCATATCTTTGACATAATGTTGTATAAAAATGTAGTATTGTAATATGTTTGGATAAAAATTGTAGTTTTTTTTATATTTGACTTAGCAATTTTTAGACAGCCACCTTTTTGGAACCGATAATCTTAGACAAACAGCCTTTTTACACGAAGCGTGTGTGTTTTCTTAAAGATCAAATTTCACGCAAAAATTCAGTAATGTATGTAAACTGTTTTTGAGATATTAAAATTAGTATCTTTCCCGTTAATTCACTACCATAATCATAACTTAGGTTAACCTTAACACACCAAACCAAACTTAACATAACATAAACAAACAAAACATAACCTAACCAATGTAGTGGTAATGAATTTACGGAAAAGGTCTTGAAGTCTTTGTAAAAAACACAGACAGAAAACGAATATAAAAAACAACAACATGTTTTATAGGATTATTTGCTTGTATTGACCTGACAAACAATCCTTAAAATATGTGACAGTCGAAGCATAACATCATGTATAAGGGTTTATTCAACAATTGAAATAAAAATCAAACCACATGCAAAAATCTAATATAAGTCTCGGCTTACAATGCCTCATTGTTGGCTTGGAACGGTTTACACTGCGAGCCCGTGGTTGTGTTGTAAACAATTCATCAGCTGATTGGATTCTGGGGTTGTTGTGTTACATGTTGTTTTTACAAATGGTTACGCAATGAATTACACATTTCATTAGTTACCTGTGGTTATACACTGAACATGTGTTTGAAATGTATTTATACATGGTAATGTATGTTCATTTTTCGAAGTATGTAGACAGCCCTCTTATATTTGATTTTATAAATAAACTTTTAAGCAACTCGTAATTAAGATATTAAATATTTAAATTCCTCTAAAATATTGCATACAAACGAAAATAAATCTTTAAAATTGTGTTAATACTATTATATTATTGTAAAGAAAATCTGTAGTGTCGAAAAGTACATGGGAAGATGCGTTCTAAAGTTTCTTTTGAAGCAAAAAGTAATTAATTAGTTACCGAGAGAAGAACTTTGCCCAGAACAACTTAGATAAAAAATATTAGTTTTTGATTAAGCTAATTAAGGGTGATACTGTTTTCCTTTTTAAATGTTGCTCATGTATAATATATGATCTATTTTACAAATATACACCGACAAAATTATGTATCCAAATATATATCATTATTAATGTTGTATATGACGTTTGGTTACCATATCTGTCATGACATAACAACAAACAAATAAACAATATGTCACACGTTACAAATTACATTGGGTAAAATGTATTACAAATATAATGGCGATCGATTGCGTTAGACCACTTTACTATCCTCAGACCAAGGGGATTCAAATTGGAAACTGGCTTGCTTTCTACAAAAGCTACTTTTATTATTCACCATTCATCACGATCAATGAATTGGTGAGGATTATTAGTTTGGTTTGCGATGTTTGATTTAAAAATGATCAAATGTGCAATAATTGATATTTATGTTCTAGTTTTTTTTTTTTTTTTTTTTTTCAAATAGTCGAATAAACACATGGAGTCCGTTTAGGCAATACACCTGTTCACCTTGTATGTAAGTAATTTTTCATGAATTAAACTTATTACATTACTTATTTGATTCTCATAACCTAATAGATACCACTTTCCTAATTTACACGTTGAAAAAATTTTATAAATACGAAGAATTTGTCCGTTACGAGAGTACTAAATCCTAGTCACCTTTTTATATAGGCTATATCACACTAATAACAATCAAACAATTAAGTTAGTGTCATTACATCTTTCCGTTCAACTCTGTCATTAAAATATTTGTGCAGATCGCTAATACAAGAGACCATTTGGCTCTTCAGTCTTGCATTGATTTAGCTGTGAAGTGAGCTAAAGAAACTATATGCCATTAAACTTTGACATTAGTTTACGCTTAAAACTAACCCGTCATTCTTCTTTTACGACATTATGGCTGTAGAATCCAGAGAGCGTGCTTTTGGCATTCCAGAAGACTCCAAGTTGATCTTCTCTGAACACGTAAACTGTAATGTATCAAAAGCCAGGAGGGACTTGGTCCTCGTCATGTGAATAATCAGTTATATAAATGACATGCAAGCTTATTTAACACTCGGAAAGTCCTTGGTTCGACCTCATCTTGAGTATGCCACTGTTATTGGGAATAGGGTGTACATAGATGCAGCCGTCGATGTCTTGCAGAGGAAATTACTCTCATACATGGAGTGAACGTTTCCGGAGCTTGGTGAAGTGGAAACGCGTGCAGAAATGAATTTATCAAACCTTATTAGCTCGTCAAGCTGTGACCGACCTGCAAATCTTTTTATTGAATGCTTCATGGCTATGCTAGTTCAGTTGAGGCTATTGGACTAAGAGTTCCAGAATATACCTTTTGTTAAAGAGATCCACTTGTGTATTCTTACTTTGGAGTGTGTGATCCAGTGGTCAGATGTGCTAGCGTTGCAAAGAGGCTTCACAAGGGTTATGAAAGCAGCATATTATTCTTGACTGTGTGAATAACCTCCACTCATAGCCTACATTAAGTATGGATGATAATAACCTCCACTCATAGCCTACATTAAGTATGGATGATAATAACCTCCACTCATAGGCCTACATTAAGTATGGATGATAATAACCTCCACTCCTAGCCTACATAAATATGGATGATAATAACCTCCAATCATAGCCTACATTAAGTATGGATGATAATAACCTCCAATCATAGCCTAGATTAAGTATGGATGATAATAACCTCCACTCATAGCCTACATTAAGTATGGATGATAATAACCTCCAATCATTAAAATCTTGACGATCGGCGTCTTATGAATAAATAAATAAGCCCCATTTCTTTGTCACTTCAAATTCAAACGGTCGATGTCATGGCCATTAGGTGGAAACAAAATTGTCAAAGTTCAAAAAAAAAAAAAAAAAAAAAAACTTAATGATTTGACTTCAATGCCTCGTACCTTAAACTAGTATTTAATTTTATTTCTTATTACTAATTTTATTTTATTATGTTTTTATCTTTTATTTTTTTATTTCCAACGACAGTGTCATTTACAATTGTGTGGATAGGCCCTCTATACATAGTAAAAACAATATCTTACAATAAACATACGAGTGCAATAGATACATTATATAACAGATTAATACATATAATATAGTATAAATTAATAGATACAACATTCAATAATCAATACAAAACATGCAGATATCTACAGATAATGAACTTGATACAGTGGGTGCATTACATGTGTATAGAGAAGGTGGAGTATAAATGGGGATCAGAGGAACAAATTATTTGTGTGGTAGAGTAAAGAAGACGGAGAAGATTTAGAAGGAAAAGAATGGATTGATTTATTGTCGAAGTAGACGAGATTGAAGTGTGAATAATTTTTTTCCTGAATGATCCAAGAGAATCGTGGAAAAAGTACACATTGCAGGAGACAAGATTACCCATCTTCTGTAATCTACACATTGGGGCATTTTTGAGGTAGTTTGTTCTGTGGTGTTGATGGACAAATATATCCTGTGATCTTGTTCTGATAGGAGTCCTCAGGTTGACTTTTACCAATAATTCTGAGCAATCGGCAGTTCCTCTAATGAGTTTTAAAGAAATACGAAGTCAACAACGTGTCGACGTAGTTGAAGAGGGTGAAAGGTTGAACATCTGTACTAGAAGATCGGGCTGAAGTAGTTGGCCAGTTTTGAAGTATAGTTGTAAAACAAATCTCCTTCGAATTTTCTGTAAGCGGGTCGACAGGTAGAGCTGATGAGGCGTCCATACATCAGAGGCATATTCAAGGAGCTGTCGAATAAGAGCCTTGAAGAGAAACACCAAGGATGCCGCTGATAAGCTTGATCTTGATGTTCTATACAGCAAACCCAGAAGTCTTGAAACGCTTGTGATCAATGTGTTGGTTGGACGTTAAGGTTGGGCTGAACCACACCCCAAGATCTTTGATAACTTCACAGCGACTCATCTCTGCTCCATCAATCCTGTAGGCGATCAATAATGGACTGCAGTTTCTTGAGTAAGTGACGACCTTACATTTTGAAACGTTTAAGAGCATAGCATTAGAGGAACACCATTTATTAAAATAAATATATAATTTTAAAATATAACAGATGATTGTTAAGTATTGATTATTATCTTGATAATAATCAAGTACAATACACTTAAAGGGACTGTAAAGGCCACAACAGATAAAGTGAACCCACCTCACTATGTCAGGTTCACACCTTTAAGTACAGCTTACGTGTTCAGTGTAGAGAATGTTGCACTGAATGAAGTAAGCACGCTTTTCCTTTATAGGTGTCACGACTAAAAACCATTTACCATAACTAACTATAATCCATTTTAACCATAGGCTACAAGTAATACAAGTATGTCAGGTCATGACTAGAATATATAAAAGTAAGTATAGAATCATTTTTAATTATAGAGAGATAAAAAAATTTAGTGTAATATTTTTAATTGCAGTAGACTTAGTTCAGTGGGATCCCCTTAAAATACCAAATGACAGACCTTATTGGCCATCTAAATAAATAAAGTTGACGTGATACTCCTTTTAACATTTTATATTCTATTATATTCTAGCGTAATGTTACCGACACATATTCGTCAATATCCTGTAATTACAACATATTTTACCAAATTTAATATTTATAAAATTAATATATATTATAATATTAATATATATTATAATATTTAATATCAACAATATTTAATTTAATCATGATTTACTCACATTCTTTGAACTTGGGAATTCATTGAAAATGCGTAGCTATAGGTCAATGGTGAAGAGGGAATGAAGGAAGGGTCCAACCCTATTTGTAAGTTTCAGAGCAACTATTTCAAGAAATTAAGCTAGCCTCACAGAAACCCAGCAAGCTGCAAGACACTACTAAATTACAAACTAGAACAGTTTATGTAAAGCATTTATGTACACTTTCTCTTAAAGGAACTTTGCCCATTATTATGTTTTCAGTCTTAGCTTTACTACGGGGTGGTTTTGTACGCCTTCTTCCCTTCCCCCCATGGTTCTTTCTGAACCTAAACCATTACATTAATATGAAAATTAGGCTGCTGTCGTTCTCCTAGATATCAAAGTTTTATTGTATAGAAAACCCTATAAGTCTACTTTAGAGGATGCAAAATAGTGTAACCAGGTTAGAATCAGTAGAAATGACCTTAAACATTTATTTCACAATAAAAACCAAATTAGCCAACCTTTTTTGCCATGATTATTTTTGTTTTTGTCACCTGTTTGAAATAAACTATTGCATTATATCAATGCCAATGTTGCTCTTATGAAAAAAAGGAAGCGTTGAGGAGCTGATTCAATCTTTTAGGAATGGAATTTAGAGATCTCCTCTCTTAGTGGATCTCTATTCTCTACAATGGTTCCAAAGATTTATTGCCGTGGGTACATTTTGGATTGTATGTAGTAGTTTTAGTTCAGTCAACTTTATGTCAAGTAATAATCTACAAGATAATTCTAATCCAAACCAATCCAAAATGGATAGTTTTAATAATCATATTATGTATGCCAATTACATTGAAAACATTGGAGACCCTATACAGAGACACAAATTACTTTAATAAATTGTTTTCATCAACTAACGATAACTATAACGATAAAGTTAAGCTATTATAATAATAATTAAAAACTTTCTCTTTTATAACGTATGAAATACACTCAACTCAACCACTTACTGAAATATCAGTTATTGATTACTAAAAAAATTCTGTTTTATAAGTAAATTAATAAAAATACTAAAGATATATCTCGTAGCAACTTCACATATACCAAATACACTTACGTGGATCTACTTAGCATTTCTAAAAAATAGTACTATTTTCATCATAAGCTTTTTAAATGTTTTTGGTTCTTAAAAGTTATTGGGTGAATTATATTTAATAATAAAAATATTTTTACTGGCAAAATTATGTCATCAATAAATTGGTTGGAACAACAATTTGTTTCGAAACTCAGGGTTTCATTATCAAATTTTAAAACGCTTAGAACAAGTTGCATTCTTCTTCATCTTGTACATTAGTCAATTTATGTAAGTTTTTATGTGGTTTTTGGGTGAATACACAAATGTACATAAGTTGGCTAATGTACAAGAAGTAATGAAGAGGAATGTGAACTAAAGGTTTTACAACTTGATAATGAAAACCTGAGTTTAGAAATTGGTCGTTCCAACCAAAAGTGGATCACTTGGCAGTACCCAAATAATTTTAAAGTTTTTAACGGAAAATTAAAGTGATTCAGTGGCATTATAATAATAAAAAAACACCCTGTGCACTAATGTTACAGACTTAGTGCACAGGGTGGAAAAAAGTATGGAAACGCTTTCACAACTCCACTTGTAAAAATGAAATCTTGTACATGATCAAGGTTACTAAGAACGTCATTTTTGACGTCTTTAGCGACATTTCATCTTTTCAGGGGAACGGCCAAGAGGAGTTAAACGGAAATCTTCAATGTAAGCCTAGGTCGAGTTTTTTTTTATCAAATGAAAGGTCTGTTCAAGAGAAATTATTTGCCGCAAACAGGACTTCAAAAGGTTTATCCTTTTCAGAGTAGCGGTCATTTTAATTTCAAAATAATTTATTTGTACGATTTTATTTCTCTGCTATTTAACGGTTCTAAGTAAATTGTTTTGGAAAAATTATACTTTATGAAACACAATTATTAAAAAAAATTAATTATCTATGAAAAAAATAACGTTGTGAAAGAGTTTTCATATTTTTTCCATCCTGTATAATGGGAAACAATAAAAAACACGTCTGGTTGAACAGTTTAAACTTTTATTAAAAACATTACAAAAGTGTACAAAATCATTGGTGGTTAGTGATGGCCCTTGTAGCCGTGTTCTTTGTGCCCCTCATGGTCCCCCTTCTTCCCGTAGTCACTGTGGTGTGCATAGTGACTATCATGGCCGGCCTTCGCCTTGTGCCCCTCGTCCTCACCGTCGTAGTGGCCTTTCTCATAGTGCCCCTTCTTACCACTGTGGTCCTCCTAAACCGAGAAATAATGCATATTAACTTATTAATTATGGTAGAAACTCGTATTTGAATGTTAAGGTCGGCATTTCCCACTGCCAAGCCCGCACACAGGATCTCCCACGTCAGAACGGTCCTGTGCTACGGCTTTCAAGTTTAGTATAGGACAGATGGATCAAATTACTCGCCCAATACTAGCTGGCCCACAGTGTGGAACAGTTTTGATGGACGAATAACGTTCCTTATTAACACTCCGTCAATACCTGTAGATAGGACGAACCTCCCTTGTAGGGAGTGGGCTGTTTATTCGCTTCCGAACTGGCATAGACAGATGTAAACTACTGGAAAATGGAATTGACACTAGATCAGTCATGTGATTGTGAGGAGTCCATCTAAACAATAGATCACATAGTTACAGAGCACTTGTGTCCTTTTACGGAGGGATCAGCTAGCATTAATAGAATTAGTAAGACTTATTAAGTAAATGGCTTTTATCGTAAGACTTAGTTTTACTTAGAAAAGACTTATTAAGTAAATCGTTATTAGTAAGTAAATGGCTCGATGGATAGGATTTAGTTTTGTGACAGGAGATCACTTTATTATTACTATTTTAAACAGAATATTTTATTTATTTTTTATTTATTCATAAGACGCCGATCGTCAAGATATGGGTGAATATGGATTTCAAATGAGTGTGATGAGTGTTGATGAGCGAATGTAGTCATTTTTACAAACTAAGGCCGACTATTCTTTAGAAGGTGTCATTAATTAATAGCCCAATGACAAATGAACAACCGGTGATTATCAGCTGATCCTTCTCAAAATGTATTGACTCTGATTGGGATCGAACTGACAACCTTTAGCACATGAAGCTGAGATAATAATAATAACAACTTTTTGATATTGTTCCAAGTATATAATACTGATTTTCTTTGTAAGTTAATAAATGGTGAATGACAATAAAGCATAAGTCATATATAACGGGTGTTCATAAAGTCTGAAACGACCTTAATATTTTACTATATAAAATTAATAAATACAGAACAATGAAACTCTAGGATTACGTCCTCACTGTAGTTACTGACTTTTTGGTCATTTTAACTGTCCTATTTCGCTTATGGAGACGTTCTTTGGAGGAAATCAAAAAAATCTAAAATGTATGTATAGATCGAGTTATACATAATTTTAAAGGTCATTATTGGAGGAACACATTGCCTCAACCCCGACTGAAAAAGGACTTTTCGTTTAGAAAAAGTAGCCTCTCAAAGTTTCAAAGAGGCCAAACTTTGAGATGCTGCTATTTCCAAATGAATAGTCCTCTTTCATTCGAGATTGCGGCAATGTGCTCCTCTAATAATGAACTCTATGATTATACTTAAGATTTTTGGACTTACTCCACAGGACGTCCCCCAAAAACGAAAATGACAGTTAAAATGGCAAAAAGTCAGTAAATACAGTGAGGACGTAATCCTAGAGTTTCGTTGTTCTGTGTTTATTAATATGGAAAATATTAGGGATTTCCAGACTTTTTGAACACCACGTATATTCGGTTACCACTTACTTACACGTCAAGTTTCAACCCCACTAGAACACCATACGTATCTCACTTGACCGTCATACTTATTGGTAAGTACCTTGTACGCAGATTCATGGTGCCCTCCTTTGTGGTGGCCGCCATGCTTGTGCGCGTGGTCGTTGTGGTATCCGCCGTACTTGTTGTGGTGTCCTCCCGCATGTGCATCGTCGTAGAAGGAGTGCTCCTTTTTGTACTCGTCCTGAAGAACAAAACAGTTCAACTATAGTATGATCTAATAATGTAATAAACTTCATTAGATAGATATTATACAGAATATAATGCTTACTTTTATCCATTTAAAGAAATATCTATATATAAAACAAACACTCATCACTAATTCACCATATGGAAAGAGCTGAAATTGTGTACACTATTTCTTCTGGTCTTAAATAGGACAACTAAAGTATTTTCATCTAGATAAAGTGCTCTTAAGGGGTAGAAACCACCCTTAAAATATTTGTTCATAAGAATGAAATTGGGTTTAATTTAGTAATTTAACAACAGCTGTTTTGTAAATAAATAAACGTGTTTATTTTGTATGTTTGATATTATACTATTGATGTGTTTTTAATTTATACTGTGAGTTTAGTCCTCAGCGGTTAAACAAAAGCAAAAGAAATGAACACGTTTTAAATAGACTAAGTAACACCATTGTGTATTTATACTATACAATAGGTAGCAACACAAGTAGTGTGAGTGATATACTGGAAATTAATGTAATATTGTGATTGTACGTTATAAAGTTAATATACTATTATTTTTAGTCAAAAGCCAATGCCGAGGCCAAAGGCCGATCTGTATCGGGCCCAGCGAGCAGGGGTGTCCCCTTGTGTATGTGATTTTATTTAACTTCATAACTGGTTCGGTAAAGTTTACAAAATATACAGGTTACAATACACTTCAATCTAGTCGTAGAAGTTGAAAATTGTCATTTTATATCCGTTCGGCACTTGAATTTGAATATTTTGATAAAGCTATAACTTTTAAAAATTTGTAAGTTACTAGTTACCAGTAAATAACACTTTATATCATTCAAAATGTTTCAAAAAGTTAAAATTCTCTAATTAAGAAACTTGATAGTTTTAATACATTATTAAACTAAAGTAAAGGATTTAGTAAGCCTCTTGCTAGCCTAGTGGTTAGCACGTCTGCTTCATATGCAGATGGTCACGGGTTCAAATCCCGAGAGGTCCACTAAAAGTTGCCATAGGGGTTCGCCACTGCCTAAGACAAGAAAAAAAATTACTAATAAGGCCAAACGAAAATTATTCAATACTATTATGTCGTCTTATGAATTTACATATAAATGATAATTATATCTCAGCTGAAATAACGCAAGAGTATGGATCTATTCTTATATCATATTTTAAATTACCTCCAACCAAACATTTTAGCCAAAGTAATCATGTAATACGAAATGTTCTCACCGGACCGTACACAGGGTCGCAGAGTAAAATTAGATGAAAGTACAGGTCTAACTTTGATTCGGTTAACGTTTCATTGAATACACTTAATATAGTGCAGAATAACTATTCATTTTTTATCCACGGATTGAAAAAATAAGATTACTGTCGGCGCAGAAATTATGTGCACCCGAGTTTGAAGGTTGTTTTCTAATGAACTAAGAGGCCTACGATAAATCTAATCACACTATTGTGTTCCTCGTTTAATTGTACGTTATGACATGTAACTGTTAAAGTGTATTAAAAGTTGTAGTTATTTTTATCATAGCTGGAACAAACAAAGTACCGGAATTTTAACTAGTTTTCACTGTACATCAATTTTACGTCGTTTTACTCGAAAACTCATCAATGTGTCGCATTTATATTTTAAAACTTGGTTGATAGGAATGTTTTCTATAATTTTTATAAACTCCAGAATTTTAAGTTTTCAAGAAAAAAAGTTCTTATTATTAATTATTTTACGATCTCTAGAAGCCAAGAAAACGAAGTTTCAGAGAATTGATACAAACTTTGTTCTCGAAAACTTAAATTCTGGAGTTTATAAAAATTAAAGAAAACATTCCTATTAACCAAGTTTTAAAATATAAATGCGACACATTCCTGAGTTTTCGAGTAATAAAGATGTAAACTTGATATACAGTGAAAAGTTGTTAAAATTCCGGCACTTTTTTGTTACTAAGATTCCGGTACTAAGATAAAAATTACTATAACTAATAATACATTTTAAAATTTATATGTCATAACGTACAGCTACACGAGGAACACAATGGTGTGATTAGATTTTTCGTAGGTCTCTTAGTCCCTTAGAGAAACCCCTTCAAACTCGGATGCACATAATTTCTGCGCCGACAGTAGTTGTCGGCGTACCTTGTGGTAGACGTTGTGGTAGCCGGTGGTCTTGTGGCCCTTCTTGTGATGCTCATCGTGGCCGTACTTGGCGCCCTTCTCACCGTGCTCGGCGGCGTGGTTGGCTCCGTACTTGTGGCCGCTGTCGTGGTGAGACCCCTTGTGTCCTCCGGACTCACTATAGTGACCCTTGGACCCATCCTGGTCGTGGTGACCCATGCCGCCCTTTGAGAAGTGGTGGTGACTCTTGTATCTGGTAAAAACAAGAGTACTGAGAGATTGTTATATAACATATATTACATTTAAACAGCTTTTAAGGAAACAAACTTTGGTTTTCAAATTAGATGCATACACAAAAAGCTCAAACATACAGCTATTAAAAGGGAATGAATAAGGTAGGGCAATATATACATCAGGGAAAGATGTTGAAAAATAATAATGTTCCATGTCTTATTATGTGTAATGATGAAACTTTTCCTGAGTGATGTGCGTGATCAGTCTAATGAAATAAAAAGACGATTCTTTGTGTCATTACTTTTTTATTATCGGCAAAATATCCTACAAGCACTTTTTTTAAAACTCAATACCAATTTTTATTTTAATATTACTATAACTAGGCTATACATTATTTTTACACATGTTTGAAAGAGCTGTCTCGTAACTAGTTATACAAAAAAGTGTAGATTTGCTTTGGGAGTGTCTGGGAAAATATTAATTTTAAAGGAAATGTTTGGGCTTCCAGTATATTGTGAACACTAGTGGCTCAGTGCTGTAACACAGTTAATAGGGGACATAGTGTTGTGAAGATTGTAGGCGTTAGGTTTTATGCTTGATCCTGTTATAACTTACACGCCGTCCTCGTCAATGGTTGCTATCGGTGTGGACACTACCAGATACGTATTGGGTGTCCAAGTTGGGCGTTACAGTAGTCAGTTTCCGCATTTTGTGTAGGGGAGAGACCTGAACATTTTGCTTGTCAATTACCAGAAAATCATACCAATACCACGTGTTTCGGATTTCATGAAAAGCTGTAGGTCCCTTAGTTGAGCTGGCTATTGGGCCTTTTGGAGCACAAGTGAGGCTCAGTAACAAGACTACACAGATCAACCAAACTCATCTTCACTCATTTAATCATTCATATTCATCTTAAAATACGCACATAATTGTGTAGTTGTCTCATATGTAATAATCTTAGAAAATGTGTATTGTTAGAAATATTTAGGAAATATGTAGATGAAACTATTTTTTTTTAAGTATCGATTGATCCATGAGTTGGATTACAGTAAATAAAGTATAAATATGAGGAAGAACGTAGAGTAATTACTAAATTAGACATCTATAAATTAGTTAAACGACAACTAAAAATTACAGATCTTATAATGAAATAATCGGAAGTAACACAATTTAACTACAGTGTATAAATGACCTTACGAGCGGTTACTTAGTCGTTTATTTAATATGTCTGTATCTCAAATCAAATCAAATATTTATTTGCAATGACATTACAAAAATGTATAGCAAACGTCATCCCTATATAAAAATCTAAACCATACAGTACATCCCACATAAAAGCCTCTGTCAATACATACATCATTTACGATTGCACTCATAGTCACTCATACCAAATCCCCACTTCCGACACCGGTTGTCAGTCTTCTGATTATGCGGTCTCCCAGTTGTATGCCATAAACTCGTCCACACTATATAAAGCATGAGACGCTAAACAGCGTTTGAGACGAGTTTTTAACGCCTTGAGCGTTGGGGCATTCTTAATTTAATCCGGCAACTTGTTGACAAAACGAACACCTGCGTGTGAGGGCAAGCGTTCGTGGACTACCGTCCTGTGATTCCCAGTTCGGTAGTTGTTTCTGCCTCTTGTGTCGTGTGAATGTATGTCCCGGCCACTTGTCATAACGCTTTTGGATATGCTAAATAGGGTTGTCTCCAGTATGTAAGGGCTAGGCAATGTCAACAGTTGCAATTTTTTGAATGTTTCTTTGCAGGTTTCTATTTAATTTAACTCTAAAGTGAGTCATCTAAATTAATATTTAGTGTTTATTATTACTGATTAATATTGTATATTTATGTTTAATTGTTATTTCCATGTTATTGCATTTTATTTTATGTTACTGTTTAATATGTGTTAGTTGGTAATTCATGTTTGCATATTATTAATGTGTGGTGTCGAGTTACTTATGCAGCAAGAGCAGTTAAAGTAAACACTCACTTCATTAGTTTATTGTGTCTTTGTATATAGATTATTATTTGCGTAGTATTTTAATTTGTATGAAACCAATGCTTTATTGTAATTATCTTTTTATATACGTAATAAGGCAATTTTAAAAGTTATCAAATAAACTACTGCAGACCCTCCTCACCCTTTGTCTCCCTTGTTCCCGTGAGAAGAATGGTGGTCGGAGTGATGCGAGGAGCCACCGCCCTTCTTGTAGCTGTGTCCGTGGTGTCCACCACCATGTCCTCCACCATGACCTCCGTGTCCTCCGTGGTAGTCGTAGGAAGGTCCTTCTACTGCACCTCCATGTCCTCCACCGTAGCCACCACCACCGTAGCCGCCATTATCGTACCTGTTACAGCAAGGGACACAGACACGGTGATAAACCTAACAACGCTGCTGAGAAATATCGATTGGGTTAGTCAAGAAATAATTAAATAAATGGTTCCAATGAATTGGCACAAACTTCCTTCTTTACTAAACACAAAAAATTTAAAAAAATTATTTCCAAATATGTTTTTTTTGCCATACCTAAAAAACTAGTCAAGTTAGAGACATATGGATTTTACTAAACTATTTTAAATTGTAATTCACATATTTCCTTAAAATGTAGTCAAAATTGTTAGAGCAGTTTTTTAGAAAATTTAATTTTTGTATGATTTTGCCCATAAAAAAACTAAAATTTCAAAAAGTGAAAAAACGTTCCGGAGATATCGGCTAAATCCAACTTCATACCAAATTTCATAAAAATTGATCCATCCTTTTGGTCCCCAGTGAACTGCACATACGCACAGACACCAAAATTTTTTCGGAAAAACACTTTTTTTGGTTCAGGGGACCCTAAAATGTCTTTTTAGACCAACTTGTAAACATTTTTTTTTGTTTTTTGACAATCACAATACTTTCTCTATGCTAACGCATATGAGAGAAAGTAAAAAGGAATACTCGACTGTCTAAAATGTCCGTAATTATCTATTAAATAATAGACCTGATTTTACTATTTTGATTTGGCATCCTAATCAATATCTGTGTGTAGAAATTTAGAACCGGTTTAAAATTAAATGAGAAGTGATAATTTGTTGAGGTGCCGGAAAATTTCAACAATTTTCAGCGGAGCCAGAAACTTCAACGTGTTTGTTTGTCTGGTATAACCTCCGAAAGTGTTTGGGGTGTCATTGTACCCCCACGTTACCACATAAGTTCTTTTTTTCGCACCGAAATAAAGCTTGTTGTTTTCTCTTCAAAGTAAGTATAGATTGTTATATTTATGTTTAAAATTACAAATTCACCTATACTAACATAACCTAAGCGTACTACAGTTTATACTGATTATTTAAAGTTATTTAAATATATCTAAATTTTGTTTAGATTTTCTTTCTATACCAGAGACCAGACAATTTATTTATTTTTCCTTATAACTACGAATTGATTTATTGTTACAGTATGGATGATAATGAATGCCGAACAATTCAACAACTCCCTCAGGACGTTGAAATTGAAGAAGCAGCTGATATTTCGTCAAATGAAGATTCCGAGATTGACAAGGTTCAACTTTCAGATAATCATTCAGAGTCTGAGCAATCCGACGAAGTTTTTCCGGTAGTTAAGCTCAGCAGTGGACCGACATACACTGGGAGGGATGGTGTGACTATATAGAGCGCCCATTGCCAAAGAATTTAAGCCAACTCGCCAACAAAGTATTGTAATGCATCTGCCAGGAGTTGACTTAATTTTCAAGAATATATTTTTTATAAATATAATGGTATAAACAGTTAAAACCCATTAGGTTATTGTTTAACCTACAGTATAACAAATCCCGTAAAAGCCTAAAACAATAAATTCAGATGGAAACAATAGTAATAATAAAAATAAAAAATGGGGGTATGTAGACACCCCAAGTTACCATTTAAGTTTTATTTATCCACGTTTCCAAGTAAGGGATTAACAAGTCTTGATTAGTTTCATTTTCACCTAATTTTATATCTGTTATCTTTTTATTACATAGAGATATATCTTTTGCGAATTCTTCATAAATTGGGGACGTGTTCTTATTAATTCCTTACTTACAACTTCTTCATCACTAGAAGATAACATAGCTTTAATATCTACAAGCCCAAGGTCCCCACAAAACTCACTGTAATTATTATGGTATGAATAGCTGAATCTAATAACAAGACGGGTTACAAGGATCAACAATAAACAGCTGATATTTATTTCTTTTTAACAGGTTGATCCATTTACTCTCACCCTGAATGATTCCCTTAAATGGAAAAGGTAATCGTTATTCATGTGAAATAAAGGAAATACCTTTACTCCTACCTTTACGTGGAAGTCACTACCGTTTACTCCTACCTTTACGTGGAAGTCACTACTGTTTACTCCTACCTTTACGTGGAAGTCACTACTGTTTACTCCTACCTTTACGTGGAAGTCACTACTGTTTACTTATACCTTTTACTCCTACCTTTACGTGAAGTCACTACCGTTTACTTATACCTTTTACTCCTACCTTTACGTGGAAGTCACTACCGTTTACTTATACCTTTTACTCCTACCTTTACGTGGAAGTCACTACCGTTTACTTATACCTTTTACTCCTACCTTTACGTGAAGTCACTACCGTTTACTTATACCTTTTACTCCTACCTTTACGTGGAAGTCACTACCGTTTACTTATACCTTTTACTCCTACCTTTACGTGAAGTCACTACCGTTTACTTATACCTTTTACTCCTACCTTTACGTGAAGTCACTACCGTTTACTTATACCTTTTACTCCTACCTTTACGTGGAAGTCACTACCGTTTACTTATACCTTTTACTCCTACCTTTACGTGGAAGTCACTACCATTTACTTATACCTTTTACTCCTACCTTTACGTGAAGTCACTACCGTTTACTTATACCTTTTACTCCTACCTTTACGTGGAAGTCACTACCGTTTACTTATACCTTTTACTCCTACCTTTACGTGGAAGTCACTACCGTTTACTTATACCTTTTACTCCTACCTTTACGTGAAGTCACTACCGTTTACTTATACCTTTTACTCCTACCTTTACGTGAAGTCACTACCGTTTACTTATACCTTTTACTCCTACCTTTACGTGGAAGTCACTACCGTTTACTCCTACCTTTACGTGGAAGTCACTACCGTTTACTCCTACCTTTACGTGGAAGTCACTACTGTTTACTTATACCTTTTACTCCTACCTTTACGTGAAGTCACTACCGTTTACTTATACCTTTTACTCCTACCTTTACGTGAAGTCACTACCGTTTACTTATACCTTTTACTCCTACCTTTACGTGGAAGTCACTACCGTTTACTTATACCTTTTACTCCTACCTTTACGTGGAAGTCACTACCGTTTACTTATACCTTTTACTCCTACCTTTACGTGAAGTCACTACCGTTTACTTATACCTTTTACTCCTACCTTTACGTGAAGTCACTACCGTTTACTTATACCTTTTACTCCTACCTTTACGTGGAAGTCACTACCGTTTACTTATACCTTTTACTCCTACCTTTACGTGAAGTCACTACCGTTTACTTATACCTTTTACTCCTACCTTTACGTGGAAGTCACTACCGTTTACTTATACCTTTTACTCCTACCTTTACGTGAAGTCACTACCGTTTACTTATACCTTTTACTCCTACCTTTACGTGAAGTCACTACCGTTTACTTATACCTTTTACTCCTACCTTTACGTGAAGTCACTACCGTTTACTTATACCTTTTACTCCTACCTTTACGTGGAAGTCACTACCGTTTACTTATACCTTTTACTCCTACCTTTACGTGGAAGTCACTACCGTTTACTTATACCTTTTACTCCTACCTTTACGTGAAGTCACTACTGTTTACTTATACCTTTTTCTTTAGAGCAGTAGCTTCAAATAATTATTCTTATAGAACATATCTATCGTATTTTTTATGTAATTTCTACCATTATCTTCGTGAATATTTCCAAAATAAAATTAAAATGTTAAAAACTTACTAATTTATATTATACATGGAAACTACTTTAGATGTCAACAGCTATTGAATATTACTGTACTAAAATAATTTAAACACAAATAAAAAACCAACTGTGATTGTAACATTTTTATTTTGAAAATAATAATTTCCACAAATACTGAAGTATGTTTGTAAGCATGGGTCATTTTGAAATTTATAACATGAAGCAAACAAAATTTGAAGAATTAAGAATAATTATTGTGTTCACTGAATAATGGAGGAGCGAGGTTATATTATGATGGAGTCTTTTGGGCTTTCGATAAAAATTATTTCTGGAAATGTTTTTTTTTCTAAAAGTGTTAGTCTTCTTATAAGTAATAATTATCTTGAGGGTAAAAATTTAAACAAATTTCTTAATGGAGGTATGGCTACATGAGGTGGACCATCTCCGTTACTTCATTACTACTACTTTTTTTCGAAATAATGGCTAGGTTAGGTTATGTGGCTACTAAAGTTGATCTCGAATTGGTAAATGCAATGATTGACTTACCGCCGAATGCACTCTCCGTGTGTAAGTTCTTGGAAGCGATAAGATATGGCCAGTGATATCGGATTCCTAGCGGATAAGAAATACCACAGTGGACGTAAAAATTATTGGGAATAATTTTTAGAGCAATAGAATATTTATAAAGAATAGTTATAAAGTGAAAAAATAATTAACCGGGAAAAAAGTAGTGGTATTGAATTAACGGAAAAGATTCCCTAAGGTGACAAATTTGGCCTTTCTAGGGACTTAACTCATTGAGAAACCGTGCGATATATTTTATTCTAGTCTGAGAATATAGCGGACAAAAGGTACTAACTTATTTAAAGTAAAACTTAAAAGAAATATATATTTAATATTTAATAAAATATTAAATATTATTAATATTTAATAAATTAAATGCTAGAGATTTTTATAAATAAAGGATTATGTAGTTATTGAGGCAGGCTATTTGGTACACATAACGATAGTTGTGATAAAATCTAGAACTAAATTCTTTGGGCGATCAACTAGGTGCTTGGATGAACACCCTTTACTAATCAATGTTGGTTTAAAACATACCCCCCCCCTCTCAATATAAAAACACACATCCTGTTCTTGTATATTTACCCAACACCATCTCTGGCTTGACTAGAATGAGCACCCCCATGGTTGACAATGGTCTGGTACTGGACAGGTGCAATGAACTCCTGTCCTTGGTGATCCTGTCGGGGAAGGAGGATGGGGGCACCTCCATGATGGGCGTACACCAGCCCTGCAGGCCCTGTGGGTGCCGATTGGGGCTGCTGGAGACCGTCGAAGCCTGCCAATCATAAAACATAGTTATATATAAATAATATAATGTTATAGATTAATTACATTATGTCCGACTTATCTTCAGAGCGCTCTTATAGCAAATTTAGTTCTAGACTTGGAGTTTGAGAATGCTATGGCGTGATGATGTAAGTCGACCACAAAAATATCAACGCCTTTACATCCAGCATTGTTGCCAGTTTCAGCACCTATTTTACAACCTACTTGATCCATATTGTAAATGTTATATTTATAAACATATTATGATCATAGACTTTGTTATTGGTTGTATTATCTTTTGAATTTGTGTTTCGTATTGTTTACACATTGTTCGTATAGCGTTATTTATATATTGTTCTATTGAATTATGAGCTATCAGATGTTGAATTCAGTTAAATGCTGAGAAAGCGATGATTCAGCATTCATGTGATCTATTTCCCTCAATTTTGGTAAACGTGCGAACTGTATTCAGACATTTAATTAAGCAAATTAATTGTTTCCTCTGTGTGATATTATTTATCCATGCCCATAAACGTACAGTGATGATGACCCTCCTACCCACCCTTACACGTACAGTAGTGATGACACCACAACCCAGCAATACATGTACATTGGCGACACTGTAAGCTAGTTCACCTGTAGTACCTGGCCTTACATAACAATACAAAACATCTAACTGCCACTTACGTATAAAAAGGACTGTTCCACAGCCATTCACCTAAACACGTACCATAGTACCCCACCCATACCAAGGTAGGGTACCACAACACAAAGGGTTGTGCACAGGATTATTAATAACTATTCATTTGTAAGTCTCCAATCGCAGAGCTATGTGGTGTGTGTAGAGTGTGGTGAGAGTGGATAAACGAGTGTAGTCATTGTTACCAACTAAGGTCGACTACTCCTCAGAAAGAGTTAATTATTAATAGTCCATTAGCCGAGGGAACTAGGGAACCTACAGCTTTACGAGGAATCCGAACCACGTATAATTAGTCTGAGTGTCAACTAAGTGACAAGCCTAATATTCAGTTCTCTTCCATACTCAACGCCTGTACCCAGACTACCACTTAAAACGGACACCCCAGTATTCTCTAGTAGTCTCGATCTCTATGGAAACCACTGAGCGAACGCCTTGTTAGTATTAAGAGAACCGAGCAAAGAACTCGCCTAAAATCTCCACAACACTTTGTCCCACAAGTAGCTGGGTTACAGCACTGCGCCACTAGTGGCGACAGTGAGGCAGTTATACACAATTAAAATCCTAATTATACGCATTTCATGAAAGTGTATAACTTTTTTAATGTTTTAAAAAGAAATATATCTTTTTAAAACATTTTAATTAAATAATTTATAAATGTTCAATTCCTTCGTATTAGTTTTAATTTCTGTACATACACCTATACTACTGTACAGTATTTATGTATATGGTATGCGATTAGGAGACATAACACTTTATCAAAAGGAAATTGAGTTAATGTGCTCGCAACCATGGTCACGTAGCACAAACTCCAACCCAATTATACAGAAGCATTGTGAATGGAATATTTAATTGAAAGTGTCCTTTGGGATGATTCCAATAAAGGATTTTCAGTCCAGCCTTAATTTATTTAAAAGCTCTAGAGTGGAATGTATCGACTTTTCTCTGCAGTTTTTTTACTATTAGCATGGCACTAATAATTAAAAATTACCTATGTAAAATCAAAATACATGAAATGTGGTAGACGAGAAGACCAAGAAGCATTAATATTTGTGCTTACTGATAGATAATTGTGTTTTTCAAAGAGTAAACAACTTTTCTTACTTGTGTCCTGTTAACTGCACTTCTTGTTAACTGGAAGTGAACAACAATGAAGAGTTTGAAATAATCAGTAGACAAAATACAGCAAATAGATGTTTCCATAAATGTAGCAAAGATTTAAACAACACAAAATTATATCAAAATATTGTAACACCAATGTTATTCCTGTATATGGATCAGGTTATGAGTAAACAATTCGAAAAAAAGACAATGACTTTTGAGAATAAAGTTGTTAGAAAGATGTTGCCCAAACTTTCGAAGAAGGAAACTGAAGAATTAAGCATAAAGAAGAAATAATAAACCTGTACAAAGACTCAGATGTAACAGCTTAGACCACTGAAGGACCAGACGTCAGAAGGCTGGTCATATTTTAAGATGATAGGATGATACTACCACAAATTAATCATAAGGTAAAACCACCAGGTAGACCAAAACTGAGACGGAAAGAAAGATGCATAAAGACTTAGGGAGGCTGGGCAGACATGATGATGAGGCCCAAAACAGAGAAGGCTGGAGGCTTTGTGAAGGCGAGCCTAAGTCCTATCTGGGGTAATATCTTCAGACATTGATTTCTTTAACTGTAGTGCTGCTCGGTTCAAGAGGATGATCACCCAGGGGGAGAGTGGTGAGTCTTGAGGCTTTCTCCAGCTGTAGCTCACTCAATCACCACCGCCACCCTTACCAATGTTGTAACTTATTATTTCATCACACTCATTCGCATATTTTTACTATTCATTCACACCCATCTAAACGTCATCTTAATTGTCAAACCATTCATCATGTTATGTGTATTTATTTATAGATTCACATTCTAATTTGCATATTTGTTTGATATTATTTATGTTACATTTACAAAATATTTATCCTTGTTATCGCTTATATCACTTATACTATATCAATACAAATTGTTGAATTTATTGTATATTTATTGCATATATTTATTTGTGCATGTTAACTTGATTATTCTCAATTATATATTGTTATCCAACTAATTCTTTAAGCACTGGTAATTACCATATTTATTAGCCTCATGTTATATTTGTATTTCAACCACTATGGTACTGTATCTTACTACCTTATGCACTAGTAGTTATAAACTTGCACGTTATCATATCTCAACTGTTACCGTACCTGTGTTAAATTAATAATGTATCTTTTTTTTCTTTTTTTCTTGTCCACTTTCTGTCGATTATTACTTATGTTGTATCAATTGCTATTTTGTCAAAATGCATGCCCCTTCTTTGTTACCCATAACCACCCCGAACAATAAATTGCAAAACAAAAGAAGTACAAAAGATCAAGTACCAACTAAGTAGGGGTGGATTGGAAGAAATTGGACGAGCATTTACTCTATTTATACATTCTGTTCTCTATTTTCAGCCAAATTTTTCTTGTATACAATTTTGTTAAAAATGCATATGCCGTTAATCATAATAAATAAATAAATAGTATGGCCTATTCAGTAAGTATTATTAATGATAGATATTAATTAACATATGTTTTCTATAAGTTGTTTTGATTATGTGTTGCTAGGTAACACAAACATTGTATTACTGTGTTATTATGATGTATGTTACTGAAATAAAGTTACTAAGTTAATTCTTTATAAATTATTTAATTACTACAAGATATGAGAATGGCGACGAGGATGGGATTGTTGAAAACAAAAATATACGCTTTGAACTAGACACAGGAGCTTCTTTGACATCAATTTCCTTTAAAGATTTCAAACATATTCTCCCAAATAAAAGATTGTTTAAGACTGGTGTTGAACTGCGAACATACACAGGTGAGATCATCAGACCAAGAGGATGTACATTTGTTACCTGTAATTACCAGGGACAACAGTTTATTGGCAAACTTTACGTAATTAATCAAGACGTCGATCCTATCTTTGGCAGAGAGTGGATGAGGGAAGTAAAACTGGACTGGGCGGAGATCAGGACTGTTGTGGAAACACAAGGATCGGAACTTAATAAACTTCTAGAACAGTTCAAAAATGTTTTTGAAAATGATATTGGTTCCATCCCTGAGTACAAAGCACAATTCATCCTTCAAGAAGGATCACATCCAATATACATAAAACCTAGACAAGTACCCTATGCTTTGAAAAACAAAATTGAAAATGAAATTGAACGATTGGAGAAATTAAACATTATATCAAAAGTAGATCATTCCGAGTGGGGAACTCCAGTAGTACCGGTAGTTAAGCCTAATGGGAACATCAGGTTGTGTGCAGACTACAAAGTGACCTTGAACAAAATTATAAAGGATGAAAACCATCCTATACCAAGAATAGAGGACATTTTCAGCTCAATGTCTGGCGGTAAATACTTCTGTACCTTAGATATATCTAATGCATATTTACACATGGTAATGGATGAGGAATCTGCAAAAATGCAAACTCTGAGTACACACAAAGGACTGTACAAGGTCAACAGACTTATGTTTGGAGTAAAAGTAGCGCCTTCGTTGTGGCAAAAATACATGGACTCAATTCTACAGGGATTGGACGGCGTACAATGTTTTTTTGACGATGTCCTGATCCAAGGACCGACATTTGAAGAAACACTAAAAAGGCTTACAACAGTTTTAGAAATAATGCAGAAGAATAATCTACGGCTTAACAAAGATAAGAGCAAATTCTTTCAAAAAAGTGTACAGTACCTTGGGCACATCATAGATGAGAGCGGATTGCACAAAAGTCCAGAAAAAATAAAAGCAATACAGAGCGCAAAGCAGCCTTCTAACGTGACAGAGCTAAAATCGTTTTTAGGATTAGCAACATACTACAGCAAGTTTATTAACAGCTTTTCGGATATAGTTTATCCTCTAAATAGACTATTACAAAAGAACAAACCTTTCATCTGGAGTAAAGAATGCGAGAAAAGTTTTGAAAGAGTGAAACAGGAAGTGACAAGTGAAACCACATTGATACATTTCAACCCGGCTTTGCAAATCGTATTAGCTACTGATGCTTCTCCAGTTGGACTCGGAGCAGTACTTTCACATCGACTAGAAGATGGTACAGAAAAGCCCATAGCTTTTGCATCCCGGACCCTAAGTAAAAGTGAAGTTCGATATAGCCAAATAGATAAAGAAGCTACAGCAATATTTTGGGGCCTAAAAAAATTCTTCTCTTATTGTTACGGTAGAAAATTCACATTAATTACAGATCACAAGCCACTGGTTTCAATATTTGATCCCCACAGAACATTACCTACTATGGCAGCCACTAGAATTTTCAACTACGCCCATTTTTTGTCAGGGTTTAATTACAATGTCGAATTCAGACGCACTGATCAACATTCCAATGCAGATTTTCTCTCTAGGTTTCCTGTTGAAAAACAGTCAGATGAACAAATGGACACCTCATCAATATTTCAAATTAATCAAATTCAAATAATGCCCGTGACAGCAAAACAAATTGCAGAAGAAACCACAAAAGAAGACACTCTCCGGAAAATCGTGGATGCTTTAAAGAAAAGGAACAAGTTTAAAGAACTTGGGACTAGAAGACTTTGAATACAGCTTACAAGACAATTGCATATTTAAAGGAAGCAGAGTCATAATTCCTGCATGTCTACAGAACAAAGTACTACAAGAATTGCACATTGGCCACCTAGGAATGGTTAAAATGAAAGCGTTAGCAAGGTCTTATTGCTACTGGAAGAACATAAACAAGGATATTGAGAACTTGGTAGGCTCATGTAAACAATGTTGTTTGAAACAAAATAATCCTCCAAAAACAGATGTTCATCCATGGAAGCAACCTGAAACTCCCTGGGAAAGGATCCACATTGATTTTGCCGGACCTTGCTTTAGAAACAACTACTACTTTATAGTTGTCGATTCATTTTCAAAATGGGTAGATGTGACCCAAACTAAATCCACTACATCAGAGTGGTGCATTAAGAAACTCCAAAACCTATTTTCAACTTTTGGTCTTCCTACAATATTATTTTCAGATAATGGATCACAATTTTCTTCCCACGTGTTTCAACATTTTTTAAAGATGCATGGAATAGTTCACAAAACATGTGCTCCGTTTCAACCACACTCTAACGGGCAAGCAGAAAGATTTGTGCAGACCATTAAAAAATCGCTCTTTGCAATGATGGATGAACAAGGAGACATGGATACGAAGATTCAACGGCTGGTTATGCAACTGAGGAAAGTTCCCAATTCAACTGGAACAAGTGCTTACAGTTTAATGTTTGGACGAAACATAAGGACACAAATTGATTTAATGATACCAGTAAGACGTAAAGATGAAGTCAATTCTTGCCCACCATTACGAAGAGTATTTAAGGAGGGAGAGAGGGTTCAAGCTAGATGCTATACCAGAGGAAACCCTAAGTGGAAATTTGGTGTAATCATTGGAAAAGAAGGAACATCCTTATATTTAGTAAAATTGGATAGTGGTGAGATTTGGCGGAGACATGTCAACCAACTGTTGAGCTCAAAATTCAAGGGGGAGAAATGATAGATATTAATTAACATATGTTTTCTATAAGTTGTTTTGATTATGTGTTGCTAGGTAACACAAACATTGTATTACTGTGTTATTATGATGTATGTTACTGAAATAAAGTTACTAAGTTAATTCTTTATAAATTATTTAATTACTACAAGATATGACAATTAATTAGCAAGGCATCGAAAATTCTATGATCCTTTTCTATCTTTTGTTTTATCAAAATTGTATGTAAAATTAAAAATTATGTTCTTTTTAACTATTAAAACATTTTAGGTAATCAAAGTCTTTTTAGCTATGATTTCTAGAAGACTGATCAAGCAGTGATCAAGCAGTAATAGTCATTATTAGATAGCAATGATCAAGAAAAGAATATTCTTTTACAAGTAATATATTCGAGATTAATATATCTCGAATAGTAGATGCTTTAAATCCAATGTCCTTTTGAGTTAGTTTTTTTTATTAGTACCTTTCTTCGTTCTGTTCTATCTATAATAATTAATTTCCACGTATGTTCAAATTTCGTACAGTAATTAACAATTTATGCTTGTATATTTTCTTAGAACAATTGCTCTTCTTCTTTATAAAAATTTACAATATAATACGTGCTTTGGCAAAAATGTATCATCCATTCGAAGAATATGTTCTGTCCATCTTAAATGATTTTATGTTACTATACCTATGCAGTTTGTAGTCCTTAGAACTTTTTCGTTGGTTTTGTAGCCGTGCCATTTAATTGCAATATGTTCCTAAATATTTCCTGTTGAAAATGCTCAAGACGTTATTTTATTCAGCATAACACCCTAGACTCACTTCCCCGTAATATTAAAGGTTTTATTATTGGATTTTAGATTTTAACACTATAACTTATATTTGTATTCTCTCCAATTTTCTGCACTACCGCTGTGTGTACACGGAACTTAGAGTCTAGGAGGCTTGCAGTTGTTAACAATGTACATAAAAAAAGACAACACGATACATGTTAATCGTAAAACTAACATATTATGTAATTAAATGAATAATAACATCTTATATCAACTATTAAAACGTTTACCTTAGATAACTGAAAAATTTGTAGTTTTTGTATACTTTAAGACTTTGGAATTGAACGCTTCCAAGAAGAAGAAAGACGTTGAGAAGAATGACCGTCTAGAATTAAACTGTAATATGCGATTTCGTTGCATTATTTAACGTTTTTAAACGTTGTTCAAAACACAAAAAGTTAGCATTTAATTTTATATCTATGTATTTACTTTTAAAACCGTTCAAATACTCTTAATGTATCAACATTTTTGTGTTGCAAGCTCAAACTCAAAATTCATTATTTTTATTAACAATAGTAAATTGTGAAAATATTTTACGTCTGGCTCAACATTAATTTCATGCTGCATTGAATTATTATGCAATAAAAAGCTTGACTCCATTGTATAAAATAAAAAAACATTTTATTTGTGACGGAATTTTGATCGTGCTGGTGTTTTGTAGTAGGTAGCCATAAGAAAGGGTGTGTTCTTGATAAAGATGAATATTTTTCCGGACAACATAAGTTAATGCAAGGATTCTACTGGATAAAAAGACTGATTTGCTTGAAAATCTTCAAGAAGTTTTTTAAAAACGGTCCTGACTTTTTTTCTGAAATATAAACTGGGTATTAGCATTTTATATACCGATTGAGAACTATAAATGATGAAAAGGGAACGTTAGGCCGTAATAAGCTGTTAATAGAACCTTTGAATCTCTGAATGACCATAAGTGGCACAAAACCCTCTGAAATTAACTTGTTACAAGGACCTTTACGTGTATTCATCTTACGACTGGAAACCAATTATATTTGTTACAGTTAATTAATTATTATATAAAGCATATAATATATTTGTCTTAAACTTGACGTTAAGGTAAGTACGTTTAAATACGTACAACGAATCATTGAATGTATTAAGTAACTATCCAAGTTACAATGTCAGTAAAAGTATACAAAGATTTTTATTTCAGCTATAAAACTTTGTGTTTGGCGGAAAAGGCGCGCCTCCAAAGTAATGTAGATTATCAAACTTTTTACAAAAAAATTACGTATGACAAACGTTAAGGATGAAGTTAATAATATATAATAATCTGAAATCTGCAGTAATATATTACATGCAATTAGGAATGGCAACTATTTTCAACATATCGATATATTGCAAACCAGATATCGATCTAACGATAATATCGGTATATCGGGTAACCGATATATCGATTTGTAAACAATTAAAATATTTTAAATTATGCGCGAAGTCTTATGACCAAAAATTACACTCACGTTTAGCTGTCACTATTTAGAATAGCCTACTGAATTTAAAAATGAATAAATTTATCTGGACGAAACAAGTTGTGATCTGTGGGGTTGAACGAAAAAAAAATCAACACAAGAATAATTATACTCGTACCATTCATTATTATGTTAATTATAAAGGAATAATGTAAAGTGGTTGGCTAAGCATCCTAGAGTCAGCGTTGCCAACTAACACACAACTTCATTTAACCGTTCCACCCACTGGTCTACAATAAACTATATTTAAGTGCGTTAACCTCACGTAAAAAAAACGTATTAAAGTTACTTATAATGTTACAATAAATGTTTTGTACGCATAAGAGACAGTTAAAATGTTTTATTCCGAATCGTGATGATTTTGAGGAGAGAGAATAACGTCAATATTTAGTATTATGATATATCGGACCAAAATATCGATATGGCTGATATTATCGAAAGAAAATATCGATACTAATATATCTATATATCGAAACGTATTTATCGATATTTCCGATATATTGATACATCTTTGCCATTCCTACATGCAATGTATTTCCCACGGCATCAACGTCAGTCTCCCCTCCTGACGGACGATCGTCGGTCCGGCAAAACACCGCGATTGTGTTGGGCAAGCGGAAAAACCGCAGAAGGCCACGGTGGGCCAATGTGGTTGAACCATGAAACCGAAATTTGTAACAAGGGGCAAGGTCAGAACACCAAGCATTACCGTAATCCAATCCCAATGTACTTTTTATGATCAATGGCTATTTTTATTGATTAAAACATTTTCTGAAGACGTTGTACATGAAAAACCCTTATTATTATGCTTTTAACACTGTTAGTAGTATACAAGTGTTTTTTCAGAGCTATTATAGATTATGAACCTTTGAACACTGCTTTTTTAAAAATATTTCTGTACATTTAAAAAATTTTTGTGTTTCAATTTGTTTTACTGTATTTATTATTTGTGTTATTAGTTATTACTATTATATCCATTCAATTAATTAATGGACCTACACCCATGTGATGCTGGACTAAATTACAAAGTTACAATTTACTGACTTCTTGTGAGATACATGCATGGTTACAATAGACTTACGTCACACCTGATAGCTGACTAATTAATACAGTTACAATTGTCTGACTAATTGTGTGATACATGCCTAGTTATACAAGTAACAACGGACTTACTATACCCGTGTGATAACGGACACAGTTACAATTGTCTGACTAATTGTGTGATACATGCCTAGTTATACAAGTAGCAACAAACTTACTATACCCGTGTGATAACGGACACAGTTACAATTGTCTATCTAATTGTGTGATACATGCCTAGTTATACAAGTAACAACCCGTGTGATAGCTGACTAATTAACACAGTTACAATTGTCTGACTAATTGTGTGATACATGCCTAGTTATACAAGTAACAACGGACTATACCCGTGTGATAACGGACACAGTTACAATTGTCTGACTAATTGTGTGATACATGCCTAGTTATACAAGTAACAACCCGTGTGATAGCTGACTAATTAACACAGTTACAATTGTCTGACTAATTGTGTGGTACATGTCTAGTTAGACAAGTAACAACGGACTTACTATACCCGTGTGATAACGGACACAGTTACAATTGTCTGACTAATTGTGTGATACATGCCTAGTTATACAAGTAAAAACCCGTGTGATAGCTGACTAATTAACACAGTTACAATTGTCTGACTAATTGTGTGGTACATGTCTAGTTAGACATGTACGGCCTTACTACCCGTGTGATAGCTGACTAATTAACACAGTTACAATTGTGTGATACATGCCTAGTTAAACAAGTAACAACGGACTTAATACCCGTGTGATAGCTGACTAATTAACACAGTTACAATTGTGTGATACATGCCTAGTTAGACAAGTAACAACGGACTTACTACCCGTGTGATAGCTGACTAATTAACACAGTTACAATTGTGTGATACATGCCTAGTTAAACAAGTAACAACGGACTTACTACCCGTGTGATAGCGAGCTAATTTACAAAATTACAATTGTCTGACTACTTTTGTAATTCATCGCTAGTTACAACATGACAATAGACTTACTACCCATGTGATAGTGTAATAATTATGCAAGGTAAATTTTGCTTGTTTTGGACAAGAAATTAAAAGATAATTGACATTAAACTTTGCGTAATCAGCATTTTCATTTTATTTTTATCAACTACGCGAAATCCATAAGGATACTTAAAAACGTAATTCTAAACATAAGAATGCAAATATGTTCAGCAATAACTAGACTTCACGCAGATTGTGAACTATCAGAGAGTGTGAAAAATCCGCCTTGTTCCGGTAACATCCGTAAAACAGCTACCATTAGTGAGCGGCTCAGCACGAGAGAGTGTAATCAGGAAGACATCAGCAGCCGCTACAATGGTTGATTGTGTCTATTCTTCCACCAGCCCTCAGAGACGAGATTTGATAACAGATTATCTCCTCTTTGTGCGGGAATGGCGCTTCCATGCGCCTCATTGTGGGGCGGTAAGACGCCTATTTATATAAAGAATCACTCTTTTCGCAGCTTGATGGAGAACTTGATAGTCCATTTGGCTTAATGCTTCTGATGTTAGAAAACTTACTTTATTTCCTCTGATAAAACCAACTGTACTAAAAATATAATTTATTTTTTGAGGTAAATTTACATGAAATTTAATTGAGTGAATTAAATTGCATGTAAAAACTGTACGAATATGATTTGGCGGGTTGCTCACTAACACTTATGAGAGTGTGTGGGTGGCTCACTTGGGTAGATCTTTCTAAGGAACGGTCGACCTTAGTTACAATGACTACACTTAACTAGAATCTATATTTTTCGGTGACAACCATGTCAAGGTACTATCTACATTATGTACAAGATAACCGGACGTTTCGTCCATAACGTGAGTGGTCTCAGCGATACCACTGAGGATGCCACATCACAGTATGAGTGAAACGTCCTGTTGTCTTGTACATAATGTAGATAGTACCTTGACACGGTTGTCATCGAAAATATATGAATGAATATATGAATATGAATAATAGTAATTTGAGATTTGAAAGTCAAAACCTCTTTGTTAACAGAAATTACTAAATTTAAACGATTTCTACACTCTAACCTCAATCTAAGTTGTACTTATAACTTTAAAGTGCCTGTAAAATCTGTCGTCAAATGACAACACTAAGTGTATTCTCTGGTTCACTCACTTCTAGCCTGGAGGTAGTCCCCAGCCGCCTTGTTGCCTAGCGTGATGTAAGTACCCGGACCTGTCCCATCGTTGCGGTACATGTACCCCGTCGCTGAAGAGTCCAGGTCAGAGGTTCTCATCCGTTCCACATACAGTTTCTCGACAAGGGGTGACTTAGCCGCCCCGAACACGGCGTTCACGCCAAGAAACCCTACGATCACAGTCACCAACATGCTTACTTACCTCCCATCGACCATCCAGGGCTTTTATATTGGCGCCCCACCATTTAATAATGCAACAGTCCGTTTTTCCACGGTGGCCGCACACAACGGCCTTGGTGCGCCACCTTTCGACTGGCAATTTCTCGCCTCTTGCCGGCAAGCCGAATCGATCCGGGGACGTGTGTGCTGTACTGTACTGTATTTCACCCAACTGTCGCCAGTTTTTGCTTCCTGCAGTGAAATTCTGTGGTTTTGACTGCGTTGATGGATTTCAATTCATGGTGTACGTGAGAGAACGTTGGGTACGTTTTTGAGATAATTTTGACCAAAACAATGTCAAGGGTCAAGGTCAATAGTGATAACTAATACAGCTAGGCCGACATCATTTCAACAACAGCTTCACTGAATACAGTTTTACTTATGATGTGTTAAATTTTAAAGATGATCTCGTATCTCACAGATTAAATATAATGTTATCTTCTTTCATTAGTTGCGGGATGGATGATAATAAATGTATAACCCTAATACAAATCTTCATACAATGTTTGTGTAACGCAAGTGTGTAGACTTTAAGCTGGAAATAGGGACAAATATACACAAATATAAGGGACTCAGTGCTATAACCCAGCTACTCAAAAAGGTGCTGTGGATATTGTAGATGATAGGTTCTTTGCTCGGTCCTTTTAATAATGTTACGGTAACTGTCCAAGGTTTCCATCGACGTAGACACAACTAGAGAAGTCTGAGGGAGTCCGCATGGCTGGTAGTCAGTGTCCGGATATTGTGTAGGGAGGAGAATTTGAGTATCAGGCTTGTCAGTTAGTTGAACATTAGACCAATAATACGTTTTTCGGATCCCACGCAAAGCTGTAGGTCCCTTAGTTGGCCTGACTATTGGGCTATTGATAAATTACACTTTCTCGATTGATAAGTCGAACTCAGTTATTATCCAGATTGTATAGGTCATCTACACTCATCCTAATCTCATATAATCATTCATTTGCCTTAATATACGCACAAAGTTGTGTCAGCTTCTCATATCTAATAATTGTGTGATGTGTGTGTGTGTGTGTGTGTGTGTGTGTGTGTGTGTGTGTGTGTGTGTGTGTGTGTGTGTGTGTGTGTGTGTGTGTGTGTGTTTTTTTTTTTATCTATATAAGTGTAATATCTATTGTTTTTCTAATTATTTATTTCGATTTTATTTTAAGTAAATAATACTAAGAGAATCGAGCGTAGATCCTATCGCCTACCATCTATCTACACAACACAGTCCCCAAGTAGCTGGGTTACAGCACTGCGCCACCAGTGCCAACTATTATTTTGTAATACACTAGTACAAAACTTATACGTACTACGAGATAAAATATTGGCAGTAGTTGTAAAAACGCGCATCAGTCAAATCATTACCTCAGCTTCTACTCACTGATGCCATCAAGTCAAGAAAGTGCCACTTCGTTCACACCACTTTTGTGGATCTGAAAAGAAATTCTTCTATTCAGAGGATAACGTTAATTTTCACTCATTCTGATTGTTTTATTTAATTGGATTTATTTTGGTTTTTTTAACAATACCTTTTCAATTATTTGCTCTAAAGCCTTTATTTATTTGTATAATACAAGCAGTGTTGATGAGGTTGTAGGCGTTAGGTTCTACGGCTAAACCTCTTAATACTGACACAGCGTCCGCTCAATGGTTGCTATTGACGTGGACACGTCCATGTTGGGTGGTGATTAAGTTTTACAGAGAAGATAACTGATTGTCAGACTTGGCAATTAGCTGAAAATAAGACCAATATTATGTGGTTTGGATTCCTCTTAAAGCTGTAAGTCCCTTAGTTACTCTGGTTATTGGGCTAATAATACATAGCTCTTTCTGAGGAACAGTCGATCTTTGTAACAATGACTACACTCATTCACTTGTTATATTCGCCTATATCTCTATGTTCACTGTCTTAATGAAGAATAATAAATATTTGAACTTGATAATACAGCCTGTCTAAAAATTTAATTTATTTTATCTATAAGAATCTTTAATAAAAAATCTGTTTGATTTTTTTCAGATCTTGATATATCTAGTGTGTATAGTAAAAATATAACATTTATATGCACATTAAGAGTTTTTATGTCAAAACTATTGACCACAATTTATTAAAACAAAAATGTCATACTTTAACCACTTCATTCATAGCACTTCTTAGCTAGATTTATCTTCATTTAGTTAGTATGATGATAAGTTATATAATAAGATATATATATTTGTATATAAGTTATATAAATTGTACCATATTTTCAATCTTTTAGATATATTATAAATCGTAATTTTTAAGTAAATATTTTGTTAAAATATATTACAAAAATACACATTAGACTTGTCATAAAATCCACAATTAATTATGAGTACGAAGGCAAAAACAACATTGAGAAAGTACAGGATTTTTTATATTTTTAATGAAATTGTATTTACTATAAATTAACAAAACATTTTTAAACAGTAAAGATATTGTTTTATACTCATGAAAATAGTGTCTAATATTTATAAAATTCTCATTAATTGTACGAGAATAGTTTTCAGTATAACAATCAATTGAATAATTTAAAAAAGTAAAGTCTTTGAAATGGATTACATAAAAACTTTTATAACCATTTCGTCTAATTTATAATGAGAGTAATGAGATGATTTCGTAACGGGATATCAATAAATAAATATCCAGAGAATATTTTATTTATAATATAAAACCTGATTACGATTGGTCCTTGCCTAATAGACCTCCTATTGGTAGTTTTTACATGTGCGCATTTCACGATGCGTTGTAGAATGAATGTTCCTTAAGAGTGTCTCGTAGGTTTTACGTAACGTCATCTTTAGTCCTCATAAACATTGATTTGCTTTTTATTTATTTATTATTTACACTTAATAAAGGTACTCTATTGTGGAGGCTAAACGTAAGAGATTTTTGTTTTAGACCATTGATGAAGAATTCCCACAGTAACTACACAGCTCTGAATCCTTTGCCTGGCTTGGTTCCATAGTAATCTGTGGGTGTTCTATGAATGTGTGAACAAGTTAGACTATAAATTACATAAATAAACATGCAACCTTATATTTTTTAGGTTGTTTAATCTTGGTTTGCAACATCTATTATATATGAAAAAATAATGCACCCGCTGGTACTGGACACTATAGCTTGATAACGAGTTCACTTATTTGTTAATGCATAGTAATGAATATACTACTGTTGGCACAAAAACTATGTGTACCCATGTTGAAGGTTGGAACCTTATCCGTTAATTCACTACCACTACTTTTTATGTTATTATTCCAATTACAGTAAGGTTAGGTGGCTACTAAAGTTGATCACAAACTGGTAAATTAAATGATTGACTTACCGCCGAATGCGCTCTCCGTCAGATTCCTAACGGATAAGGAATACCACAGTGGACGTAAAAATGATTGGGGAACAGTTTTTAGAGCAATAGAATATTTATCAAGCGGTAGTGAACTAACGGAAACTAAATTAAGTAGTGGTAGGAATTAACGGTAACTAAATAAAGTAGTGGTAGGGAATTAACGGAAAAGATCCAAAGCTTGTTTACTAAAAAACTAAGAGGCTTATGAACAATCCAATCACGCTATTGTTCTTATTGTTTCATTGTACGTTAGGAGTGTTGATTTTAGATGAACGTATTTTTGTTATTGGTGTAGATAATTTTTATCATGGTTGAAAGAAAATACCGGAATTTTAACCAGTTTTCCCTCTGCATCAACTTTACACTTTTATTACTCAAGTACACGTTAATGTATCGCATTTATATTGTAATACACGGTTGACAGGAATATTTTGTATAAGTTTTAAATGTTCAAGAAAAAATCCTTTTCACTTTAAATTGATTTGAATAAATTTAAAATCACTGATAATGTTGAGTATTTTGTTTTCAGAGAGTCAAACACTTCTTCATGAGTTCAAGTAAATATTATCCCCCCCCCCCCAATGCGTGAACTATATTAAAATGTTTACAATATTTGGAAATAATGCTAAACATATATTGAGCAATCAACGGTTTACCCTGTAAATTATAATCTTGCTCTGTTGTGTTTGTGCATGTTGAATAATCGATGAATAAAAACATTGACCCAATTAACGACAAGAACATTTTTAAGATACAAAAAAAAAAAAAAAAAAAACTAGTTAGCGTGAGTGAAAATGAACAAAGAGTTCTGAATAATTGAAAATCCTTCAGATCCACAAAAGTGGTGTAGATGAAGTGTCTTTTTATTGACTCTATAACGTCAATGAGTTCAAGGTCGCTGAAGTAATGATTTGACTGCTGCGTCTGATTTACATTTATCGTTAAAATATATTTCATAACGTATAAAAAAACATGTGTTCATTTATTGTTTTAGACAATTAAAAGCTAGTGCACGTAATACACAACACATATTTATCATAGTATAAGTATAAAATACCTCAGTAAGTTATGGACATAACTTTACAATATATCAAATTATTTCGATTCCTTTATATATATCGTCATTTTCAAGAGAATGTTTTGTTAAAATATAGTACAACCATACATGTAAGACATATCATAAAGTGCACAATTAATTTTAGTATGAAGGCGAAAACAATATTAAGAAGAGTAGGACTTTTTTATATTTTTAATGAAATTTTTAAACTGTAAACAAGTTAAATACTTTTTAATGTTTGTATAAAATTATTAAAAAATCTCATTGTTTATACGAGATGTGGTTTATAGTTTTCAAGTATACCTATCAATCAAAAAATGTAAACACGTAAAAAGTGTTTTAAATGGATTCCATTAATACGTTTATAAACATTTCGTCTAATTTATTATAAGAGTTATGAGATGAATCCAAAACGGGATATCATTAAATAAATGTCCAGAATATATTTTATATAATTGAAACATATATAAACATAAATGATAAAAATCAATGAAAAGTGTAGTGAAATCTAGGTAACAATGGTATTAAGGTTAGGGTAACATTACGTGTTGCAAATATATCAAAGATCTCTCTCTCTCTCTCTCTCTCTCTCTCTCTCTCTCTCTCTCTCTCTCTCTCTCTCTCTCTCTCTCTCTCTCTCTCTCTCTCTCTCTCTCTCTCTCTCTCTCTCTCTCTCTCTCTCTCTCTCTCTCTCTCTCTCTCTCTCT